>NMRA01000233.1:416179-444224 GCA_002633005.1 Phoronis australis | reverse complement strand
CCCCCCCCCCCCCTAACTCAAAATCCTGGATCCACCCCTGAATGTATTCCAGATTTAGATGATTTGAGTTGATTTTATAGAACTGCAGTTATATTTATTGCTGTTTTTTTGTTTGTGCATGTACTGACCTTTTACCTTTGACCCTATTTCAGTTTCGTGACCTGTCTGCCAGTTTCATCCGCCAGCTACAGTCTCCAGTTCTGGAGCAAGAGTTAGCTGATCAGGTGAGTGGGCACCGGAGACACCAGGTAACTGATATTCTTTTAAATTTCTATTATTTTATTTAATTGTGTCTATTTTTGGCATACGCCTGAATATCTGCGAAAGCACTTGAAGGATTTTATGGAAATTTTTCCCCTCGTGCATTGCTGTGAGATGATTATGATTGTTGTAGATTTTTGTGCGGGTCCAAGTATAGTAACTGTTGTAAAACTTGTTTTTGCTTGTGCCTCAACATATGTAAGATTTTTTTATGGATCTTCATGAATCTTAGTATAGCTGTTCCAACAGGGCCGTCCCGGATTACGCGGCGATAGAACTCTCCTTTGTCTTGGAGGTAAGAAAGCACATGATCTCATTTTGGAAATCGGGCACATTTTTGTGTCTGTCATTGATGTGGGGAAGGCGAAGAATTTCAGATCACGCGTCCACGGGTATTTGTCCAGTTTATCAAACTTTCTCACGTCGGAGTCGCACAGCAGTAATACGTCATTGGCACTGTCAGGAGGAATAGAGAAATGCAACCGTGAAAAACTTGTTAAGAATCAAACGACAACTAATAACATATAAAACTCCAGTGGTACAAAAACAAGGCGACAAATGTTCATGAGGGATGCTTATAGCATTGTGGGTAAATACAGTGAGATTCGAATGTCGCTGTGTAATTCGGGATAGCTCTACTGGACGTTGATTGCATGGTTCATGATGTTAGGTTGTGAAATGAAAATGTAATTGATAACGTGAGGATAAATTCATAAGTTTCAACCTGTTGAAATTCTGAGTTTTCCGGACCATCTGTTTTTTTGGTTTCTATTGAGCATTCATTGATCAGGAGCAACATGTGATTTATTGCAACATTCAACTAACTGTTACTTAATACTTTGCTAGATTGACTTGGTTAGTTTAGTTTTCGCTTTAGTTGTTGAATATCTTCTTGATGTTGCATGTGTTTTTCAGATTATTAAGAATCTTGTCTACTCGGCCAAGCTTGTTTTCACGGCAACAAAGAAGAACAGTTTCTCAGAGACGGATACAAAACATCCGCTGACAATAGAATGGTTGATCAAGAAACTGTGTCGCGAGGCCACATTCGAAGCATCGCAGAATCAAAAGGCATCCTTAAAGGTAGAATCACTCTGTCATTACAGGGTCTTATTTCAATAGTTCTCGTTATCTTATCTAAATCGTACTGTGCGCACATGTAGTATGAGTGTTGTTTTGGAACACGTGTGTTTTGTTGCCGAGTGCCGTTTTGTTTTGTGTTCATGTCTGTTGTTGTGAATTAAAACCAGTGAACATTGTATATCTCCATTATTAAACTATATCTGATGTGGTATCAGCCATCCCGGTAACTTGTAAAAGATCCATCGTTTTACTTTTAGTCATCCAGGGGTTTGCTATCCAAAGTGTGATCTCATGTCCAAAGGACTGGTCAGATATTAGATAGCAATGGCAACATAATGTAAATGTACTTTGTCACTAGATGGCAATAGAGTGGTTGTTGAGCTACATCACTGCCATCTATAGTTTACTCCTGTGTTTGCATCGGGATTTAGGGTGATAGGATTTCACAGTCTCTTATAAATCGGTAAATAAAACAACAAGAATGGATCAACTGAAATTTGAAATTTTCGGATGTAATAACTTCCTTTGTCAACCTTAAAGAAGGTTCACTCACCAAAGTTTTTTCCGCAAAAATGTATCATATTCATTACGCCATATCTTATATGTCAATTGTCATATAGTGTTTGATTTACTTTATTTCTGTTTTTGTTAACAAAGGAAGTTATTACATCTGAAAATTTCAAATTTCAGTTGATCCATTCTTGTTGTTTTATTTACCGATTTATATTCTACATTTCATGAAACAGTAGTATCCTTGGGAGGATCTGGATCGCCTTATTTAGTTTCAGATTTATTTTCTACAATTTCTTATGAATTTATAGGTGCCATTAAATTACCGCTTTTGTGTTGCGGGTCATTCGAATGGTTCACTCACCAAAATTTTTGTGAATGCAAGAAATTAAGCGTTTTGTATTAATCAGCTTAAGCTATCTTGCTCATCAAAATTTGAAATCACATCAAAAAGTAAGTTGCGTTCTTGCTCTCACAACACTGGAGAGTTCTAGACCAGATGTTCGCAAGTGAAGCATTCTACCATGACGGTATTGTTTTATCATCTGCCATTTTCAGAGGTCGAGTGTATTTAAATGGATGGCAGCTGTTGCCATGGAAATGGGTTCTGAAAATTTGCCGGACTACTTACCTTTGTTTCTGCCTCCTTTGCTCAGAG
This sequence comes from Phoronis australis, assembly GCA_002633005.1. NCBI lineage: Eukaryota > Metazoa > Phoronida > Phoronidae > Phoronis > Phoronis australis. The sequence continues at coordinate 441,712 of NMRA01000233.1, read as the reverse complement.
AGTCCACCAACTCAGCACCCACTGCAGGTAAGTCAGATTCCCCTCTGATTTAGTATACTGCTGTATTGTGTAGACTAGACTTTCAGTTTGAATTATTCTCTTTGTAATGTTGTTTTAATGTCATTTGCAGTTCTGTATAAGATGATGTTTGAGGTTTAATGTTGTTCAAATTATTTAAATTGACTTTCTTTAAAATTAAAATTATCATATTTAATCATCACTTTATTGACATATCTAATTGCTTTCAAAATGAAATTTTTGAATTTATTTGAATGAAGTTTGATTTGATTCTGAATCAGTTCTTAATATCCGATATTTTCAAATTGATTGTCAATACATTAAGTTGATCTATTTGTTTCACCATTACAATGTGAGAATTCCTTGTTTCTTTTAGATTCCACTTTGAAGACACTGGCGCAAGAGGTGCTGGACATAATGAAAGGGCTGGTTGGTGTAGAAATGTTCACCAAGACATACTCACAGGTGCACAAGTCTATGTTTGACAAGAGAGAAGCCAGGAAACAGGACAAGGCTGTTGAGGTAATGCCATCTAGTGTTAGGGTATGGAACTAACCTAGGTCTGGTTACCATATTGCTGAGGGTGCTTAAAATGGCAACGTACATATTTCGTGTTGCATCCCATCCATCAAGTTTCTTGCAAGATAAGCAAGGTCATGCAAGATCACTTAAGTGAAAGGCAAGTGTCACGTAACTTGGCAAAATGGCGGCCACTAAAGTCTAAAGTGAGTCAATGAGATTGTAATGTTGAGTTATGGTATAGAATTCATAATTAAGACATTGTGATTCACTGTTTCTGTTCCATTAGGGAAGATTTCATGCCACAAGTGTATGATCGATGTCTTGAGTCTACCGCACTCAGCAATGACTTAATATTCCTACACCAGGGGTTTATTTGTCCTTCCCACTTCTAGTCTGCGCAAAGGACAAGGCAAAGTTAAAATTAATATGGAGTCCATAGTTCAACATCTCGTCTATACTGAGGGATATAAGCTAAAGAAATTTAGTGGAAAATTGGTCGGTTGAGTGAAAACTAATGCCACATTGACAAAAGATGTTCTGTCTAGCAGTCCGCTGAGGAATGAAAATTTTCTTTGTCTGCAATTGTAAGACATCACTTTCAGCGGCTGACTATAGGGGGCGTTATCAATTTTACAGTTTTGGAATTATTGTTGAATAGGAGAGACTTCTTGAAGTTATAACCTTTGTCCAGAGTTATAAAAAGAACAAAATCTGTAGTGTTACTGTGTCTTAATTACAAATTGCCAGTTCTCGTCATTGTCTGCTAGGCATTCACACATAAATGGAGGCTGGTATCTGAACCAGTTGATTATTCTAATTATTGTAGTAATGGATGGAAGGGTGAGTACTTCAAAGCCATATACACCAAGCATTTTAACATTAAAAAGGGATTGGTGAAAACAGATGTCACCTTCGCTTTCAAAATTTCAAAGTTACCTTCAAAACTTTGCACAACCGTTCGTCTTTGGCGTCTTCATCAGTTGGCTTGTTTGTCACTGTAGTCGGGCTGTTGTGCAAAGGGCTGGTCATGTAAAGTCCCCTCATCTCTGTTCTTGTCATTAGGCTCAAATGTTTAAAGAACTGATTTCTTGACTCATCTGGTACCTGGTTCACATGCTAGCGGTTCATCCAGCTTTTTCGCTCGCAGCAAAAACTTCAGTAATGTAAATGGTAGCAAGGGTCACTTTTGCTGGTGCTTTGCTGGAGGTTTGAGTTGCGCCAAAACTACTGGAGGTGTTTTCGCTTGTACCTTTGTAGCCTTACTTCAAATGACACACGTGCGCAGGGATACGAGGCCTCTTTTTATCATTATTTTGACTTTATTCATGCAAGAAAACAGTGTTCCTTGCAGTTAAATTTTACAACACAAAAACATTTCTTTCACACAAGCCTATTTGTGGAACGATACATCAACTGAATATTCTTCTTCTTTTTTCTCATTGGTCATGTCAAGCCCTGAATTATAGACATGCCATGTTCACTATATTCAAACCCTTATCAACAAATAATACCAACGTTACTGCATTGGAGTTTATCGGTATTTTATGTAAAGGTTTCCATTTTGTATCCCACAGGCTGTATCCAACCCTGAGGTGGCGGCAAGAAAGAAGATAAAGAAAAATCTGGCTAAAAAGGAAGCCAAGAAAAGAAAGATAATGGAGTTTAAACCCTCTAAGAAAGTTAAAAAAAGAAGATTGCAAGATTTTGCTATCGTGGAATAGGGTTTAAACATTGTCATTTTGGAATTGTTATTGCAAATGAGTTTCACGTTGTAGCACTAGGTGTCAGTTGTGACCACATTTTCTCAAATGGATCATCTGACAAAATCTCAATTCTCTTATGTTTGTGAACTTAGTTGATACATATTTTTGAGGAAAATGGCGAAAGGAAGGTGGTGAAATAATTTTTGTGCGTCACATGAGTTATTCAAGTGTCACCATTATATAAATAACTTAACTTAGGTCTTGCAAGTTGTTGAAATACTCTTGGTATCCACTTTTCATGGTTGGCAAATGACTATTTTTAAAATTATTAAAAAATGGTTCTTGGTTTACAAATACAATGATTAGAGTGACGTACATAATATGTTGCNACATGCCATGTTCACTATATTCAAACCCTTATCAACAAATAATACCAACGTTACTGCATTGGAGTTTATCGGTATTTTATGTAAAGGTTTCCATTTTGTATCCCACAGGCTGTATCCAACCCTGAGGTGGCGGCAAGAAAGAAGATAAAGAAAAATCTGGCTAAAAAAGAAGCCAAGAAAAGAAAGATAATGGAGTTTAAACCCTCTAAGAAAGTTAAAAAAAGAAGGTTGCAGGACTTTGCTATCGTGGAATAGGGTTTAAACGTTGTCATTTTGGAACTGTTATTGCCTGCCCAATGAGTGTCACGTTGTAGCACTAGATGGCAGTTGTGACCACATTTTCTCAAATGGATCATCTGACAAAATCTCAATTCTCTTATGTTTGTGAACTTAGTTGATACATATTTTTGAGGAAAATGGCGAAAGGAAGGTGGTGAAATAATTTTTGTGTGTCACATGAGTTATTCAAGTGTCACCATTATATAAATAATAATTAACTTAGGTCTTGCAAGTTGTTGAAATACTCTTGGTATCCACTTTTCATGGTTGGCAAATGACTATTTTTAAAATTATTGAAAAATGGTTCTTGGTTTACAAATAGAATGATTAGAGTGACGTACATAATATGTTGCCGTTTGCTGTTAGGGAAAGTTGACTTATTTCTAATTTAGGTCTTAGTGATTTCACGCCATTTGCTGTTCACCAAGGATTGACCAGTTAATTGTTTGGTGAGGCTGTAAATGTAAGGTTAACATGCTACAACAAAATAAACTTGTAAAACAAGGTTCATTTGAACACTGTATGTTAATTGTCTACAACATCCAACTCTTCAGAATTAAATGACATGAATTCAAAGACAAGCAATTATGCTAATTTTATGAAGTACTTCAATGGGTTTAACCTCATGGATGGATAATAGTTTTTTGATGATTGTGTGGAAAGGAAAATTGGCCATAATATGGTGGTTGATTGCACAATACAATTGCTCCAGCTATTAAGCTGCATAATACTGGACTTCATAAGGCCAACGTTTTAATGTGGTTAATTAATAGTGATTAGTCAAAGAAGTGATGCAGATCATAAGTTTTTGGTCAATTTGTATTTTCCTCAGTTTTGTACAGGAGCATTCAGAATTGTATAGTTGTCTTACCAATTGAAAAAAGCTAAGTTTGTGTTGGAACAAGGAAGAAAACCGAAGTTGGACAATGGTAACTAATGGAGAATTCATTAAATCTCCATGCATGTCCTGGACGTTCTTTTGTAAATATGGCACCACACTAATATTTCTTTGGCTGCAGACTTCCTGAAAAACTTCCAAATTTGTTTAAATATTTCTGTGAAGGATCTTCTTTCAAAGCAGCTCGATCTGAGCAATGTAGTTTTCTGCGATTAGGTGAACTTTTCAAACGTTATGTTCACAATCTACAATTTAAGATTTACTGTCTATTCTTGAAATACTGCAATGCCTTTCTTCCCGTGGTCGAATTCCGCCTTTCTCTCCCATTGTATCATATCACGTGGTCTGTAGTTGACGATGTATGCCCGACGCTGCGTGTCTGTAGAATTCCCGCGGCTGTAATGGACTGTCCTCCCGTGGTGAAGACAGCAGGAGCCCGCCGCCAGGGGCATTGCGGTACTTTCCTCCTACAAGAGATAGGCCAGAAGACGAACGTTTTTATGTAGAAGGGAACGTGAGTGGTTTAGAATTTGATTCAAATACTTTTCAGACGAGATGTCACTGTAGTCAGAATACAAGTGAGCAAATACTAAAAGATTGCAAATCTCTATGTCCTCGCCATGACCTTTTTTTTTGGTGTTGTCTTTTGTGTTACTTTTTTATTATTTTTTTTTTTTGGTGTTTGTTTTTCTTGTGTCCTGCATGAATTGGAGCTGATACGATGTACGTCGACGGACAATAATGAACTTACTTCACTCCCATCACAGTAGAGGGCGTGATGCCCTTCCTTTGCTTTCTTGTGTTCACGGAGAGGCTTTAAGTGGGAACCGCCGACGTACCACATGCAGCCGTTGTCAACGGTAGCGTTGTCCATGGCTACCCAGAAGCTGATGGCGCGTTTATCGGGCATATCTAGCCAGTAAGACTCGTCTTGATGGAATGGCATCTTCGTGTCTGTGTGTGGGCTCTTAAAAAGTAAAATTCAAAATGAACGAAGACAGCTGGAGAAACTGACAGTAAAAAATCCAGTCGGCTGTACTCTGCTGTTGGAAACATACCGACAAATACTTCATTATCAAGAACCGGGGATCGCAACATCCGGTAGTCATTCTGCATTCCCCGTTTTGATTTTGTAACGTAGAGAGCACTGTTTCCGGTAGTGTGGCTTTGTTGTTGCTGGAGGCTGCAAATTTCGACACGGACATGGTTAGAGCAAATTTAAGCTCATTACTTGCATATGAAGCTCGGTGAGACCAATTTGACTTTGGTAAGTGGTCAATATCAAAAGCTGGGTTTTGTGATTGAAGGCAGGTTTGATAAAAAATAAAAAATATGATAGTGGACGAAAGATACATCAAAACACCATAACAAATTCATTACCGCCTGTGTTTATTCTTGACATGTAGGTGACACGTATGAAACACTTGAGCCAACTTTTTTAAAAAAAGAGCGCGGTTTTTTGGTTATAGATGCATGAGCCTGAATACTTGTACGTGTGCCTAAGGTAAATTTGCCTGGGAATTTTACATTCTGCAGAACATGAACACAAATTCAGATATGTACTGTCATATGTTTTTTGTTTTGTTTTGGTAATCACATTGTAAGTGCTTTACAATTAAACGCAAACCTTGGATATCAACATATCGAAGTCAAACTCCATGTCGTCGCCATAGATTATCCTCGCCACCTGCCGAGTTCTCTCGTGCAGAGGACCTTGGACCATGTTATCTACGTATAAGCTCGGCCACATTATCTGACACATGTTTTCGGTCTGTTGTTGCTTTCTGTTTTCTGTAAAGGTCAAAGCAAGCACAACTGAATGAAGTAGCACTTCTAGTTTATTCTCGTGTGGCACGAGTTCAAGTGAGCTAAGTATGTGCTCAGCTACCTTAAAAGTCAGCCAGTTGAGTTCTAGGCTAAATATTTCAAATCTTATTTGAATTTTCCACAAAGCCAAATGCAAACTATAAACCAACGAGGACACTCAACCATACAACGCACGTTTGAAACCATTCTGTACCATGACAGGAATTCCACTTGTGAGCAGCTTAGCCCATCAATAAGTCAATACGAATTTCAAGCAGCCATCATTTTGATAGGTTTGAACACCTGTAACTGACGTGAAGCGGTCCAGTCGCTACTTCGTGCCAGTTGCATATGTTCCTTTTAATGGTAAAAACTAAATGTTACCAGTTTGTGAGAATTTGTTAATTTATTTTTCTGGTTTTTATGTAAGGCTGCTAGAGGGAAGATAACCTGTTAATACCATGTGACCCGAGGTCCATCCTGTGGCGCGTGGTATCTATCGCACCACAGAGCATCTTATCGTAGATCGTCTGGTACTGCTTCAACGTTCCCTGATCTAGAAGGTTTCTGACGACCTAGAGAAACAAAGGATTATCACTGTTTAGTAAACAAGAAAGGAATTTTAAAAAATGTTCCTTTAATAGAGGTGAGGGAAAGGTGCTTTGAACTGATCTTTGCAATACGTGTGTCGTCTCCATCGCACACAGCCGTATGTAAATACGATTTTGAAATGGCAATTCATTCGTTCTTTAACAGTCGTTGCATGTTGTTGCACGAATTAGGGAAGTGCAAATGGTATACACTCCCATGTAATGCACGCCAAGCTCTCTTAAAACACGACTTCTAGAACCTTCTTTGTTGGTTCCTAAAATAAAGATGTTTCCTGCATTCTTGTGTATGCGAGAGAAGACTGTGGTGTTGACTCATTGATTTCAAATTGTTCAGCTTTCAGAATCATAGTCTTGTTTGGACGTCTCATTGACTTCTCAATACCCATGTATAGGGTCCATTTCTCTTAAAGACACATGTAAACTAAAACTGAAACTAATTCATACAAAACATATTGAGTTGAAGGCGTTATGTCGTCTGCACAAGAACTTCTGCTAATCCCTCACTAGATGTCTTTATCTTTTTATATATCTTGCGGGATTGAGCTCCGCTAACACAGGGTTAGACTGCGACCGCGGGAGTCGCGGGTTCGATTCCTCGTTTAGGCTGATCTCGGAAAATCTCTTTTTGTCGCCGATAATGTTTCTTTAAACTGGATTGTAGTTAAAACTAAATCACTGTTTTACTTAGTTGCATTAGCACTTACCAAATAACCATTTTCTTGGAAAAACGTTTTCCAATTTTGCCACTTTTGTGTTTCCAACCACTTCGTGACGTCATCGGCCTGCCAAAAAACTTTGTCCATCTTTGTGTATCACGAGCGCTGCGATGTGATTCGCTCTGAAAAAATGCCACATGCCTCACATAGCGGTAAACCTGCAGTTGTTATACAGTAGTATAATGAAAAAGTTCTGCTGCTGCTGCTGCTGCTGCTGCTGCTGCTGCTGCTGCTGCTGCTGCTGCTGCTGCTGCTGCTGCTGCTGCTGCTGATGATGATGATGATGATGATGATGATGAATATGATTATGATGATAATCAATAATAAATAATAAAATAATCAGCCGCATGACAAACAAACTTGTACAGAGCCTGGCCACAAAACGAGTTTTCATTTTTTCATGCACGCAGTAAATGACCTCTAATGTTACTAATGTACAACTTGCGACCCATTCATATTTAATCTATTTGATTACTTAGATGCCTTGAGGTCTAAATCAAAAGTGTTTGTGACGGAAGGCTGGTTCACTTAAAATTCAAAGCGCTCCTCTAATACATGGTATTAACATGCGTCACTTGTAAATTCATTCCGTTCACTGAATTGTCACTGTCAGGGCTTCCACAGCTAAAGGTCAAGTTTGTGGAAGACTCGCGAATTATAAATTAATAGTGAGTGGGATCACGGGCTTCGCTAGTAATGCATGCCTATATCGCCAAGTCTTGCGTGATCTTACGTTTTCGCGAGATTCTCGGATCTACGGAACGCAGGCCTATGTTTACATGTTAGATGACGTAATTTGCATAGGTTCATAAGTTAAAAATGGCGTCTCTTTCTCAGGGGCGATTGTCGAAAATACAGAATTGTCAGTAAAATTGCAAACGACACTTCATGAATAGAACGTTTCCACGTGGATAAACAATCTGACAATCTTTTGTCTCATTGGGTATTCCAATTACCACACTGCAAGTGCGCATACATTTTTGTTTTGAAAAGTTTAAGCCAAAGTCTGTTCACTAGGTTCCTACCTGTGTCTCTGCGTCTGCCACTTATTTACAGACTGGTTATTGTTCGTGGTGTGACTTCGTCATGCTGACTTAAGACGAAGTAGATCAAGACGAAGCTCGAAATAACCGGCGTCGTGTTCATTCAAGTTCATCAAGAACATTGACCATTGTTTTGTTAGCAATCGTGTATACAAGAGTTGTACTTTGATCACTCACCACTGACCGAAGCAGTCCGGCCCAGTGTTCAGCTGAAGAAGTTACGATTAATATTCAGCTAGTGTCCCAGTCTATGCTATCAAATTCAACAGGCGTGAGGTAAGGACTGACCTAATTTATATTCTGAGATAAGAATGTTCTTAAAATACTGTTGGTTTCCCTCGTCCAACAATATTCACGCCTCTGGGATGGATAGGTTGATAGGGAATTCAAAATACTTTATTTTCCAATTTTCATAGCAGGTGTGCGTTCATTCGGCCTTTGCGAAACTATTTCATGTTTACAACTGAGGCAATAATTCAGTGGTCAGATCGCATTTTTTTAGTTTTCAAGGTCGGTCGCGCAAAGAGAAACTAGCCTGGTTGTTATCTTAATTTCAACCTGACCACTTCTTCGGCGTAGACGTGGTAGATTTTGGGATTTCCCGATACCCTTGGCAAAGGCGTTTGTTCTCGATCTCCTCTCCGTGTCGGTAGAACATCACAATTAAGGACCTGAGAAATCACCGATCATACATATGAAGTGGACTAGTTTTCGAAATGTTGTCCGGCCTGTCGAAACTTATGTCCCTCAGTATATTTGGAGTTAGATATCGCATTCTTTTAGATTGTGGACGGCGTTGAAACATATTTTGTGCGGCTGAGTAATGTGCTTTAAAAGCTGACGTTTTAGCCTGTAAACAGAGAATTGAAGCAAATTTACGGTTGTGTACTGTTGCACTATTTCATGAACGTTTTATTCGAAAACTAATCTACATGAATTCTAATCCTCCAATGTGTCTCTTCCTCAATGAAATTCAGAGAGCACTCTTCAAGAACTAAAACCGCACATGATTCCCGAAGAAGAAAAGACTGCCGAACCGTTCTAGACGTTTTTGAATTCACAAATCTTTTTATCAAAGGCGTATATGAGTGTGACGTTGTCAGTAGGTATGAGTTACACATTTGAAACAAAATCGACTATAAATCAGTCTTATGTCGCAGAAACTCAATTTTGATTGAAACCCTTCACCATTATGAAATTGGTTTCAAATTGCTCCAGAGCCACATTAGAGGTCGTGATTTATGAGTTTGGAAAGAGATGTCTGTTTGCCATTTCTCTAAGCCTAGATATACTAGTTGGTGCATTATTTCATGAGCCGAACTGTCGTGGTATCGAGCAAATTGTGAAGATCATTTGTAGATCAGCTTTTCTGCTGTATCGAGTGGTCTAAATCAAAAATTTGCTTCTTTGCCGGAATACCGCTTTAAAGATACCATTTCGTTTTGTTAAAGACGCTCCTTCCTTTGTGTTCCAGTTTAGATGACAAGCACTTTGATTCGAAGATATTTCTTAACTGGTACATTTTGCAAGTACTATTGTTCTGTATGTACATATATATGTGTGTGTGTGTGTGTGTGCGTGCGTGCGTGCGTGCGTGCGTGCGTGCGTGCGTGCGTACGTGCGTGCGTACGTACGTAGGTACGCGCCCGCGCGCGCTTGTGTGTACCTACGTACGTACGTATGTGTGTGTGTACGTACGTATGTACAATGTAGGTATGTATGTATCTATGTATGTATGTGTGTATGTATGTATGTATGTATCTATGCGGTGACTTACTTCACGATTCCATTTTTGTAAGGATTTAGATCACTTACCCGCGTCCTAAAATTGGTCAGAATCTGTTCCTTACTGAGAGGAGACGCCATTCCAGGATTTTTCCCTGAGAGTACGCTCAGCGCCGTGAGTAAGTAAAAATGTCACCCTAGGACAAGCCTACTTGTAGAGTCTCAGATAATAACGAGCTGCCAATTGTCCCAAAGCCTTAGTATCATCTCAAAATTGACAACAGAATTTTTCAAACCAATTTCTTAATGGTAAGCTGTCTAAATTAAAAATTGTTTGTAATGTTTATACCTCCAATCAAAATATTCGAAATTCGCCATTTTGTACAACTGGACGTCCTAAGGTAATAGTCACATTGCTTAAATATAGAAAAACTTCAATTGCGTTTATCGTCAGGTTCAAAGACCATCGCTTGTCAATCACGTTTGACTGAATTGGATTCCATCAAATTCATTTCATGATGGTATTTGTCTAAATAATTTCAATTAAAATCAAAATTAATCTAGCTTGCGCACCATTTGTTTCACGACTCACCTCTTTCTTATTTCAGTACTGCGTATACTACTCGTCATATAAACGTACCTAACGCTCTGAACAATTCAATTAAAATTTGCGAATAGGCAAAACTGGGTTTGACGAAGAAGTGCTGAATACACGAAATCGAGTGCACTGTACGAACTATGCTGTATCNTGTATGTATGTATGTATGTATGTATGCGGTGACTTACTTCACGATTCCATTTTTGTAAGGATTTAGATCACTTACCCGCGTCCTAAAATTGGTCAGAATCTGTTCCTTACTGAGAGGAGACGCCATTCCAGGATTTTTCCCTAAGAGTACGCTCAGCGCCGTGAGTAAGTAAAAATGTCACCCTAAGACAAGCCTACTTGTAGAGTCTCAAATAATAACGAGCTGCCAATTGTCCCAAAGCCTTAGTATCATCTCAAAATTGACAACAGGATTTTTCAAACCAATTTCTTAACGGTAAGCTGTCTAAATTAAAAATTGTTTGTAATGTTTATACCTCCAATCAAAATATTCGAAATTCGCCATTTTGTACAACTGACGTCCTAAGGTAATAGTCACATTGCTTAAATATAGAAAACCTTCAATTGCGTTTATCGTCAGGTTCAAAGACCATCGCTTGTCAATCACGTTTGACTGAATTGGATTCCATCAAATTCATTTCATGATGGTATTTGTCTAAATAATTTCAATTAAAATCAAAATTAATCTAGCTTGCGCACCATTTGTTTCACGACTCACCTCTTTCTTATTTCACAGTACTGCGTATACTACTCGTCATATAAACGTACCTAACGCTCTGAACAATTCAATTAAAATTTGCGAATAGGCAAAACTGTGTTTGCCGAAGAAGTGCTGAATACACGAAATCGAGTGCACTGTACGAACTATGCTGTATCTCGGTTGCTACAGAAGCCTCGCCAAATCTAGTCTCAAATCACCCGGCGGTGGTTGCGCTTTAAAAAAAAAATAAGTGCAGGCGGTCTGATACACGTTGTACCCGTCAGATGTGCACAGGTCGCGCATGTGGGCCCATTGCACTGATCACATGGAACCATTTTTATGCTTTATTAATACATAGTTGAACCCGAGCTGAGGAGCTAGAAACCCGACTCAAGGGTTTAGCAGTGGGACTCGAACCCACGACATCTAGTAAAGAGAGCAGGCACATATCACTCTAGGCCACACTGCCTCCTTGGTTAAGCAATCATTTACGGAGTAGACGTCCGATCTGCCTTGCTATTGGACGGCATGAGCATGAATACTGTATAACCTACTGGGTGACTGCAGCAGATATTTCAAGACAGGCAACATTCTGAGAGCTTTCTAAGCAAAGTTGAAGCACACGTGGCATAAGATAAATACTTTATTGGTAACCAACTAATGAAACCAACGAAATACAAAACGAAACGAAACATAAAAACAAAGTATCCTAAATTACATGATTGAAAATGGCAAAAGTTTTTCTGGGCTCCCATATGTTAGGGAGTCTCCCTTCTCCAGGCCGTCCACAGCTTCAGGAGCCTCACGTACCTCGATTTTATGCCAGTCAGCACACGTCGCACCTTCAAGTGCCGTAATGGAATCGGACTTATTATCGTCTGCTGGGGTTGAAACAGTTTCAATTTTCTCCCGTATCAGAAAGGACATGATTGCCTGTTCGAAGAGAGCTCCCAGCATGGTGGTGACGCATTCGGCGAGTTCCTCGTCGTCTTCTGTCGTCTGTATTGACTTGTCACACATCTCTGGAACCATCGTCTCTGTCTGTTTGTCCTCTCGTGGACAATCCTCCGTTCCGCAGCATGCGCGACGTTTACCAGCTAATGATAATCTCCTGAAATTTGAAAGTAAAAATTTGTACAAGTGGTCTATGGATACACGTTGCATCAGACGTGCACAGGCCACTCAGTCGAGCCTAGTGCACATAACACCGGAAATCATTTTTCATTTATTAGCACATACGTACATGTATACACAAATTCCGACGTGACTCAAGTGTCTAGCAGTGTGATCAGATGGAATTTGAAGATACGCAGGAGGCCCTCTGTACTCAGTGGGCCATGCTGCCTTCTCCAATTTGAAAGTACATCGTATTAACAGAACATGCACGCAGCTTCAAGCAAACTAACTTGTTTACAAGAACACCATAGTCCGATAAATCGTTGGCAAGATTCATAAATTTGTTTCCTTACCACAATTCTTTGGTTCCGATGTCCTTTTTTATGGCTTTCTCGTGCTAATTAAGATAAAAATTTGAAGAGAATTAAGAGTTTGTTCATCACTATTCCCCTGTGACTTCCGGTAGTCGGATGGAACTGAATTCGAACTCGAGGTTTTGAACTTCAATAAATGGTCGCCTTTTATGAGCATGTGTAGTGACCATTTTAGGTATCACTGGTGCTATTAGTGACATTTCGGTGTAGATAGACCCTGAACATGTGCACCTTACATGCACTCATGGTCGACATTACATAACCTTAAAATTCAAGTACAGGTCCAGTGTATTAATACCAGTCACCAACATCGATAATGAATATGAATCCAATACCAGAGCTTGAAATGTGAATCACAAACAACGACAACAAACCTTAATTATTTTGTTTTTAAATTTCATTCATCACCGACACCCATTCTGTACGTGGACAGAGATTCAAAGTTTACGGTAAAATCGGAATTAACAAATGGTACCGTCACTGTAAATGCACTGCAGATATCGTTGCCTTTTTGATGAGGCTAAACAAAGTATAGTCGGTTCTGGTCTACACCACGACTCATATTGAGACCTCCGCTAGCTGATTGAAGGGAGAATATTAAAGAGCGCTCACCCACAACAATTACAGCCAATGTGTCGTGTTTTTTGAAAATATGCAAACAGGAAGGTAGTAAGGATGGATAAGAATAGTTTGAAAAAAGTGATTGGCGAATTATAATATTCTAAAGGAGATTTGCATCGCTATTTGACAACAGACTGGATCATGACGCAATTCCCATGTTTGCTATCGCCACCAGGGATACAACGATGACTGCGCCAGCCTTTCTCCGTAGAAAACTGGTCAAAGTTGAGTAAAACATTTTGCTCGTCTAGGCTGATGGTTTTTCTTTTTTGAAAAAATTGAGGGACAAATGAATAGCTCACCATCGACTCGAACTTAAAACAAAAACACACACGCATATCAGTCGTTTTCCAGAGCAATTATTTAAAAAAATCAGGAATTTGGCACCTTCGCAGTTACCACGGTACATACCTGGATTTTAAAATAACCATCCCCTATTCCGTTCAAGTGACATTCACAAGAATTCGAGCTCCAAATTAATGAAATCTGCTTCTATAAAGAACAGTTCAAGAAAACCGATTTGGTCGTTTTTTCTGCCTCACGTTGTAAAATCCTCTACGCCGGACTAACTTCGTTTCCAAATATGGCGCGTAGAAGTGAGAACTAGGTGTGATAAAAACGACTAAGGGGTTGATTCACTTTTGACGCCTTCTCTCTGAAATCATGACATTACTTTTCTGCAGGGATGTTTTTCATGAAATGACGTGGGGAAATAGGCGTGTGTGGAATTTGTTGATATCTCGGCATAATGATATAGTGTTCTCTTTTTTCTTTAGCCGACTTCTGCTGAATGCCTAAGCACCCGGTTGCAAGGTTCATTTGGGCCTCGCAATAACCTCAGGTATCGTTGCAAAATTTTGACAAACTTGAGTTTCTATGGATTTCTGTATGTGCCGGCGTGTCTGCGAACTGACATTTTTCAGACAGGTTTCCTGCTTTTTTGGCCTTATGTAAAAACAACAACCTCTCAGTATGGACTACTAATTCAAGAAGTCCACGTCATGAAATCAATTCCAATTCAAGTTCATCACATTGACCTTTCTATTACCATTTTTATTTAGCGATCAAGGAGCGCAGTACTATTATTAAATATTATGCTGGCTAACTTACCGTAGCGTAGTCTGAATTTAGCTTATTCAGATCATCAGTCAGACTCTGAATTTCCCTGGTTGCACGCTCAAGCTTATATTGTGCCTTGCCCCTCTTATACAATTGATACGGTGTAATTTCATAGGCAGGTATAGGCTCCAGGGTCTCATACTTTTCCTTATTGACTCTCTCTTTCTGGAATGAAATTTGAAGTAGTGATGTACTGCTTGTACAGCATGTCCGTAACGACAGGCGGCGCTGCTTTGCACTTCAATCCTTTGTATTTGTGACGACTGCATCATTAAGGTCCAGGTTTGGTGGTGGATGTAGTCTATGATTTTTGAAATTTCAATAATGACCCTGGATTCAGTTACCAGAGTCACGTTAGCTATTAATCCGCATAAGTGATTTCAAAATTTGTCTATTCTTACCTCTTTGGCTTTCCTAATCTTTGTGTTGATGTCTTCCATCCTTATTTGTAACATAAGCACGTCATCAATCGTGCTGCAACATTACATCCGAGACAACAGCATTAAAATAGATTGACAGGTCATGACAGCAACAACACGTTTCGTCATCATTTCTATTCTACAAGTAAACGGTAAAATTGGCAAAAGGTCAGTATATCAAGCTACACATTTTAGGCACAAATATGCTTTCGAGTTAGGGTACGAGATAGCAGCCTGGCGACGAATAAAACAACAGCGGCAAAGAACTTACGACTTCATCCAAGCAATGGACGCTTTGGTGTCGGAGATAGACTTCTGATATTGTTCGCCCGTCCTTTCAAGTTTTTGTAAAATTTGCCTCATGGAGTCGGGAAATAAACCAGCTGTTTTTTCAAGCACTGAAGAAGGGCAATGAAGCATGAATAGACACAATCCGTACTCTTGACAGTCAAACCCAGTTCACCATAATTCGGTTTGCATGTCTTTGGCTTCATTAACAAGTGAAATGCTTCCTTTTCGGCATATTAAAACTCAGTGTCACTGGCCCATTTTAAGAATGATATTCCTATATTTGATTATTTTGGTGATATGCTCGCCAAGGGGGGTCCCAGTTTGACAATAAAATTGCACATTATACAGGGAGCAATGACACATTTTCACTTAATTATTAAAAGCATAAAAATAAAGTATGTGTACAGTGTACTGAAATAAATTCATCCGCCCAGAATATACATGATTGCTAAAAATTCTTTTGGCATGGAAGACGAAAATTTGTATACCTCGTCAACATCATTTTCGGCCTCTTTGATTTGGCCGCGGCCACCCTCATATTAATGGCTATTGAACATCCGGACGTGTGTCATCACGAACGGAATGGGCGGAGCTAGAAAACCTGGCTCTTCTGTAGAATGGCGTTACATGTATGGATAGACATGTGGGACAATATTCCAACTGGACACAGCTTATAACGCCATCTTAGGAAGAACCAGGTTTGTTGCTCTGTTCATTCCGATCGTGACATCACACCTCCAAGAATTCAACAGTAATCGGTTTGAGGATGGCCACCAAACCAAGGAGGCCGAAAGAGTTCATGAGGTATACAATTTCGTCGTCTATGCCAAAAGAACTAGTAATATCTACAATGCTTGCAAAAATTAGCACGGGAGATTTCCTCATTCCTGACTGCATCTATAGTGTTATTAACTCTATCGGCAGAGAAAGCAACTATGAATAAACGTACTAACCCTATCGATACACGGTAACTCTGTCCATAGATATAATAATTCTGACGGATCAAGTCAGGACTGGGGGAAAAGGGTGTTGACGATTCACTTCCTCGCAGGGAAGTCTGTTGAGAGCAGGAGTGTACAGGTGAACGTTGAGGCCCAATGTAATCGCGTTGTACAGAATAAAGAACAGTTCACGAGTTGGGATTTAAGGACTGATATGTGAACCGATTCGTTGAGTGTTTGACTGCCCTCCTGACGTCCGGGAGCCACCTAGGTCTTTGCCGCTCGTTGGACAAGATATTCACGAACCTGTACTGTGCATGTATAACTCAAATTTTCTGTATGTTAATGCACACTTAACTTTGTACTTTGCCAAATAATTTTGGGCGACGTTACAAATTGGACCAGTTCTCTGTCTCAGCGATGGGAGGCTGAATTGTTCACAGATTTCAGAAACAAAATGCTTAAATACAGCGAAATTCTGACCAGGTGTGGAAAGTTCTCGACTTTGATGCGTATCTTTTTCATGTTGGACTACCAGTAGACGGCGCGTAAATTCATATGTTAAGATTTCTCGCCAACTCCGTCTTATTTATACCCATGATGCATTGTTAATCGACTGTGCATTTATTTCAATCTATTACTGAACATTAAGTTTACCGAATTTGATTTGCGTTTGTGACGTTTTTCGAACAAGAAACAGCTCATTGAAATTAAGGTAGTTTACACTCTTTGAATATAACTGAACTAACCTGTGGTTTGATTTACTGGTATTCAGTCGTATGTTTTGTACGCTGCCATATAACAACTAAATAGGGCCTAGTATCAGTCAATCAATTAAATAAACATTATATTAGGCAACAAAGTTGACAATTTTCGCAGACTAGCCAAATCCAATACTGGTTCTTTTTAAACTAAGTAACTACAATCTGAAATGATAACCGGGTCTTATCTATTCTGTCACATCTTTATTTGTACACGTGGCCATCTGCCCAACGTACAACAAACCAACAAACAAACAAACAAACAAACAACACCATTGCGGTGCTATTCACACTAGTCAGCAATACACAAGCTGTTGCGTTTTTAGATACTTTTTCACGTCTTTGGAAGAGCGTCATCGTGCAAGGATGATGTTCTGAAACGCCAAAATACAGTGAACGGTTCTATTGTTACACTTGGTACCTTGTTGTCGAATAAGTAAGTCGTAGAACACGAATTTGTGTTAGCCATTAAGTGACAAAGGCATTTCTGAACTTCCGATTAATGGCAATGTTCGAATGTTTTGTTTTTTAGTTCTCTTAACCAATGAGAAGCCAGGTTCATCATCGCTTCCCAGTGTTACTGCTAGAAGCATTGGGGACACAGTGATACCCTGTCAGCATATTGTTTGACCTGCACTTACACTTGATCATCTTTTTCGTGGTCTTTATTTCGCCTTTATTTCTTTTAACCAAACGCTTGGTCAAAGCCAATTCCTTCTTCTTCTCACTAAAAGAACAAAAATACCTTGTAGCAGCTATTGACTTAAAAGAACTGATGATAAAAGTTCATTTAAAATAACAGCATGTTATTGGCTCATTTTTTAACGATATTGAGTTAAGGTCTATTAAATTTTCGTTAAGAACTCACTTCTTTTTCACTGCAAATAAACCGAGCAACTTCAAATCGACCATCTTGGATACGATTCAATACAACAATATACGTCACAGACTATGACGTTTTTTTCACGTGTACTTCTAATGACGCATGCCAATGATCTGCCAACGGGAAATAAAATGACGTCATCCTCTCAGAAACCACTGTTACACTGGACAGTTCTTTTAAATTTCCTCAATTTTATTAGATCAAAATAAAATACATCTGCAATTGTTAATTTTACAGTAGAAAAGGAATCGTTATAGATATCCTTGCACTAGTAGACTGGAGTATTAAGGGTTTAGTCCATCTTCCAGTAAAATAATGATTGAGGACTCGCTCTTAAGACCTCGTGTTTTTAGGCGGGCCTTAGTTTCTTTAACAAGACGAGTCAGGATTCCAAACCGCACACGAAAAGCCATGGCCAGAGTGGAATCTACTGATTACTTCAACAAGAAGCTTCGCCGTTGTTCACATGATTTACTCCGGTTTGAAATTTTCGATTTCGACTTGACTTAATCAGTGCTGTGTAGGTCTTAGTTTTCTGAATTATCCTTTAGGCCTTTGAGTTTTTTTCACGAAAGTCTAATAAGACCCAATTTTAGATACTATTCAAAATGTGAAGTTTCTAAAAACATCTCAAAAGTTATCACAGTATCCAAAAGATTCGGTTTAAACCGATGTTCTGAGATAAGTTAAATGCTGACATTTTTCACAATTACTGCAGCTAATATCATGAAACACGCTTAAAAACAGATCCACACGGAACACTGCGAACTTTGTGTACATGTTTTCGAATCCGAGAGAATTTTTATGTCATTGCTTCATTAATGAATGCATATACAATGCAATATGGCCCCCAGACGCCATTTTTAAAATACTTATTCTACAAATTACATCCAAAATACATAGAAAAACGAAACTCAAACGATTTTTAACAAAGGATCTACTTTTTTATTTGCTTTACAATTGTGGGCTTATGAAATGATCAAATACGACAGCCAGGCGCTATTGTTTAAGTATTTGTATTTCATTTATTTCAAAATACACGAAAAACGAACGTTGTATTGCATGTTTTCACCTGCGAGATGTTCATCACTGTGCAAGTGGTATAACATGACAGCAACAAGCGCACGTCTGGTTGGGGTGATGTCAAGCTCACCTTAATGATTCATTTGACGGAGAAATGTGTCACCTGTCAAAAGACTAAAACAAGAATGAAAAACTAGTAGAAGCAAAAGAATCTGGTTCGGCCACGTTGACATTCTATAGCACCAGCTTGGTAAACACCCGTGTCAAATGAACAACAATTACCGCCTCAGTGGATAAACAAGAAGTAAGATGTACATTTAGAAATTATGAACGAGGTGCAAAAGAAGATGAAATGTTTTCCAAGACGGAACACCTCAAAACTGTCGAGGAAGTGATTGTTACATAGCTGTTTCAGTTGTAGTATAGGCGTAAACATGTGAATAGGCCTAAATGTTTCTAGTGAAAGCCAATGCTAACTGAGTATACGGCATTGAAAATAATTTATTACATAAGACAGCAGATTAAGTAATTGAAACGCTCATACATGTATCCAGCTCGTATTGTTTTACAGATAATGGTGTTGTTAAAAGTATGTGGGATTTGAGAAACGCTATAGATTTCAAAATTTATTATCTAAATGTAAATTGTGTGTTCATAAATCATTCTGAATTCGACGGAAATCGCTTCATCACTACAAGAAGCGCGTAGATTGTGGTCTGAGATGGGGAAGAGATTAAACAGTGTTGTACAAACACCCCGCTGCCAGATGATTAGCAGACATCTTACACTGCGAAGTTTAACATCAGAAAGTTAACCATTCCTAGAATGAAACTAGCACAAACAGAAAATGACGACAACGCGCTGATGATGAAGAACACACTTAGTTTGAAGGAAATCGAAAGTCACCACTATGCTGTCATTTTCAGATGACATACAATCTCATTCCTAAAACAAGAAAGGGCTTTCAATCATGGGCGCGCACCATGGGGGGCTGCGGGTGTGGCTATAGCCCCCACTTTT
Source organism: Phoronis australis (assembly GCA_002633005.1). Classification (NCBI taxonomy): domain Eukaryota; kingdom Metazoa; phylum Phoronida; family Phoronidae; genus Phoronis; species Phoronis australis. The sequence goes on along the minus strand of NMRA01000233.1, from coordinate 422,127 downwards.
TTCAGTGCTGCGCCGTCCATGTTTCTCCAAACCAATACGTTTTAGAAAGACGTGAAGTAGAGAGTTACAAACAATTCTTAATAGTGTTGTGGTTTCTGCTAGATACCAGGATGTGAAGGGTTCTTGATATGTTACATGCATGCGAGCACCCAGCCTTCAAACTGGGGGGGCTCGAATTTCTGTCGATGTGGACCTTTTGCTGACAAAGCATCGGGAGGACTAAAAAAAATGGGGTACCACCTTCAGAACCGTGCGTCTGAGTCTTTTTAATGGACTTTTGTCTCTTTTTCTGGGACCTTTTTTGTTTCTCTGCGGCGGACCTTTTTGCCAATAGGAGGCTCGTTCGAGCCCCGCTGGGTGCGCTCATGACATGTGCGTATTCAGTTCAGTCAACAGAAGCTGTTGTTCCAATATCTAGACCGTTAGTCATTGTCTTGAATTTTCATATCTGTGCCGTCAGCCTCTAGGTACGAGGGAGGCTACAATGTGCCTGAGGTCGGCTAACAGCCAGACCAACGCCATCTAGTGATCACATTGGAAATGGCTATTGTGAACGTCAAACAAATTCTTTTAACTCATCATGCTTCCAGAAATTCCTATCCGCAATGTTTCAACGTGATGAACCGTTTCAATGAAATTCGAGTGTTCAAATACATAGAGCTCTTACGTCGAGTTTCTTCCTTCTTATTTCACGAATATAATTAAAATGCAACTGCGCATGGAGAAAAATATGTGAACGTTTCAAATTAAGTGATTTTCGTACAAGCAATTGCTGCATTCTAGTGAAAAACGTCTCTTTTGGAAAGACTGTCACTAACACGCACAGTTTGCTTTTAAGCACTTTTAAAAAAGTGCAACCTGTCAATTAAATCGAATTTCGCGCCAAATCGTTCCCACAAAGCAAAGCCGAGGGAAACAGCAGACTATTGTATCTTTTCAAAGTTCTGCAATTTGTATTCATTGCGATGCAGCGACAAAAGACAGAATGTGAAGGAAAATATGTGATAGAATGCAAAATGAATCTCGTGTGTAAGCGCGGCCGACAGTATGCGAGGCTCCCCGATGCAATCAAAGAGAATTCCCGATGCGACCGAAGGCCAGCAAGTGACTGAGTTCGCCGTCCGAACGCGGGATGGTCTGAATTAGAAAACCCGCGATGATTCCAACAATGCTTCATACAACTGCTGCAAATCTTACCCATGTCCTGATATTTCGTCAGACAATTCTCACTGATTTCTGTGCAGTTTCATACAAGATATTTCGTGACAAACTCGAAGGTGATCTGCTGACAATTACGTCCCCTATATGGAACAACGCCCTTCAAGTTTCAGTGTTAAAATAAGATAAACACACTTTCAGTGTTAAACAACCCCAGTTACTTCTTTCCATTTTGCTAGATTTTGGGTGAACAAAACTGTGAGTGGTCGACACGAAATTGGGGTTTTCAGCGATTGCTGTTTGAGTACAAGTTCAAAACTTTGGAACACGATATCTGGAGAATGAATCCATAAACTTCAATCAGTTTGTGAGTTTTATGACTTACAATCAGATATTTATAAGAAGACAACATTTTAGTTAAGAATGACAATAATTCAAAATGTATGTGACGGGACGTTAGTAACGTTACGTTTATTGTTATGCTAATTTTAGTTGTTGTTCATTTATTACTCTGCGCGTGCAAGCGCAGAGTACTGTTGTTCCTCGGTTTTCTTCAATTTTATTCTTATTCTTACTCTTCTTCCGACCAACTTCGAGGTTTAATAACTCCAAAGTGGGTGCAAGTATGTTCTTTAAATTCTGCATGTGATTTTTGGCAGTACATTTCGTCAAAACACCTGTCGTGAATTTCAAACATTTTTGAATAAAGATCACATTTTTTGTCTTCCCTGGATGCGTCATTTCCATGTAAGGGCGACCAAAATACAAAGCCTGCACTAGTTGGTTTGGCACGTAGTTGTAGCGACGTGTACTGAATTTAAAACAACGGAAACGCACATACGTGTACACCACACGTGTACACGCATGCATGTCAATCAACCAATTCACAATCAAAGTGGACATTGAATGAGCAACATACATATATTTGACGATCACTTTCAATTCGAAATTTGAAAATGCCTGCACTTTATCCATACTATGCTAGTGTCACGATGTGACTTTAATGAGACAATCTAATAGAAATATTAAGTTTAAAAGAAATAATATTTAATGAAACATTGAAAAACGAATATTTACACCAACAAGTTTCGTCACTGGGTAGACCACTCTCCACGTGGCATCCCAAACTAATATTACTGAGTCAAGTGTCAATCTTATTTCACACAGTCCGTGGACAGTCTTTTGTGGTCAGCATCCGACCCCATCATCTTTGTCCGCTGAATGTCCCAAGTCTACTGTAGACACAAACGTTCCACTTTCTGTGAACAGCTTCTAACACGTCTACACTGTGTCACGGCTGGCTCTCGACTGCCGCACACAGGTCGAACATTTGAATGCGCCCGGTCAACACAGCAGTTCATTTGCACATAAATGTACAGGCAACAGTCGCTGAACACTGACGCCGGCAACGTAACAGACTATGTTCACAATTATCCATTTTTTTACAGTTAGCAAGTACAACTATAGTAGTAGATACCTATTTTCAGCTGTTTTGTTTCTTGGTCGATTTTAAGGCATTCACAGTGCACTATTTTTGGTAGCTCCCTCGCTGCTATATAGTTTGGCTAGGTATAGACATTCACTTCTAGGCTCCCTTGTTACCCTTTGGTATAGCGACCACGCGCGTTCAATGCCGACGAATAACATAAAGCCCCCTGTAATCGTCTGTCGATCCTGTCATATACGCAAACACCGCTCGGGCCGGATAAGGCTCAATGATTATGTGAAAAGCTTTGAATTGGAAGCAAATTCAAAATGAATATTAACTTGGTTATGATTGTGGTTAGGACTACTAGTAGCTGCAACAATTTTGTTGTGGATCACCTATATCTTATCGTCACGGATAGGCTAAGGCTGGACCATTTCCGCTGGGGCGAGTTCGACTGAACCCCCGAACCCCTCCCCCAGGCTACTTTCTTGGAGTGGAGATTAAAATCTCCTTATTCCCAATTGAAATGGTGGCTAAACCAGGTATAGCACACCCTAGATGGAGTGCTGGCGAGCCGACTTGACGCTGTGGAACTCAACAATGTATTTATTTGGTCTAGTGCTTATGCCAAAACTCTTACAGCCGATTTTAATTCATAAAGGTGGTTTGACAAAACCAGGTTTTAGACTTAAACTTGGTTTTCCTACACCTGGTCTAATTTTAGACTTGACTTGCATTTCACCAACATGGTTTAAGAGTCTGAAAGCCTGGTTTTGCTAGACCAGGGAACTGGTTTAGTAAAACCAGGTTTAAAGTATCAAAGGCACCCCACTGTGTTGAGCTGGGTAAACCCAACAAAGAAGCTATTGAAGTGCTTCAATGAAACCTTGATCACGTGGGTATACAATGGCATACACTAGTAGAATCAGTGCTTTTCTCATGAGGAAAACTGTAATTTCTGTGACCAACACACACAGATTAAAGAACACGATCCCTATTAGATGTAACATGTTAAATGCCCAAATTTATTTCCTTGTCATTTTAGTGTTTATTTTCAGCTGCCAAAGGGGGGGGGGGGCAAAACCCTTTCCTGGCAACATTATATCGGAGAACAGTGGAGGTGGAACTCAGTCAGAAAAATCAGAAGATGTTGTCTTAAGTCAAATCCGTAGCGCTTACGACGATGACGCCTTGCTCGACCAGTCGTATTCTGAGAAATCCGCAGGACACACTCCAGCAAGCCTGTACTGGTTTACGCATAGGCGGATCCACGGGGGTAAAGGGGTCCGGAGCCCCCTTTTTTCCCTTGATTTTAGTGATACCAAATCTATAATTTTCAAGTTGTTGACTTGCCCCCCCTTTCAAAAAGTCCTTGACCGTCCCCCCTTTAAAAATCCTGGATCCTCCTCTGCTATGTTTGATCTTGTGTCATAGTAAAACTGAATATTGAAAATAGTCCATTTTTGCTCTAAAACTGCGTTGCAAATGCTCTCCGCGTAATCATTCAGTTGTACCTATACCATGCAAGTCTGACATATTTAACAGTTAAACCTGGGTCTGACTAAGTCTAAAGTTAAACATGGTTTAAGATCTTAATACAGGCCTAAAGAATAAAGACCTCCTTGGTGAAATGAAAACTTAGACCTGGTCTAAACTGGAGTTAAACCAGGTTTTACTAGACTACAGGTCTAAAAGTTAAACCACCTTTATGAAATGCAGATTATCTTTAAACCTGGTCTAAGTCCAGTTTAAACCAGGTTTAACTTTAAACCACCTTTATGAAATCGGATGTTATTGAGGCCCAAATAAGTGAAGACCTTTCACTCCAAATAAACAATTCTACGACGATTTGTATGATTCAACCTTCTTCAGAGAAGTCAGAAAACTATTCTGTAACGTCAGACAGTAGTCCTCGAATTCTGGTGAGGGCACAACCACCTACTACTCGAGGGTCATGGAACTCTTTCGCCAATCCGAATGCGAACTTGACATGGATTTGATGAATGTATCGTGGTTGGTAACTCATCAATATTCCTACTTCATATTCTTTTAGAAATGCAAGTACTTACTCATTTTCAGTGCTTGTAAGACATGCGGACAATTTCGCATGCACACGAAATTCAAACGATGTGATTTATTTAACGTAAGTAACAAAAATACAATCACATGAAAAATTACGTCAAGTCATTCTCCGACTAAATGTTTCCTTCAGAGTATGTAATGAGGTTTAACCACACATCTAAAAAAGCCTAATTTTGAAAATTTAGCAGGAGCTAACGCGAGAACGTTCCATTTGTGGACCACATTACTGCCGAATTTGAGTACCGTTCTTTGCGAGCAACCGTGCACGGCATCCTCATTTTTGGTATTACGAATTCCGTCTTATCTCAACAACATAGAGCTGAGAGCCATCGTTGGCGTGGATACAGATTTCCATTCCCCATAATTAAGCTGCTTCAAGGGCCTTACCGAAAACTCTACAGCCGATTTCATAAAGGTGGTTTAACAAAACCAGGTTGTAGACTTAAACCTGGCCTTCCTAAACCTGATCTAATTTTAGACCTGACTTGCGTTTCACCAACATGGTTTAAGAGTCTGAAAGCCTGGTTTTGCTAGACCAGGGAGCTGGTTCAGTAAAACCAGGTTTAAAGTATCAAAGGCACCCCACTGTGTTGAGCTGGGTAAACCCAACAAAGAAGCTATTGAAGTGCTTCAATGAAACCTTGATCACGTGGGCATACAATGGCGTAAACGAGTAGAATCAGTGCAGACATTTACGAAAAACATCTAAAAGCTTTTCTCATGAGGAAAACTGTAATTTCTGTGACCAACACACGCACATTAAAGAACATGCTCCCGATTAGGTGTAACATGTTACATGCCCAAATTTCTTTCCTTGTCATTTTAGTGTTTATTTTCCGCGGTCAAAGAGGGGGGGGGGGGCAAGACCCCTTCCTGGCAACATCGGAGAACAGTGGAGGTGGAACTCAGAAGAATCAGAAGATGCTGTTTTTAGTCAAATCCGTAGCGCTTACGACGATGACGCCCTGCTCGATCAGTCGTATTCTGAGAAATCCGCAGGACACTCTCCAGCAAGTACTGGTCTACGCTTAGGCGGTTCCACGGGGGTCAAGGGGTCCGGAGCCCCCTTTTTTCCCTTGATTTTAGCGATACCATATCTATAATTTTCAAGTTGTTGACTTGCCCCCCTTTCAAAAAGTCCTTGTCCGTCCTCCCCCCCTTTAAACAATCCTGGATCCGCCCCTGCTACGTTTGATCTTGTGTCATAGTAAAACTGAATATTGAAAATAGTCCATTTTCGATCTAAAATTGCGTTGCAAATGCTCTCCGCGGCATCATT
>NMRA01000233.1:305864-410993 GCA_002633005.1 Phoronis australis | reverse complement strand
CGTAACAGTGAAATAAGACAACACGTTTTTATAAGAACTCGGTGTATTTTTAAGGGTTTTACATCGAAGTTTGATCATTTATTGGTGTTAAACGATGAATTCAAGCGATAAGCTGACACCAGTTACCCGTGTTGTGAACTGCTGAACAGACTGCGTGTGAAACCGATGACGTCAATGGAAAATTTCATCACCTCCGTCTGCCGTCAGGTGTCAGGTAACGCAACCGTACGTGCCGCTATCGAGGAGAACTACTCGATCTAAATTGATACAAATTAGGTTGTTTTTTGGGTGGCATGCTCTTTTAAAGCAAAACAGTAGTTTCAAACTTAACTGAATTTAATATGAATTTTGATTTTTATTTTTGGTGGTGCACCACCACCTAAAATTGCCACCGTACTGTGACAGCTGACACGAGCGTTATGAGTTCTCCTTCAACTGCGGTTACATAATGTAACGAAGTTTCCGCGGAAACCCCGCCCGCTTTTGAAAAAAGAAATTGAATACTAAAATAAAGCTAACACAGACAGGAATGAAAGGTGCGAAATCTTCATATTTTGGTGATATTACCCTGTGTTCTAAATTGGCGAATGTAATAAGAAACAAATCCAAAATTGACCAACAAGCCCAATTGGATTGGTTGCTTTTATATTTTGTATCATTTCTTAAATTGTAATTGCAATAATGAATGAATCTTATCATTTTCATATTCCAAATAAGAACATCTATGGCATTACGATATTCCAAATAAGGATGTCTAAATAAGAATTTCCCTTATTCTGGTTGGACAGACCACATAATGACCGTTTACCGAATCCAAAAAGGCCATCTGCATGTTAATAAGTAGGACGGGCAGTGTCCCATTCGGACCGATCGCAAATCACAAGTTCCAAGTAACAAAGTTTTGCGATACATCCAGATAATCAACATTCAAAATTTTAAGTGCATTGTGTAAACAGGGTATATTCCTTTTACAGGAGACAAAATCGATAGCATGGTTTTGCTTCAATACTTTTTGCGATGAATGCAGATGGGTTAAATTCAATTTTTGAAGAGCATTGTTAAAACAAGACATGATATTCATCGGAGATATAAACAACAGCAGCAACAACAACAAGAAAAACAACAACACATTTTTTCATTATTGTTTAATCATCTATGCTCCACAAAGACTCTTATTAGGGTACTCTTTTTGTCAAGTGAACACAGGTTTATAGCTCTGTACCTAGACAAAAATCCAGGTTATGTTAGCTCCGGCGGTCGGTGTCACGTTAAATACGTTTATCTGGCAAATAAGTTTCTTAGTCGCCCTTGCGCATGCGTAACTGTTTTCTTCATTCGAATTTTCACTTAATTAAGCCAGTTGTTTCCCACGCCATTTATTTCAGATTTTTTTGTATCATACTTGCAAAAAGTTAAGTAAACCTTACGATAACCCGGTTCTGACTTAGCTCTGACTCAGATCACCCTCATTACTATAAACCACTCAAGGAACTTTGAAATACAAGCAAAATACCATTATGAAATTAATTAACATAACAATGAGAAATGAACGGGTTAAAAAGTAATCACTCACGATCAAGACTCATTTAGTTGAATGTGTTGTTTTCCGTAAAGGATTACTCTGGGGAACTTTTGTTTGCTGTGAAACCTATTCATCAGGAAAATCTATGAAATCGCCATTAAGAGACATCGTTGTAAGTTCCGTCATGGAAGTACATGACTGCCAAGGGAAGGATACTGTCAGGTGAAAAGGACTTGCCGTCGGACGTCCTCCTGGTCAATTATACATTGCTGATGGAAAAATTCTAAAGGCCCTTTGTTTGTCCATTGTCGAGCTCCCGTGGTCAAGATCCTGAGTTGCTTTCCGTAGCGCAAGCGACTCGCCATACACTTGCAACGAAAAATCTTCGCTTATGGAACGGAAACCGTGATTTTTCCGTAGTCATCATTTCAGTCTTGCCGGCTAATCACTGCGGATGCGGCCATTTTATTATTCTACCGTAGTAGGCTGTGATCTCGAGCTTTCTTACAAAACATTCAACTTTCACTCGCGTGATTTTGTGCGCGGGCTTGCGTGATCTCGCCAATCCTTCGAAAATAAATGTTAACATGTGACATTTACGATATTCCGTGATAACTATAGTCATATAACAGTGTGCCCTAAAACACGTGACGCTAATTGTTTTTATCTCCAACAGAATAGACACCATGTCTGGCAATAGTCACGCGACGTGCACACATGCGACATGGCGTTATACGATACATACTTTCATAAATCAATCTTCTGACTGACGAGTTTCTTAGTATATAAAGCACAGGAGTTGTTAGGCTGTTGATCGGGGCTAAAGCTCCGCTGACCTGGTATGAAGTCACCATAGTTTTAAACGCTTGTTCACTAGTTGAGGTACAGAATAGTGTCACCAGTATGGCGGCACAGTATGGCAGCCATGAGCAAGCAAACGCTACCACTATAAGAAATGCCGTAACTGCTCCTTTTCCATGGTGTTTAATCCTCCCGTTATTACACGCACTCACCGCTTGCGCAAATTGTCTGTGTTTTCGAATAGCAGCAAAAATGTAAGCATATACAGACATAAGAAATGTTAAAGAGCAAACAAAAAGAGCTATTTTAGATAATGTTGTTCCAGATACAACTAATAATAATATATCATTAGCGTCTTTAGATGCACGCGTATTAAAGCCGTACTGAAGTGCCCACACAACAGGAGGTACGCTCACGAAGATCGACACAAACCAAATCAACAGCAAACTTATACGAATTCGCTTCATTGTAACAATCGTCTTGTAGCGCAGTGGTTTCTTCACGGCAACCAGTCTGTCCATGGTCAGCGCAACAGTTGATAACAAATGCACGTAAATTGATACGTCCAGTATCGTCAAAATTACGGTATTCGAAACAGGACTGACGGCAAACAGATAGCCGAAATGAAATACCATCTTAATGGGATCACACGTCGGTGTCCAAAACACCGATACCAGCAATGTTCCCACGTGACAAAAGTCGGCAGCGGCCATGCTTAAATACAGCGAAACGAAAATTTTCTTTGTTTTGTCTTTTACAAATGGTAGCGCTATAAGTATTTTGAGATTCACTAGCAGTGCCACGATGCAAAGTAATGTCAGGGCGATTTTTGCAGGAGATTCAACAAAATCGCAAGTCATCTTAAAATCTTCGGGAAATGACGTGTTACCCGAAAACCATCGCTCTTGAAAAGTTTTAATTGGGGAGCTTATCGAACTCATCTTATGGCAAAGCGGCGTCGTCCTTCTCTTAGTTGATTCCGATCACTTGTGCATGTAACTCCTCTCCAACTGTCGACCAACGTGTTGATGAACCAGGACCATTAATATTGTTGAATAACTTCTTCTGCGATGTGCACACAGATTCCAATCAGCCATAAGTCCCTGTGGCTAAAATATATGAACTGTATTCCCATGTACAGAAAAGGATAGTTCACAAAGCCATCGCCCGCTCTCGACGCTGAGCACAAATCAATAATCTCTTCTAACCAGAAAAAATAAAAATGCTCGTTCGATGCGACTATACGTCAGTTTTCGTGAAATTTTTATTTACTTTGTTCATGCACGCCTAAAGTGTTTTTATTTTGCGTCACGTTCTTCTGATGGCCTCCCATGTTTGTGTCAATACAAATTGTCATGTGGTGAATATCTTGCCGGTAGGCGGTTGAAACAACACAAATTTATTTGGATATAACAATAAGCATATTGACTAAATGTTTAAAATTACCTAAATGAAATAACATAAACATTCACAAAAAAGGTTAATCTGATCAGTCTGTGATCACGTTTTCCTGTTCCTGGCGTCGGCCTTGGATCCAATGTTACACTTGTTACGAGGAGTTTCCTCTTCTCTTGATCATGCTATCCCGTTTTCCAAGCAGTCATCGCTTGATGAAATGGAACGATCATGAAGTTCAGTCCATCGAACATCATATATGTTATCATGAATTCAGTCCGTCAAATTCTAGATACAATGTATCCCTTTGAAATTCAGTCCATCGAATTTCTGCTACAATGTAACGGGTTGAAATTCAGTCCTTCGAATTCTATTACTTGTGATATAATTCGGCAAACCAGCAGCATCTCTTCAAGAATATCTGCGATATCTCTGTGGCAGGCTGGTTGCCTTTCTCCGAGAAATATGCGATGTCTCTGTAGCACTCTGGTTGCCTCTCGTCAGGAAATATGCCTTCTTGAGTAGCTAACAGTACTCGTATACTTAAAATCAAACAGAATAAAGGTGGGCAAGTTAGATCAAAATATTAAACCCACAAACTTCCTCCAAATGCTACTCATATTTCCAAAACAATTCTAGGAACAAAATCATAGGATTACAAATATGAACCCAAGCATTCGCCAAATATGGCCACGGACAGTAAAAGCTTTAAAGGAGAATGCCACCCAAAGACAACCTAGTTTGTATCAATTTAGTTCGAACAGTTCCATTCGATAACTGCAAGCACAGCTCTTTTACCTGACACCTGACGGCAGACGGAGGTTTTGAAATTAATCAATGACGTCAGAGGTTCGATGTAGTCTGGTCAGCAGTTCACAACACGCTTACTGGGTTAGCTAATCGCTTGAATTCGTCGGTAGGCCAATTTACCAAGGTCGGTCGCGGGAGATTGGGGTCTGTTCGGTGATAAATTCAAATTATTCGTCCGTGAAATACAGACAGGAGAACATAGGTGCGTGTGGTAATTTAAGACTTGCAATTTTTTCAGTTCTAAACACACAAAACGCGTGTTATATCCCGGCCAGTGGCTCGGAACCTGAGGCCCATCGCGGCCGACTGAAGACATCACGAACATAAGCCAGCCAAAGTTGGAAACTAAACTCCCAGTCACGAAAACACTATACTAGTGAGCCAAAGAAAAAAATGTGCACGTGTTTATTTTGGTGAATTAGCCGCGAAGCTTCAAAATCTACTCACTAGCTCGTCGGGGGCCGCGAAGCCAGCTAGGTTACCCTTCCACAGAACCGTCAGAGCAAAAGTTGTAAAGTAACAATGATTCGAATGATGTATAGGAATATGTAAACAGAGATTTCCCTAACATCTGACCATAGGACATAAAATCGAGTTATTGTACAACAGCTTTCTGTTAGCAAACACTGAATTAGCATACGCTCACACGGCCTCGGTGCCCGGTCATTTAGTTTATTGCATCTCAAGCCAGTGATGCAGTGATTAATTCATTGCTGGCTTCTCAAAACATTTGCGCTCACGAACACTCCAAGACATTACAAATTGTATCTAAGACATACTTTGTTCCAATTTTGTATAAGCATTGGTAGGGGTGAGAATAATTCATTTTGAAACAGAACGCGCAACAACTAAACGTCAACGTGGCAACTCCCAATCGCGACTTAGACGAGTGCTCATCCGACGAAGACTTCACATGTCGATCGTTAGGTTTCACAGTCTATCATTTCGAGCCGGAATACACTGATCAAGAAATAATTGAGAGGTTCCGTGAACGTGAACAGACAACGGGACATATGAATAGTTCCGAAAACCGTTTGAATAACTTGTCATGGTATCAGTGAGCTAAATGCACGATAATGGAAGCAACTGACGCTTGCGTTTGCTGCCACGAAATTTCGCAAGTGAAACGCCTTCTTGGAGAAATGCAGATGTGTCTCACGGACCATCGAAACAGAGGTGTGCTTACGACGTTTTTAGGGCTGAGAAAAAGACTGACTGGAGAAAACATCATACACCCAGAGGACCAAACAAAAGCCTCACGAACGAGTCAGTCATCAAACAGGTTAAATAAAACATTATGTTTTCACGCCTTGAATTACTTGTATGTTTTCATGGCCAACTACAATTCTCCATAACCAAAAACTGATACAACCGAAATGCAGGCCACTGACAGACACGGAGAAGTTTCAGAGCCTCATACTTGGTATTAACAGCGTACTTTTCCTTCTTCACTACCACGAGCCACTTCCGAAGCATTATGGACTCTCGAGTAAATCGAAAAAACGATATACCCGCTTCCCTCGCAGCTTCATAGTTCGCACAAGCGGGAACGATACACCACACCATAGCGGCACTCACTCTGCAGAAGAACCACTGACGTCGCTACGTCGTTTCTCACCTTCCTCACAGGTTAACGCGACACCTCTCGGCGAGGTAAGATCGACCGTATACGATGTGATGTGGATATAGACCCATTAAGACGGTAAACAAGACTAATTAAATCGGGTGGCATTCTCCTTTAACGCCGGTGCAAGCATCAACTACATGTATATGCATGTATGATATTAAAGTTGAAACTGAAGTACTTTCTAATGAATAATAACAAGAGTATTGTTGACAGAAATGGCTCGCCCAAAGTTGACCAATTCCGGTGAATTTAAAGTTACATAATTCTGCGGGCATATCATAAGCACATGGTCAGAGACAAACATGCTGATTCATTTCCTATGTACTCATAGGAAGCAACAAATTACGGTAAACAGCCAATACATTAATTAATTACACAACAACCACTATATACATAATTAATACTTCTCATACAATATTATTCTTATGCACATAGTTAACCCAAGTTGTATTGTATCTGTAACATAATCTAAATGAAAGAAATGACATGTTCATCCTACATAAAATCTCCCCGTAACACAAATAGTCAGAGGACCCTGAGCTGTAGAAGCTTCAAAGAGGGTTTCGTATTTTCACCTGGAATTTTTATTTTGTTGTACCACACCTTATTCATAAGTGAGCTTTTCAGATATAGAAAGCTTTCTCGTCTTACGTTGCACATTTCCGTGCAATTTGACCTAATGAAAAATGACAAAATGTTAAATTTTGGATTTCGTGTACAATGCGACATTATTGATAAATATATGGTCTCAGATACATTGAAGCAATGTTGGTCACATTGAAAAAGTTTAACGAACAAAAGAAATTAAATAGCCGTAAATATAATCTTTTTTAAAAACCACACCGTCACCTAGTGTTAGAATATTAAACTACCTTAAATTACAGATACCTGGACCGTTTTGATTTCCATACTTAACAACTGATGAATTTAGGTTTTCAATATATTTCAAGTGAAGAGATATGACATGGGGTGTGGTATTTTATTAACAAAAAGTATGATAAAGTAGGAATTGTGAACCAAGTAGCAAGAATAGGTAAGACAAAAACGGACCTCAAATTCTGGATTAGTTTCTTTCGACTCATACCACACTCACCCTAATTCACTATCAAAACAAATCACAGGGCTTCAGAAAGGTGTGCAATATATCCGTGAAGGTCTTGCCCACTCAGCCACCAAAAATGTGTCATCTGGCCTTCTTCAAAAGTCGTTTGCGATCAACAATAGTATCTTTGAAACAATTTACGGGAACCCCCAATTTGGAGCATGAGGTGTACTACTCTGTGTCCACTGAGACATCCAACAAGTCAAAACTTGAATAATTGTCAGAACTTATAACAAATTAAAACTCTAAAAAAAGTTTTTGGTCAGTTGCAGCGTTCTGTTTTCATAGGTGCACATATTTCTGACAAGCTGCATAGTGGTAGCATTAAGATCATGATTCATCCATGCAGGTCCATGTGTATGACTAATTAAAATTTTTCAGCGTTACGTACCTAGTTAAAACGTTGGGGGGATCACAACTGTCCCCTCCTCCTACAGAAGATGTTCTACTAGCGGTCTCCAAGCTTTCTGCATTTCCAGTGAAACAGTATTGGCGCGACCTCTGTTGGGTCTTGAATGAAATTCCCTCTGTTTTAGATAAGGCTTAATCTCGATCCATCACACTGCTTCAGGGAGGAATTATAGCGGATTGGCAAACTAGTACAAATAGCCATGTTGTTTCATAACCAGCGTTAGGTCTTATTAGCATTAGGTGAATTCCCACTGCGCAGTAAAATCATAGCATCGTGTCGCCACGGGAAGTTGGACAAAATCCATCTCGCTCCGTATCTTACAAAAGCTCTATTCATCTGTTCACCTAGGTATACCTTAAAAAACCGATAAATTGAAGCAGCTCCCAGTTTGTTCCTATTTCGTCGCTTAACCTTAATTACCGGCACATCGAGGATGTTTTCAGAACACGATGAGGCATATGTTCTTCGTGAAGTGTATTTTAAGTTTCACCGTATACCACAAGGATTCTGTTACAAGGTGAACCAAAAGCTGATACGAAAGCCACGTGTCTTATTGAAGACCAAAACTAATGTTACTTGTACCTGACAAGACAACTGAGCATGCGCCAGAATATTAGAACTTAAAAAGGAATAAAGGAATGTTTCTTCGATTTTTCACACAAAACTTGCTGTGTCACATACTATTTTATACTTAATACTTTCCTAGAGAGGGATCATTACTCATCTAGAACACTTCATCATTGGGTCACACAACGACACTGAAAGTCGATATGAACGATTTTTCCGGTTTGCAACTATCGTCATCAACACGATCGTCTTTAAAAGATTGAGCCAATTGAGAAAAGTAAATTTCGATGCAGAGTCCACTCTCTTCCAGTAACGTCGAAAAAAGAGGCGTCAGGATTAAATTGTTTTTGCAATCGATCAACCGTGTTTTCCATCTGGATCTCGATTTTGTGCTTCCCACCAAACCCCACTTTTCGCAATAGAACACGATCGCTTTGTTTCCTCTGCTCTGCCTCGTACTTTGATATCGTAACTGCCCTGCTGCTTCTAATGAGCCTCGTTTTGATCTGTTGTAGCCAAGTGACATTTTTCTTCTTGGTGGCGTTTACGGTACCCTATTATATCACGGATGCGCTTGCATAGGCTTGTTGAACTCCAATTCGAATGTTTGTCGTGGTTTTGGCGGTTCGAATTTTTTGTTAGAATAGCCTGTGCATATCGGATTCAGCAAAACCACCAGAAACTTCAGACACGTAATTTCCAAAATGTGAGAGGTAGAATCTTGTAGGCTTCTCTGTGTAGGAAGTGGCTACCAACAAAAATCTGATGTTGAATTTGAATATAGCAATTGTTGCTTCAAGAGTCTAGACGGTCAGATGGAGGCAACCGGATAACAAATGAAGAATTTGCTTCAACTGAACGTTCAGGCAAAAAGAAGATACACGGATGACTGAGAGCGTCAACCAACTGAAACTGAATTGGTGTCAATGCTTAGGCGTGTATCGAATGAAAGAAGAGCCGAGAACAATTTCCAGAGAGACAAATTAAGACCACGGAGGGGCTGAAAGTGGTGCACAGTGACGTCGTGTACCTACAGTATGCATACTATGAGCTTTGGAGAAGCACCTTTCTTCGTCACGTTCCTTGACGACTATTCGAGATTGGTCAAGATTTTCTGTGTGTGATCCGAGAACCAAGCGTTTGAGAAGTCGCAAGAAATTGTGGTAGTTATGACCAACGTGACTTAAGATAAAGACTCTGCGTACGATGGTGGTGACGAACATACATTTCTCACAACGAACGACGCAAAAGGTATGTGCTTCATGTATCTTTTGTATCCGTGACATTTAGTCTTTAACTAATTTTCAATTTGGTGTCAACTCTGAAAGTAGTAAGCTAAGAAGTGACGATTCATATAAATCGTGAAGAATCGTGCAGTTTCTTAAACACATGTTAAGTACTTTTTTACAGATACATCCCTCTGAATCTTGAAACGAAATTCGTGCTCCCGATATAAAGGGGTATAACTTCGGGGGTATGACACATCCCAATAAATGTCGCTACAGTTGGGCAAAGAGAGAAAAACTTGGGCCAGGAAAGAAAAAAGTCAGGCAAAGAGGTTCATTGAAAAACTTGTAATTATATTTTCATGTGGACTCTCCCCGTTTCTGATAATTTTGCCCAATGCGTTTATTGCTGGTTTTTAGCAGTATTTTGCCTCACAATTAATATTTTCGTATGGTGTGCTGCGTACAAGTGAAAGACTGACGTTATAGTCTCGTGCCGCAATCATGGTCCTTTCTTAATGATTAGGTTCGCACCTCAGCTCGTTTCAGTCTTTACTTACTGAATGTTTACGAAGATTTTCTGTCAGAAGGTAGGAGGTAATGTAATAAGCTTCAAATGAATGAACGAACGGATTATAATGTGTTGGGGGCGAGCTCAGTTAATCTCGCCATAGAGGTAAATATACATTTACATTTATTGAGTAAGTCGATTATCGTATTTTTGTACTTGGCGCAACTCGAGTTAGCGCAACTTCACTTATGAAAAAGGGGATGAAATACCGTTTTATCTTTGCTGTGATGTTTATACGCGTGGTCATAAAAACTCTTACCACAGAACAACGGAAAGAAATGTTTATAATAATAATCGCCGCTACCATGCAATAGAAAAACAAAACAGTTACATCGCCAACTCTAGAACTGAATATAAGACGCTACTTTCGTCCAGATTGCTAAATCTTTTACACAGGTGGGAAATTTTGCAAACAAAAGAACTGAAGGTTTAACTCAAGCGTTGTATTTTCATGAAACGTGTTGCCAGTCATTGATTGAGAACCTTAATAGACTTACACAAGATGCCTTTGCTCAACGGTCGACAATGAATTACTAGATGACGTCGTTGTAC
The DNA here is from genome assembly GCA_002633005.1 of Phoronis australis. NCBI lineage: Eukaryota > Metazoa > Phoronida > Phoronidae > Phoronis > Phoronis australis. The sequence goes on along the minus strand of NMRA01000233.1, from coordinate 400,408 downwards.
TGGCAAACCAAACCACTTGGCTGATACCATGGTACAATTTCTGAAACCACAACAGGCATTTCTGTGCAATAATAAATTCGGCTCAATAACATCAGGGCCTGAGTTCTAATCTTTTTACTCGACATTGTTTTTGATATTTTCTATTCTACTTTTTTGCGAACTCAAGATGAGTTTTTACTATTCTATGCTCGAGCACATACTGGCTTTAGTGAATAATTGTCTAATCGTATTTTGCAGCTTAAAGTTTGGATCTCGAAACTTTTGAATTTTTACTCGAAATGTCGAGGTTTCATTCGAGTTTGTACTTCGAATCTAGGCGTCACCAAGCTCGTACCTGGAATTAAAATTCATATGCATAAATCATAATGTATTCGAACACAAACTTATAGACGTGTTCACACAAAAATATAACACAAAATCCCAAAATTTGAAGTTCGATTTGTTGTAAAAAGATTGGACCCCGGGTCCAGAGCTAGTGCAAGAAAAATTGCTTCTTGGTTTGTAAAGTTGATAAGATACAATGTTGCTGCTGTGTAGTTGAAATGGTAGTGTTTTATTCAAAAACTTCGTTTGTGTGAACTTACTCAGTATCTTGGATTAACACTGCCGTCGCAATACGTCCAAAACAAGTAATAAAATGATGCAAAAATTGTTATGATGAAATTTCTCTTTTATTCAATCATGAAATTACTAATTGGCTTCCAGCCATTTGGTGACTGAGACTGGTTACCTAATCAGTTAAACTCGGCCACGAAGTGGCCTTAAGCTTCACTGGCAAAAGATTGGACTGCGACCGCTGAGGTGGCCACTTCGAGTCCGTGTTGGGGCTGTTAGCAAGTTACACAATAGCAACGTGTGACTGAATCGCTGTCTTTATTGCCTGCCTCTGGTGTTATTGCTGGGAATGAAAAATATTGCGGGCATTTCGGCCGCAACGCTTCATTAACAGAACCGAATAGCGTGGGGGATGGGGGTTAAAAGTGAGGGACCACGGAAGCCGGTTGACGATTACGTAACATGATCAGGGCGTCTCCACTTACGGTGTGAGGAACTGCTATTTTTACTGATTTCGATTGAAAAAAATCACGTTACGTTTGGTAGAAATTGACACATGGCCAAAATGAAAAGTATCATTCCTGCAAAAATCAACCATCTCTGCTTTCACTTCCTCGAAGGTTTTTTTGTAAATTGGAAAAATTATGTTTGACAAACTCCAAAATATAACTTCCAGCTCCGCCCCTGCTAATATCACCTTTTGCGCTTTCCAATGAGCTCACTCTGTATTTTCTTTGCTGTTACTATTATCGGGTAACAAGCATTTCAAAGGACGTACCTTTACATTCACTCCACAGCGGCACTTGTCAAAAAGTGCACCCCCAAAGGTTCTACACCTTTTGTAGTCCGTAGCAAGCCTGAAATCTGGGATTGGGATGCTTAGAAAAATCAAACTTTTTTCCTCAGTAGCCATAAATTTCACAATTCTCTTCCCAAACCCTGTCCCCACCTCTCTCGTTTTGCAGTGGTTGCCACCGAACTTGCTCCAACAAGGCGTTGCCCATTGCCTCGGTTCATGCAACGCTGAAAACCATTGCTGCCGCTGTAGCTACTACTATTACTGCAACTGCTGCTGCTGCTGTTGCTACAGCTGCTGCTGCTGCTGTTGCTACAGCTGCTGCTGCTGCTACTGTTGCTGGTGATGGTACTGCTGCCGCTGCTGCTGGTGGTGGTACTGCTGCTGCTGCTGCTGCTGTTGCTAGTGATGATACTGCTGCCGCTGCTGCTGGTGGTGGTACTGCTGCTGCTGCCGCTGCTGCTGGTGGTGGTACTGCTGCTGCTGCTGGTGGTACTCCTGCTACTGCTGCTGCTACTGCTGCTGCTGCCATTGAAGCTGGTTCTGGTACTGCTGCTACTGTTGTTGCTGGTGGTGTTGACACTACTACCATCATCACCGAAAACAACACTAATACTTTTACTTGAAATTTATCTCGAAAAATGTTTGGCATTTTCCGTTCTACTTTGTGCGAACTCAAGATACGTGTTAGTTAGTACATTAATGTTTAGGCATATGAGTTTCTAGCCTTACTCCATACTTGATGACCCCTAGATTCGTGCCAATCTGTGGTCATCAAGTGCAAACTAGTATTAGACTGTTATCCACCCAAGATATTATGTACTTATAAGATAATAGATACTTATCTTGAGTTCACACAAAAGTTGAAAACAGAAAATTTCAAAAAATTATTTAGACAGATTTCGAGATAGTAATGAAGTAGAGGGATTTTGATGTGGAACTAAAGAGGTAAAAATTCTACAGTATGTCGATGATACAATTGTAACAGATGGTTCTGACAAATCTCTCAAAAAGACTCTGGATCTTCTGGACCAATTTGCTAAGTATTCAGGTGTTAAACCTAATATTGAAAAACCGAGTGTATATGGATTGGAACCAGGAAGTATGATACCTGGATACCTGATTTCGCAAAAACTTTAAAATGATCAAAAACAGAATTTTCGACTTTGGGGATTAAATTTAGTGTAAATCTAGATGACATGATTGGTTTGAGCTTTAATGAAAAACTTATTGATATTCAGAATATCTTACGCTCTTGGTCCAGAAGATACCTCAGTGTTCTGGGAAAAATTTGTGTGGTGAAATCTTTAGTATTTCTAAGTCTCCCATCACCAAACGACGATTTTATCAAACAACTGGAGACAATAATTTTCAGATTATTTGAAGTAACAAAAAAGATAAAATTTCTCGTAAGACAATGGTTCAAAATTGTAAAATTGTGGTCTCAACATGGTTCATTTAGTTTCCTTTATTAAAGGTCTTAAAGTAACATGGTTAAAAAATATTATAAATGGACAAAATAATTCGGCCTGGGTAGATATTTTGTGGAATTCAAGTCAAATTGACATTGAAAAGATGTTCAATGGAAAAATGTTAGCCCAGTCCACAGGGAATTCTTTTTGGAAGGATGTGTTTGTTTTAACATTTGAGTTTGGTTGGATATTAAACGAGGTCAAAGAAAACGACAGGATACTGTCAATTCCTTATGGCATTACACAATGGTTCAAATTGGAGGAAAACCAATATTTTACCCTACTTGGAATGAAAAGGGTGTAAGATTCAGGTGATTTATTTGACGACAACAGTTTTGCAGACAAATTTGACTTTAAACCCTTTTTACACTCTATTGCCGACTAAAAAAACTGCTTGAAATTACTTTCAAAAGTATCGTTTTCAAGTGGAAAAGTGTTTCAACCAGTTATCCCACAACTCTGGCAAACTTTGATGAAAAATTCGAAAGGTACTCGTGATATATGTGATATTTTTCTGACAACTTTGTTTCAAAAACCAAAATGATTAGAAAAATGGAAAAATACTTTTGGTTTTGCAAGATCAATGACAGAATGGGAGTTAGGTTTCCAAACGTCTGTTTTGTGTACTTCAAAATATTGATGGTTTCAAATGAGAATTGTACACAGAATTTTAGTAACAAATAACTTTTAATGAGATTTTGGCATTTCTCCAACTGACCGATGTACCTTTTGTAGGAATGAATCTGAAAGCTTAGAACATTTATTTTGAGGTTGTACTTTTGTTAAGTCTTTTTTGAAAAGAATAGCTGAATATTATATTCACACAAAAACGGTCGATATATCGTAGAAGTAGAATCTCCATCTATAACACTTTTCAAACAATAATTAGAAATTTATTTCACATTCGAAAAATATAATTATTGTAAAAATGGATTAGGAGACATATTTCTCCAAAGATGGCCTGGTTTTTGACTCTTTAAAAAGAAATACAGATGAGAAAAATTATATTATTGCAATAAATGTTAACAACTCAAAGAAATTATTAAACCTAAGGGTCCCTTTCCAACAGTTGTAAACAAAAGTGACACAATCGATCTTTCATTTATGTCAACAGGTGTGAAGTTGATTATAATCTTAAAACTAGAGTATAAATGATTAAAACGTTAACAACACTTGTTATCTATTGATCGATTAGGTTTTAGTATTTTTGTATTGGCGGATTTGGAACAGCTGTTGTTTGACGAGAAGTGCGATAAATAATTATCATCCAAGGCCAACAGTTCGATCCGTAAATAGTAATGTTTTGAAGACTAATGGCGATAATGCATGCGTGAGAGCACGTGTTACAGGGACGTCATTCTTACGCAGTCTACGGTTATCCGACGCATGTTGTGATTTGGCAGTCGAACCAACGCTACTCGTGATATCGCGTCGACCTCAAGATTGGTGACTTGTGGGAGGCGGGGGTGGATGTTTATACTATTAGTATTGCCCTGGTCTTCATCACTTCCGTTTTTTTGGCCTCGAGATGAAAAACATGAAGAGTGATGGAAGACTCCGTACTGAACATTGAAAATAAGCCTAAATCTTACCGAAGTGAAATCTGAAATGTGAAGTGATGTCATTCTGTCATTGAATTCACCACGAAATTAAGCCAGCATTTACAGCGTTTATCATATCATTCATATATCGAGGCACAAAGTCAAAGTAGTTCACTTCCCGCAGTTTGGTCGCAACTTTGAACTAAATGCAGTATTTAGCTCATTAGTTAAGGCAAGAGCGCGCAGTCAATGACCGGTCTCGTTATGATTAGTCTTGAACACAAACTCCCTCTACTTAGGATATGAGACTGGAAGCATTCGCGCTCCCAATGGGACTCGTTTGGCTCATTTGGCGGAGTGGGGAAAAGGTCCGCCTCAGAGAAACAAGAACTCCGAAGAAAGTAGACATGGAGACAAAATTCCACTGAAAAGGCAGAAACTACCAAAATTCGGCGAATTCATGGCTCGGAACATACTCAGTGAATCTTAGTAAAAGGTCCACATTTTCAAAAATTCAAGCCCCCTCATTTTTTAGGCTGGGTGCGCGCATGGTAAGGTCTACACTACGACATCTGATTGCTGATCTGCCAATCAAGGTGGAGATCAGCCGTACAGGATAAAAAAACTCCATTTCGCCGTGTTTAGCTGCAACTTTTAACATATTTCGAAGAGCCAGCACCAACAGCTGATCTGTGATGTACTCACGGAAATGGTCATTGTAGTACACGTGTTTTGTCTATTTTTTTCCCTGCGCCCCGGCATTTTAAAGTTTCAGTGTTGGCCAACCCAAATAGAATCGACGATTTTCCGATCTGCTGAGGGTTTGTGTGCTCTTCTTGTCAGTAGAAAATAAGCCCTATCATGAAATGTTGAGACTGATTTGATAAGAATAAAAGACCGAAACAAATTTCATTTGATATAAATGTTCAGAATCTAATCTCATGAACGCTGTTATAGTTTTCTAAATTATTATTCAATCTTTCAGGTTTTCTTGAAAATTATGCAAAAGTGGGACGTTTTGAAAACAATTCCTAAAAAATATTCCGGAAATCAGTTCATAAATCATATAATCCAAATGTTTCGTATGAATCCGGTCAGCCATTTCTGAGATACGATCATGACGTCAACAATAGTCCGAACCGTAATCCGTGTTCAAACGGCTGGAGTGAGCAAATCACGTGGCACCATAAAAAGGCTCTTGCCGCTGTGACGTTCGCAGATAATAAACTGTTGCCACAAGGTAAGTTGAAACCTTTTTAGACAAACACCTATGAGGTGGTGATATGATACACTTTTCTGATTTTTGTTAATATTAGCTTATAAAACGAATCTTAAAACAGAAAAGTACATGACAACTCAGCAAATTTTAAAATGTTCATTTACAAGAACATTGGTTTTGTATTATTAAATAAGGCAAAATGTTTTTCAACAGAAATCGAAATTTAACAAAAAAAATATATGACAGTAACTTTCTCTCGTAACCAAAAATACATTTAACCAATTATATGTATATTTTTGACGTTTCACTCTTTCCGCTTCATTTCTGTTAAAAAATCTTAAAACAGATTTCAAGGCAAACCAAATTGGTCGAAACCTAAGGCCAAATAATGCTCTTTCTACATGAGATCGACTTTTTTAAACTAACTTTAATTAAACACGAATTCTTCAGTTCAATTTTTAATGTTTTGGTTGCACACATATAAAATGGTTGCCAAAGTGAGTGACAATTGAAAATCTCTTGTCCAACATGCGCAGTAGAATTTTCAATTTGAGTCAGTCTATCAGTCTAGTTCAAAATTTATGTTATGGGTCGGAAAAGAGGTCGTTTTCTGCTGAAAACTCCGATGAAAAAGCGTCAACGAGTACACTATCACCGCCGTAAAGTCTCCTTTGGAGATTAGTTTGGCTCTGAAATGATCTACGATGCAAGCTTGCCGTCACGCAGTCGCTGAGTGCGAAGATTTTGCTTGATTGGTAAGTTAGCTTGGCTTTGATATTAACTTTTATAATTATCACTCATGACAGGCGGCTCAGGCTCCGCCCTTGGTAACACACACATAGCCCCTACTAGTACTAGTTTAGGGTCGGGCCATACTAGACAACTTTCGCAACTGCCTAGCGCGGTGCAGGCTCAGTCACTGAATATCAACCGTTTTGACGCGTGATAAAACTTGTTTTTGCTCATCGTATTTGGTATTAAACTTATAGTAAAGGTGGTGCTTGTACATCGGCACACTGGTGATTTCGTTGGAAGACAATTTACATTTCTATTTTCAACCCGTTTTCAGGTTATACGATACGGTTGATCGAACCCATGTTGTGTTCTGTAAACACAAGACCCTTGTGAAAAAGCAAAATCAATCAAGACTAAGCGAAAAAACGTTCATGCATTGCCACCGAACCACTTGATCACAGTTTTTTCTCGCGAGTGTTTTGGGCCTACAGAGTGAAGCCTAGTCGAGATTCACCAGTTTGACATTTTGTTGATACAGAAGTAGGCCTAATGTTGTGAAATTATGCGCCCTGTCGCTCAAAGGTGATTCAATATGTTAGTTGTTCTACAGCGTTCTTGCATGGGAATTTTATGCGGTGTTCTTTGCGATCAGCATGTTGTCAAATGATAGAGTTCGAGATTCGATGCGATTAGCAATGTTGCTGGTTTCTTTTTCCTGTCGCTTTATGTTGCACGTGCTTTCCGTAGACGCCAGTCCTGCAAAATTCATGCGTACAAGACTTCGCAAGACGTCGTCGTGCGTTACAAGTGAAGTCTGCGATTACACTAGCTTCGTTCACGAGATTGCTGCGTCTTTGGCACTCAGCCAAGAATCGAGTTCAAAATTTAGGCAAAATCACGTGATCTCACTGAAAATATACGGCGGGATTTCACTTCTTTTCTATTGAGACACCAGTGTTACTGAACACTTCTCGGTTGGAAGAATTTACTATGGCGTAGCTGGCTGTACAGTGGCCGGTTGCATGAAACGATCCAAATAGGGGCTCAACTATGTTCCGTTTTCACTTCATTTGTGAACTTGTGAAAACACTTAACGTCCTTATAATATTTTTTTCGTAACTAACCAAATCTTAGCTTTGATACAGACTGAGAGCGAACTCTACGTTGAATTCTTAATATTATTGGAAATAAATACGTATCTTCTCATGCAAAGCCCCTTATTTAAGAACTATGTCTCAATTCACTTTCACTGAAATAAGGGTCAAGCTTTGGATATTTTGTTAAAAATGTTATTAGTAACAGAAGAGTTTATAATGAAGGTAAATCATAGAAAAACATTATTTATGAGCAAAAAAAGACACAACTACGCAGAAGATTATAAAAACTTGTTATATATAGTGGGTTAAGAAAGATTGAATGCAATATTTCCAACCCAGTTGATTTGAATAACTAAGTACTGAAATCATCACTAGCGCTCAAATACTTTTTGTGAGTTAGGCGTGTATTTTATAATACTTTATTGTGTGTCGAATTTTGAGCATTTCAAAATCCAACTATGTTGTTATACTTTGAACAGAAAAAGTATTTTTAAGTGTCTGAAACCATTTTAGACAGTATTTCACAAACACCTCGAAAGTGCTCCTAATTCATACAAAACGCATTTCTTGTTGGTACCATGTTTAACGTTTTACACACTGTATGCACTCATATTTTTCCGCGCATTTATTCAGCATCCTGTCCTGTTGGTCTGTGCCTTTCCTAAACCGCGAAACGGATCACGATGAAATTTGTCACAGAATCATGTGGCTAGGATATGCTGACTGTAGCAAATTTTTCGACAGACTCGACTACCATGGCACGCCTGTTAGCCATTTTAGTTTTTGGAAAGGAATTCCTTGCTCGTCAATTATTGGCAAATCGAATTTCGACTAAACTTAACGCAAAGCTATATGATATGTATGCGTCGGCACCAGTCGGTTATCACACACATTCGACTACCGTGGTATTTTAGTTTTCAACAAGATATTCCTTGTCTGTCAGTTTTTCGTGAAAACACTTGAAGAATTTTGACGAAAGTTTACTTAGGGCTACGTCGTCGGAATGCGCCAGAACCATTGGATTTTTTGGACGAAGGCGACTACACTCCATGTAGTATCCCCTGTTGGTTGTTTTGCTTTTCGACAAGAATTACTTGTCGGTTTTGACAAAAACACTGGACGAAATTTTCCAAAACTCGACGCAGAGGTATTTCAAGGGAAATTGCTGGCACCAATAGAAAGTCAGGCAGATTCGAATACCGCGTCTGCCCCTATTGGCAGTTTAGATTTTAACCAGACAGTGTTTGGCCGAACAGCTTGACGAATTTCGGGCGTAGACGATTACCCTTACTAGCACCCCCTGTTGGCTATTTTACTTTTTGACAAAATCTCCTGGTCCGTTGCCTATCATGATTTGACAGAATGGTTTGTGTCGGGGATGAGATGGCACCAGTCGATTTTCTCACAGATTTGACCGCAATAACACATGTACCAACTGTTCACCATAGCATTATCCGGTAGGATTTTCCTTACCTGTCGATTACTCTCAAAACAGATAGCCAGATTCTGATGAAACTTGACCCAAGGGTTTGTGGCTGGGATTCCCCGTCGCATTTGGTTTCAGGACAGATTAGACCACTGCAGCGCACCAGCGATTCTAGTAATTGACAAGATGCTGTTTGTCTTTTATTGTATTTAAAACGGGTTCACATTTTTATAGACCTTCACAAAGAGGTGTATGGATGTGACGCATCAACACCAGGCAACTTCCAGTTTTGACCGAATAGTGTAATTTTATGCATTATATGGTGCCAATGAACACACATAGAAGCATACCATTTGTGGTGCAGTCATTTCAACCGAACGCTTTGTATTGCTTTAAAAACTTTATGTGGGTAAGCGTATGCTGCATTCATGTCAATTTCTGTCAATTGAATTTGAATATTTTGTTAATCTGTTTAGAGGCTGTAATCATAATCGAGAAGAGCGGGACATTGTCGTCTGCATAAGTAAGAGCTGCAAAGAGGTACGGGAAAATCAACAGCTGATGGCGCTGATTGTAAAGACTCCTATGAAAGACGCAGCAGGCATTCGCCGCGACTTCGGTCAGACGGCTAAGCTGCAAACAAATTGTCTACGATGCTAGATTCGGTAGCGTAGTCTCAAGATTGCGTGACGTCTTAAAGTTCAGATATACGCTCCATAGCTGTTACGATTACTTAATTCACTGTTAAAAAGGTCATAACATAATTTTCTATATGTACATGTATACGTTCAATTATAGACGCCTCTTTGCTGTTCTGCCAATGCATGTCTGAATTGTACGTCTAATATTTATAAAGTTAGAAAGTTTTATTCCAAATAGTGGTGAATTTCGGAATCGTTCGTTCACTTTTGCCATTTAATTGTTGTGGATTTGTATATGATATTAGTCACATCCCCATGCATATAAAATCCCAGGAATTTCACTCCAATCTTCTAGAGAAACTATTTTCATAAGTCTGTTGAGTCCTAATGCCATCAAGAAACCCAGCAAGTTCTGTAGCCCCCTTTCGACAGGTCTTGAAAATATCCTTGTCAGACATCTGTGCGTCTGATCACATCTGTTTGTTAATTGAAGAGTCAGAACAGCTGTAATATTGCCAGTGGCCAAGAGCAGACTGGCTTGGAATTTTAATTAGGTAAACAAACTTCCAAGTCGTGAATAAATTTCCCCGGAATTAATCTTACGAAATTTGACGGAATCCAGAACCCGGCAAACTGGTGCTCCAATGCAAAAATTACCAAATGGAAATTTGCCTGAAACGGGACCGGGGTTATGCTTTAGGGACTTTTGACATGAGACACTGTTGGGCTGTGAAAATTTTCTGCTGAATCTTACACATTTCATGGTTCAAAAATATTTCAATCGGTCACTTGTCCTGGGCTGCGTTCCATAGCCAGCGGGATGGCCACGCAAAATCATGAGAGTGAAAGGCGAGTGTTTTTCGAGTACGTACGGTATATTACTAGCATACGTTGATAATGTGTTCAATTATGAAATAAATGTCACTGATTTTGTCCCATAAGCGAAGAATTCTTGGTGGAAGTCTCTCGACTGTGCGCGTTCATGGAATGCAACCGTGGTCCTTGTCCATCAAGTTTGCATCGTCTGATGGTGGACATCGCGGCCATTTTGAATTTTTAGTTTAGGGTAGATCAGTTAAACTGTTTCTGATCTGTGTTATATTGAATACGATTGGTAAAACATCGTATTAAATAATTGTTAGATAACTGAGGTTGAGATATGTAAAGCTGACACGGACTTTGCTTCAAATTTTGTCTTTGGTGACTTCTAGGAACACTAATGTGTGCAGACATCTTTGATCAGCCGATAGCTCTTATGAAAAATTTACTATTGTGTGCTTTTGTTGAGTTGTATTAAATACTCAGGTAGATCACCTCTCATTTGTAAAAAGATTGAGTTTAGCAATACTGCATTATGAGTTGCTGGTATGTTAGGTTAGACGTTGCGCTTGTAAATACGGTTAGAGATGCTGTGTCACGTGAGAAGCAGACAGGCTTGAAGTCAATAGTCTAGCTATGAAATGAAGTCTTGAAAACTTCAATCCATAGACTAATTTTTCTAATTAGGACTTGTAGGCTTATGCGTCAGACTATCATGAATCAGGTCACAAAAAGGCCAAAAGTCCTTTTGAATAACCCATTCGTGTTTCCTTTATACATGCTACTGTGTTTGTTATTAAAAAATAAAGAAGTTAAAACTGAAAATTTATCAGTGATGTTGTCTGAATATTTGTTGGTTTGAAATTTTTTAAAAAGGGTTGTTGTTGCCATCGTACACACTGGCAAAAACACCTGTCCACAGCATATAAATCTCTGAAACAAAACTCGATTGAGGCTCGAAATTTATCTATTCACGCTTCACGATTCCAGTACAAATTTTCAGGAGGACTCGAAGTGTGGCATGTTGTTGTACTGACGCCGCCGTGGATAAAGAACGGTTTAAACTCTGGGCTACATTATTGGTCGAGAAATAGGGAGCATCACTGCACAGTTTGCTGCTCAACCAAGTGTCCAACTAGGGCTAAGTCGTGGCATTTTTACAACGTGGCCCTCAAAGGCAGAGTTAGAAAGAGAATAAATAAAACAATTAGTAATGATAAATTGTAAGGTGATGAGACGATGAGTATGTACAATCTTGGTGCTGAGAGGGTGTAAGGCAGTCAAGACTATGACAAGTGAAAATGGTCGGGCAATTTCGCATGAAACACGAGTGGTTAACACTTCCTTTTAAAACTTCCGGGAATGCATTCCGCTCTCTCACACCAGACACAGAAAATGAATTTGAACAGAGAACTATTGTATGCCTTGTTCAAGCATGAAAATCTGGTTTGTCCCTGGTGACTCTTTGATATTTGAAGTTACATATAGTGGAACACTGAACACATCATACACATCCATATGTAGTTACAGTCCTTGTCACCCGTTACCATCTCAGGTTTGCGAACTTTTGAGTGGACGGAGTGTCGAAAAGAGCACTAAAGATCTGCCAAGCAAGCTGTTTTTGTACCTTTATAAGACGGTTCAACGGAATCGAACCTCACCTGCCTATATTGTATTACGTCAAAATGGGATATACAAATACATAGGAATATTTAAAAATTAAGCCACCTTGATAAGCATGTTTTTTTTAGATATTCGCCTTAACAGACCAAAACGTAGTCTTGCTTCATCTAGACAGTTAAGGCGCACGGAAGCGTGTTTGTAACAAAATATATTGTTTCGTAGTCGTTTACCTGAACAATAGAGACCAACTATTCATTTTTTATTTGGATATGCCATCTTTTTAGACTAAATAATGACAAAGATCCACATTAATTGCCGACATCTGTCATTTGTTGTTACTTTACAGGCTGTGAAAGAATATGGACTGCGGACGCAGTCTTAGGGTTATCACAGTTTGGTTGGCTTGTGTCTCGGTATATCTTGGTGCAACAACTGCAGGTAACCATTTCTTGCACTTCTGCATTTTCTACAAGACAGTTAAAGCAAGAAAGTAAAACTACGTTACGTGCATGGCAATCTATAATTTGCAAAATTGTATTTAATTCTACGTTTGCTCTAATTTTAACACTAATTTCGAGGTATAAGGCAGACAGTATGCCGTTTAAAGTAAACCATTCGGCAGTTGATTATTTTCGGCATGATTAACGTCGTATTATTTTTTCCATTAATTGGGTTTTGTAATCCTAGGCTAATCTGTTGCGTTGGCTTTTCAGTGATTTTTCCAGTTTGTCACGAAGCGTCACATTCAATCGATCTTATAATCCGATGACATTAAAATATTTGAAGACTGATCAGTCAAAATTTTAATCTCCATCACCGTTTACGGTAAACGTGGGTTTAATAGTGAACCAGACAACTGGTATTATTAAATTTTTAATAAATACAAGTGTTTTTCTCGTCTCATTAATTTCAGTTAGAAAAATCTGTCATTGCTATTTCACATTTTTGAATTCGGACCGGAACAATAACAATTTCCGATAGTGGGCCTTCATGTTCTTGCGGGGAGCTCTGTCGGAAATCCTCGGTATGTTAAACTAATGAAAACAAAACAAATGACTCTTTGGTGGCATTTCAGGGGGTCCTTTAGGACTATTCGCTGTAATATATCGCACATCCATGAAAAGGAACGTTTTAGTATTTGAGTACGAGTTTAAATATTGGTAATGGACTTGTTGAGCAATTTTGTTAGGCTTTTTACAACATGGCAATCTCATACTTGATGTAACCTAATTTATTTCTTGATAATTTCTCGTAGAAAAAGTACTTATCAGTGATGTCACGTGTAAGACGGATGAAAAAGGTCAAAGTTTTAGAGGCAGAGTGTCTGTAACAGAGAGCGGAGCGGCTTGTCAGCGCTGGAGCTCCCAATCGCCAAATACCCACACAGTTGGCACACGTGACAGCGAGTTTCCGGGAGAGGAAACAGTGGAGTCGGCCGTCAATTACTGTCGTAATCCCGATGGCTCTACCCATGGTCCGTGGTGCTATGTCGACTCGCCCACGGTACGATGGCAGTATTGTGCTATACCCAAGTGCATATCAAGTAAGTTTCGGAGTAAATCATCGACTGAATACAACCTATGGCAGAGGTCCCTGGTTTTAGATTTTATCCTACAATGTAGACCGCCTTGAGCCACCCAGGAATGTTCATGATATTAAAGTTGAAACTGGTCTGCTGGATTACCTTTTTGATTTTCTAGATCTTCGGAGACCTCTCGTCTTACCTTCGATGGGATGTTGACTGTGATGAATCGCGGTAACTCTGATCACGTGGGATCTCGGAACTGCCTCTATACCCTCGTTCCAGGATGAAGATAATTTAAATCTGGCACTAGGTAATTTTCTGAAAGAAGGCTGTAGGACTGTGATACAAATAGCCTCCTGCACACCTCCCTCAAATCAGTTCTTTTCTCTGCACAGGATCTTTACATTTCATTACTGAACAGGTGATTATACACAGCTGATGAAATTCCTTCCCCCGCAGAACGTCTGTGTTGCTATATCCGTTACTTGTGCGGTTCTCTCAACAAACTAGGTGACGCCAGATTTAAATTATCTTCATCCTGGAACGACAGTATAGAGGCAGTTTCGAGATCCCACGTGACCAGAGTTCCCGCGATTCATCACAGTCAACATCCCATCGAAGGAGTCGAGAGGTCTCCGAAGATCTAGGAAATCAGAGCATGGAATCCAACAGACCAGTTTCAACTTTAATATCATACATGCATATACATGTAGTTAAAGCTTGTACCGGCGTTAAGTTCCAATTCACCGTGCTTAGCTGGCTAAAAACGAAAACTGAATGAGCCAGCCTTTTACACTCATAAATTGGTGTCTTGAGGTTCCTTATGGTGACAGGATTCTATTTTCGTTACCAATAGCGTTTATTGGGGTTGACAGGCACAAACCCGCGAATTCGAAAATGACGCACTGCTTGACTTGATTCATTGGGAACGCAAATGGAATCCTATCGCGGTGAGGAATATTATGAGACCGATTTGATGAGAGTGAAAGGTCAGATTCAACTTTTGTTTTGCTAGGGAGACAGGCCGAAATACAACTTTAATATTTTCTCATCAATCAGTATTTTTGGAAAAGCATCATAGCCGCCCTGTGGTTGTCTTTCTGGTCACACCAGAACAACAAGAACTGAAGTTTTTCTGGTCAAAGCGATAAACCCTAGGTCGTGTTCCCTGAAAGGACCTTTGACCAACTTCAAGAGTTACAATGACTCCGTATGTTTTTCCACAAAGCATAAAGGCGTATTTTACTCCCATTTTCACTTTTCTTTCTTTACAGAGGTGTGCAGAAGTGAGGCAGAAGTCCTTTTTGTCCTTGACGCATCCGGAAGCATTGGCCCGAAAAACTTCGGAAAGCTTAAGGAGTTCGTAAAAGGGCTAATCAAGTCTTTCACGCTTGGTGCTGATCTCATACGAGTTGCAATTTTGTCCTTCTCCCATGAGGTCCACGTCGAGATCAAACTCTCCGACAACATGGGCGAAGTTTTGAAGGCTCTGGAGAATATGGATTACATGAGAAAAACAACGCACACCGACAAGGCGTTGGCTGAAATTCGGAAATTATTGTTGATTGCTCGAAAAAAGGTTCCTCGAATTGCTATTGTCATCACAGATGGTAAGCATGGTCACCTTTTTTCATTTATGTCAAGGACTACGCACTCCATTTTGTTTTAGCTATCATTTATTAAGCATTCGTATTTTGACCTCACTTGCCAAGTTAGGTCTGGTGTAATCGGATCTAGTGCTACTCTATATTCACTTTTAAAAAATCGCAAAAGTAGAGACAAGTGTGCTATTAAATTCAATAATATTGTCCTATCGAGGCATGATACAGCTTTAAAAACAACACGTTCCCATTTCAGGAAAGAGTACAAACGCTATGAAAACCAAAGTTGAAGCCAAGCTCAATCACAACCTGGAGCCAAAGATTACCACATTTGCCATCGGTATTGGAGGCGGACGTGAGCTCTCGGACGAGTTGATGTTGATTGCGTCATCACCATCTCCTACCTATGTTCACATGGTGAACGACTTTGAAGGCCTTGAGACCATTAAGAACAAAATGGCGCAGTACGCATGTCCAGGTAAGCAAGTTGCTGAAATAAACTATATGGCACAAGCCAAATCAATGTTCGTATCAATGCAATATCATCAATTTCTTCCACAACTGAGCTCGTTTGCTGTTGTGAACCTTAGATCAACTACTTTCAGAGTCCTACGCTGCGTTAGTTACTAAATCGCAAATTCAAGTTAGAGGCCGATGAATTAATTTAACGGTGGTGAGTCCTCTCGTTGAAGTAATCAATGAATACATCCGGAGTACTTCAAGTAATTTCATAACCTCAAATTTATCCTTGGATGTGTTTCATCTCTGTGCATGTGCGAACTTCAGTAATAAGACAATTAAGACCAATCATCCTCCAGTTCGAATGTCAAATGACTTATGGTATGACTGATATGTCCACGCATGTGCAAATGCGAAACACCCATGAAAATCAATTTCAGACTACGAAAATGCTCAGGTGTTCCGGTCCACAATGCTATCATTTGTAATCAGGAATTCTAGTTCGTCGTGTTAATGAATCAAAGCAAAGGGTTCCAAGTACAGTACATGGAGTAAAGCAACAGTTTTAAATGATGGCGTCGCACGAGGATATAATGAAGCACTCAAACGGTGTACTATTTGAGAAGTTGCATGACTCATGCACGAAAAATAGCACTATTGGTTCTGGTTTGAGCTTTTTTTCCAAATTGTGACAATGGGGCACTTTTTAGTTGTCCATATTTCCAAAAGAAAAAAGTCACTTGATGCCAGCTCGGTGAAATGCGTCACGATCTTCTTTTTTTGTCCGAGTCACCTGAGGTGACGCTGCGACTCACCGATGCCTTCTGAAACGAGCTGGGGTCCTTCTTTCTTTTTTCACCCTCAACGCCACCTGATGTCAGTTGATATGTGTTGCAATGCTTCTTTCTTACCCGCCGCCACACACGAAGCGCAGATTTCAAAATGAGTCCGACGAAGATCAAAACCATTTTTATGCTAGTTTTGCCTCTGAAACGCGTTCTATATGCAAAAGCTCTTTTATCTTGTCCTGTGACGTCATTCACAGGCAACCAACATTGAGGGCTGGTATGTCTACGGCAGTTCAGTTCTTTTTGTAATCGACTGCTGAACATACATGTATCCCGAGTGCGTTTGTAGACCTAAGTCATATTTTCTTTGTTTAGTCAATTCTGGGCAAGACCAAATTCTTTGTCAGGTCATTGATATCAGCAGCTATTCCCATATTTGCATGCACACAATTATGCCAGCGAGTGGATGGAATACCCTTTTTAATTCACACGTGCAGTTAGAGAAAGTCCAGGATTATACCTTTTAGCTTTCGTTTGTCACTCAGATACCTATGTGTGTGGTCGTTTAATAGTGAAACAACCAAAACCATACTAGCCAAGTAACATTCCGTGTTTCTACGTAATGTAAACAACTATAAGCATTGGATCAACATCTGTGTATTGCTGGTTGTTTGGAAAAGTGATAACAAAACCAATGCCGCCTGTTGCAGAGGAAGAGTGCGTGTGCACCGGCTCGGGCGACCCTCACTACAAAACGTGCGACGGTAAGTGGATCCATTTCATGGGGAAGTGCAAATACGTTTTGGCTAAAGCATGTGCTGACAACGGCAACGCTTATTTCGAGGTTCGAGGAGACAACATGGTCTGCAACAATAGGAGAAAGAAGAAGATAACTCCAAGTTGCACGAAGGCTGTCGAGGTTATAGTGTACAACAGGCTTATCCGCATCGAATCGGACGGAAGTTTCACGGTGCGTTTACAAAGATACTTAAGTTCCGCCAAATAGGTTGAGTTGATTCAGAGATTGGGAAACCTTATGCTTAAACAAGCCCTATTACAAATCTGTGAAATTTCTTTCAATGTTGGTTGTAACTATAGCTCTTCTACATACTGGGAATGGTCGATTTCTCACAACTCATTGTATATGTGACGTTCCCTAAGTCATCATATTTCAAGCCTACTTAGTTCACAGGGAAACCCGAACTAAGGGATTCTAACTGGAAGTACGCTTTCGGATATGCAGCGCCTCTGCGTTGTCACCGTGTTAGAGCATCACAGAGATAGGGCATGAAAGAGGGAGAGAGGGAAACAGCGAGGGGGGGAGGGGTGGAGAGGGGGAGGGAGAGAGGGCGGAAGGGTGGGAGGGAGGAAGGAAGGGGGGCTTGGAAGGGAAAAGACGAGGGAGAAGGGGAGACCATACAGCTGTTACTCAGTGACTGCACGGATGACCCATGCAAGCTGCTCACTGTTTCCAGGTTGACGGCGAGGAGCAAGAAAGCCCATTCAAGTATTCGTTAATTGATACCGGCATGGGCAACGAACGCTTCTTCTATGTAGACAAAGACGCACAGGAGAGGACACGAGTTACGACAGATTTTGGTCTGTTGGTGACCTTCAAGTCGATGCGAGTCGACATCCATATCCCTGGACGATATAAACGAGAACTGTGTGGTATCTGCGGCAATTACGACGGAAATAAAGAGGTAACTACGTCTGCAGAGTTTTAGTTTAGTCAGATTAAAATTGAATCAATTAAATGAATGTTTTGAAGGAATTATAAGGTTTTGGAAGAAAGAAAATGTTACATAGACGCATTTCTTGCACTATTTTTGTATAAAGGCTACCCTAAAATGTATTCACACATCAGTAAAACGCCGAGACTTCACGTTCAGTTCCCAAACGCAGGGAGCTCAAGCTCAGTTCCCGTGGAACAGATTTTGTACAGATATACTTGTTATGAAAGTATACGCGTAAGCCATCACGTGCTCTGTACCCAAGGGAACGACAAATTATTTACGTTTAGAGAAAGAAAACTTATCCCACAATGCAACTGGAAACTCAAAACGTCATGGAAGTCCAAATGTAATTAGTCGTCTTCCCAAGTTATTAATTAATAAAAGAATTTATTTTGGTTTAAAGGCTTGATTTGTTTTGGGTCACTTCTTTGTAAATTTAAACAAGTGGTCTTGTTCCTAAGTCAATAAATAATCCAGTTATTGTTTTTGTGTGATTACATTTTCGGACACCCTATTGAATAGACTAATGTTTTTACGGACGAAAACTTATGTCTGGATTGTTATTGGATGGGAAAAACTTTCTGAATCTATTAGCTTTAATAATAGTTATGAAACAATATTAAGTTCCGTGACTTTGCTAGTTACATACGCTTAAAGTATTGATGTCTTCAGCAAAGCGTTTTCTGAAATCGTGAATGTTACCGGTTCGAATCAGCCAATCACTTTTCTCACCGATAGGGTTACTTCAAAGGGACATTGTCGGCTTTATGGGCGAAATGCGCATTTTGACATCATTGTTGGATAGTATTGGCTTCTTGAAGTTGCAGTATCACCTTTAGTCAGAGTTGTGAAACCACAAAATCCGTTCTGCTTTTCTGATTTTACTACCAGTTGACAATTCTCACAGTTGTCTACCAGATATTTGGTGAAATCAAGGCCTGAGTGTCCTTATCAGTTGAATATGATTCAAATACTCTATCACCTTTCAATTGGGGTTTAGGTCGGATAGCAGAACATTCCGTTGTGACTGTAGGCATTCCAGGTTCTATTCCGCGCTGAGGCTGACTTCAGAAATGAAATTGCTTTTCTTCCTGCTTACAGTTTATGTCCCTTTAATAGATAAATTATATTACGTCAACAATCTTTTTCTTTTTCATTGCGTACTACATACATTGCGTTCTTATTAGTTTGGTATTATGAAAACCGCCGCGACTCATAACATTTGTATAGTCCCCACCTCTTCCCGAATAACGGCTGGACATCGCAGACGACGACACCCATTTCAAACCAACTGGTGTTGTAGTAACGATTTAAATATTACTGTTTGGCGTTATACTTTTATTACGTCAGTTGAGCTGCGTTGGGTCATAAACTGTTGCCGACTTCACAGACGACATTGTTTGTCTCACAGCACCTTCATTCATCTACTGAGGTGAGTCAGTTCGTGTTCGTGTGCGGCGGGTTTCAGATTGTCTTTTCCTCCGGGAATTGATTTCGCACGATTTGTGAAGTACATTGTTCTTCATATTCCTTTCAGAACGATATGGTTACGAAAGAAAATTTTGACGTCTCGCATCTTTCAAGACACCAGCAATACGCAGAAGTTGGTGAAAGCTGGCTTGTACCCGACAAGTACAGTAAACTACAAGAGTGCGTATTGTACATTTTCGTGCAGTCATAGGCGACATCTCCAGAGCGAATGGACCGATTAAAGCTGTATTTCGCCTCGGTTTAGCTGTCAATGCTGAATTCTTAAATCAAGTTCTTTGGGATTTGAAACATTACCACACTTACCCGCTCTTGAACTGTAGCCGAATGAGCCGGCAACTTAACTGAAGTCACATGTAAAACCCCAGTTCCATATAAGCACGGATGAATACGGCCGTCTCGGAAAGTGCTGGGTCTCGTCAGTTCAAGATCCGAACTGTTTCGTGCTCATTTTAGGGTTTTCGACCATCGAAGGTCGTCCAACGACCGCCACGCCGGTGGCAACACGGAAGCTACACGGACGAATCCGGACAAACTTTTATGCTAGTCTATGTATTCACGGTCTTTCCGTTGTGTTTGTCCGTGTTGGCACCCTCTTCCTCCGGAGTAGCTCCGCGTTGATTCGTGATGTTAGCCCTGAAAATCTAACACATGTTCCGTGTTGCCGCCGTGTAAGGTACGGAGGACAGACCCCGGACTGCAATGACTCACACGGAGAATGGAGGCAGAGCTACAGCCGCTCCGGACCTTACACGATGGTTACACGAACCACCTCTGATGTTGCACCCTGCCCGCACCGTTACTTACTAACACGGCAGTTTTGAAATTAAAAAAAATGCCATGTAGGGCTCCCGGAGCAATAGGGATCGCGGCGGACCATTCTGGCGGCTGCACGGTTCACACGCCAGATCGTGCCGGATGAGATCCGTGGACGGTGTTTTGGTACCTATATGGGACTGGGGCTTAATTCTCAATTCTAGAGTTAACCAACCTCTTATGAACTCTGATGCGCTTTCTTGAGTTGCTGGTGTTTTCGATGGTCTTGTTGGTAACGGAAACAAAATCTTGTTACTGTAAGGCATATCATGAGACCGATTTTATGAGAGTAAAATACGTAATTTAAGTTTTGTTTTTGAGCCAGCTAAACAGGGCCAAATTCAGCTTCACCTATCACATTTCTCGTCGAAATTTTCCTGCTTGCTATGGATATTTTATATAATTTAGATAACGGTCCTGCTCTCGTCAAGAGGGCACATGGTGACTTTTGTTTCGTTATCGTTTCCTCAGTTTTTCTTTTTTGAGAGTATTCCTAGCAATTTATACAATTGTCACGGTTCCACGAATGTACCTGTTGACAAAATACTGTTTCTGTTATTTGCATAATGTTTATGCGTCTAACAGGTGCCGACCTGTACCGAAAGGAACCCCAGGGGCTATTGAGGTTGCAAACAAAATAATAGAAGAACGAATCAAGGAATACGAGAAAGCTGATAAAGTGAATTGTTCCGCTCGTGTAATGAAGTTGGCCAAGTCTACGAACTACTGTGGACTGTTTGTCTGGAAGAAGGGTACGTGTTCTAACCGATGTTAAATCAGTTGATATTTACGAGGTTCTGCTGTTAGTGCTAACAGTGTCTACAAAGAGTTTGCAGTAATAAGTTCGCCTTCCGTCAACATTGCAACTTTTGTTTTAAGCCACGTATTGTTTTAAAACTGGTATCAGCATGTTCCTTAATTAGATTACTTGTGGTATCTGGGCTTGGGAGAATCAAACAGCTCGTTATTGTAGGAGATCTGGGCTGAAAAATTGGCTTGTCACGGCGAGTTAAGCTATTTTTTTTGCGGAGCATGATCTCAATCGCCGTCCCTGATTACACAGCGACACTCGAATCTTGCTGTATTTACTCACAGTGCCGTAAACACCTGTCAGCCTGAGGCACATTGGTGCCTCGTTTTCGTGCCACTGGCGTTTCACATGTTATTTGTTGTCTGATTCTTTATCAATGTTCCTCGGTTGCATTACTCTTTCCGTGCTTCTTACCAACGAAATATTACTGCTGTGCTGTGGACTGCAACTCCGAGGTGAGATAGTTTGATAAACTGGACAAACAACCGTAGATACGTGATCTGAAATTCTTTGCCAACCACATAATCACAAACATATGCCTGATCTCCAAAACGATGTCACACGCTTTCTTACCTCCGGGGAAAAAAGAGAGTTCTATCGCTGCGTAATCTGGGACGGCCCTATTCCGGGGGATTTCATCCATGGCGTTGCTGTCCTTTTTCAAGTGCATATGGGATGTCAGCTCGTAAACATCCGGTGATATTACAGAAAACGTGGTGATTTATAACCAATATCAGTTCACAGTAATTGAATATGCAATATGCTTTAAAATGCGAGTATTACGACGCAAAAATCATACAAATGTATCAAATTCACTACTTGCCCGAATTCGCCATTATGCTACAGTAAACGTTCAGCAAATCTTTTGCGTGAAAGTTTCTCGAGGCACGCATCATCTGATCACTCTGAATTTGAACCTCACCCCCTAAAACGCCAGGTCTGCGTTCCTTAGAGCCAAGCAATGCGAAAACGCATGGTTATGCATGACTTCAAGAGATATCGCCATGCTTCCCAAGAAAAGTACGTGATCACATTACCTTTACTAGATAAATTCATGCGTCTACGGAACGCGCAACCCAGGTTCATGTGACTGTTCAGCATGACGTCATTTTGCGGTTTCGACCCAGGCAATTGAAATTAAAAAGAATGATAATAACAAGGCGAGATTCACATGGTAGCGCAGCAAATTACCAAATATTTTGTAAATAATTACCTAGATGTAGACCTGTCAAATCCTGCATGTAATCCTCAAACCCCCGGGACCATACAATAGGTGCAATTGCTGTCGGTGCACACTGATTAATATTTAATTTTTCTTAATGTTTCAATTGCTAAATGCCCCGTGGTTACCTGAATGGAAAAAAAGCTCCACAGTTTTTGAAAATGTGATGTAACTTTGGATTGGTATTCCTTTCGGGTCCAAATAACCTCACAATAGTGGCAGACGTGTCACATTAAACACTCCTATACGCCTCCAAATGTTCAGTGAGCTGGTGTTTACAAGCCGTTCCACTATGCAGTTGAAAAACGACCACTAGCGCCGCTTGTGAGTAAGTTCTGCCGTAGATGAAATCCCCGAATTATGAACTGTTAATTCTTCTCAAATCCAGAAACCACTGCTCATCTTAGAACGAAACTTGACCAGATCAATCTTATTTCGGTAAAGGGTCAACATCAAATTTCTTCAGCTGAAGACATGTTCGGTTTTAACGCATTGTCGATTGCATGCGTATACAATTTTTTTTCTTGTGACAATTGAGCTTTTGTTTTAGAAAATCCCAAGATTTACTTAAATATCAATTAGGGGCAATACCAGGGGCGTGTTTTGTTACGTTAATTACTCGTAAGTATATAGTCCCGTATAGAAATTAAATTTTGACACGGCGCAACTGACACGGCACAAGATGATTGGTGTCAAGCGACCGTTTACACACACACACAACTCAGAAACGGCGGCAACGAAGAAATTGAAGGCAGGAATGTAAAGTGCCTATGCACAAAGTTGCTAATTGCGGGAGTCACAGTTCATTATTGTTGTTGTTGTTGTTGTTGTTGTTGTTGTTGTTGTTGTTGTTGTTGTTCCCCCCAGTGAACACAATTCGTGACCTTGAGTTTCGTTTTAATGATTTTTTAATCAGCTGATTAACACTTTGATCAGAAGACCTACTGCACATATCAAGCATTTGAATTGAAGCCAGTCGCGATTGTTAAGTGACTGTGATATTCTGACCATTTCCTGGCAATATAAATGGTAGTCAGGCTTGATGTTAAAAGACAAGTCAAGTTGCAGAAATTGCGCAAAAATGATCATCATTCCTAGAATCAGCCTGGCAATACTAAAACGAGGCTAATATAGCAACGGGTTTTCCTACCCACTGGACGAAGGAGATTTCTATCCCGGACCGTCTAACTGCCGTTATGTTTGGCAACTACACGACGCGTGTATATAAGCAATGTGTGCATTAACAATATACGTCATCTGTTCATTTTAGGACCCTTCGCTGATTGTCTTGCTAAAAATCCCAAGATAATGGAACATGCAGAGGCTGAACATAGAAACTGCATCTTCGACATTTGCGGAATGAAAGACAACCTCAAAAAAGTGAAGATCGGTTCACAGTGCGAAGCTTTAGAGCTGTTAGCTAAAAAATGTAAAGAGACTGGAGTGGACGTTCTTTGGAGAAAAGCAGGCAACTGTCGTACGTATAACATTCAAAGAATTTAAAGGAATTTTTAATACATTTACAATAGATTTGACTTGTATTTGCTGAGTTAATCGGCAAACTCCATGCAAAATGACCTCCGGTAATTTCAGTTGATACACAAAATATTTTCTGACTGCAGACGTAACTATCTATGATTTGCTATATGTCTGTTTCATCAGTATCAGCTGAAAACCTTCATGCTCATTGACAATGGTAATAAACAGTCTTTTCGCCTATGGTAATCAGTGAAATGGCTGTGATCTAACATTTTCATGTTTCTCGACAGCACTTAAGTGCCCACGCAACAGCGTCTACAAGGAGAAGATGTCCGGTTGCCCGGCAACGTGCGCTGATCCCGATCCAAAATGTGGAGAACCCGACCAAGAGGGATGTGAATGTTCACCTGGCTACGTCAGAGAGGGCGGTAATTGTGTGCATAAAGACAGCTGTGGTTGCTACGCGATGGATGGAAAATACTTCAAGGTACATAAATTGGGCGGCATTATTTCGTTCGGCATTTAACAGTCTTTTACGCATTGAGTAATGGAGTCGACATCACAAACCATTTCAACATGGCCTCCATACGAAGACTGCTATAAGCAATAGCAAATGAGCTTTTGTGACATGTTAAGCACTTTTACCCTTAGCTATTCATATTCAAATGGGGAACTGTCAAAGATTAACCAGTGAAATCTCTCTTGGTGCATAATAACGAAATAAACACGTACACATTTGACACTATTCGTGGGCGCTCACCAATTGCCAAATGTCACCGTGTTTCGCTGTTAGCAGTAGAGTTTTCAAGTCTTGTTAATCCATCATAACATTGATTTCCAAAGTAACTCATCTGATAGTACAGAGGTACAGAAATAAATTGTAATAAGTGGTAGAAGTATTGCGTTCTGTAGAGCTAAGTGATTTTTGCGAGAAAATTGAGATGATGAAAGACCCCACGAGTGTTTTAGAACTAACATTGGAACCTTCCTCGTGAGTTCTAGGTAAATGGCCCCCACTGGAGTGATTGGTCATTGGAATTTTGGGTCATGGTGGATCGTTGATTGCTTTCACTCCTAAGTGAGTGGTTTGCGTTTACGGAACGCGTCCCCGATTTTTGCTAGTTTTTCTCTAGATAGTTCTTCTTAAGAACCCACTTGACCGAACAAGAACATCACGGGCGTAGGACGCGGGGTGCAGAAAGGCGAGCGTCCCTCACCTGTGAAGTTGGGGGGTCATTACCCCTTCCCCCACTAAGGAGGAACGCAGGAAATGGGGAAGGGTACGTGCCCCCGATAACTTGTAGGGGTGAGGGTCATAGGCAGGGGAAGTCGAGAAGAGAAAAGCACAGCAAAACATGTAGAAGAGAGAATGTTTAAGAAAGCATTGCTTAACTATGCTGGATTTAGGGTTTTAGGGCCCAGGAAATTTTGTTAGAGGGCACAAAAATTGCAGCATGGATCACCCTTAATTGAAAACGTGCTCTTGTTCATACGAACTCCGAGAAAAGTTGTAACGAACAGATATCCCAGCGCTAATTGATTCAGATTTTTAAAGTCAAGAAGACAATTTCAAGAAATGCAAAGCTTTTTTGCAGATACTCCTTTCTAGCAAGGGATGTTGGAATTATCTGCCTCTCTTTTCTGCTTATTCTTAATTTGATACTAAATATGGGTATTTGACGCGGGCCCTTTTATGGAATCCATCATTTTTCTTGAGTGGCCATTCGCAGAGGGGTTATCAATGATGCAATCAGTTTCACCTCTTTTGCTGTTCTCGTGAAATCGTACAACCCTCGTATGTTAGAGAAAGTGACTGTATAACGGAAGTAAGATGACCCAATGATGGAATGAACTGTTATCATTTTGCAGTTCTTTTAAATGATACTGCCTTTCATATTACATGTAGATTATTTTGGGCAGCTGCCTTCCATATTAAGGAATCCCCTGTCACTGTCAAGTGTTCGCGAGGGATGTTGAAAAAATTCAAAATGGCGATGTAAACAACATGATATGTTCGTAAGAAGCACAGAAGCATCACGATATATGGCCCAAATAAACAAAAGCGTATTAAAATAGCAAAAAAATTAATAAAACAGTAGGATTTACCTAAATCGAAAGATAGAAGAACATAAGGACCACTGTTTATGAATTACACAAAGATATTGGTGGTTTCATAACAATAAAAAATATCGGTAACTTTTTCAAAAGAATTTCAAAAAATAGCGTTTCCTTAGAAAATAATTATTGGAAAAGCATTATTGATGAAGAGGGAGTCATTCGTACGAAATTCACTATGTCGATCTGACTGTCAAGATGCCGGTAATGATTTTTGATGACCAGGACCAGTGTCCTCGCTCAAAGTGTGTAGACCTGGCAATTTTTAACTTAACAACCTGTGATTAACTCAAAATTCATGTTGTGTGTGGCTCAAGTTTTTATTTTGTGTTGCCATTTGACGGCTCTACATGCCTACATGGTGACCAGCAGAGCTTCAGATTTACACGCTATACTTATGTACGAAAATCGACTGATTCTTAGATTAATGTTAGTTCATTTTGTAAAGAACTGATGATACCTCGCTGAGCTTCGATGCAGGCTGAAATTCGGGTACATCTCTATCATCCTACCCTGAAAAGCAAAGTGCACTATCGGATTTTTGCCAATCTGAAATAATAATAATTGGTGTTGTGGTGAATTTTGACGTTGGATGATGAAATGTGGTTAACCTCTAGAAACTCAGGTGCCAATATCTATCAAGGGATTTTGAAAAGACTGCGTAATCACACTCTTTTAAAATGTACCTCATAAGAGAAATTTCAGCAAACCTGGGCCTCATTTTTACTCTCGGAAATAGACAAACTATAACCGTAGTTTCCGACACGTTGTTCCATCTATTCTTTTCGAGATGAATGCTGTTTCTCCACGTACTTCATCAGATTTCACAGCCGAAGCTGGCGAAGTCGAATTAGTTTTATGCCCTCTCCCCAATAATGTTTACCTTCATATGGACGTACCAAACCAACCAACCAAAAGACCGAGTTAAAACTGTCGCCAACAGGGTTGTATATATACATATACATATACATATACATACATACATACATATATATACATACACATACACATACACATACACATATATATATATATATATATGTGTGTGTGTGTGTGTGTGTGTGTCAAAGGACGTGAGGGTATATGTTAAGGTGAAACGGGTGTCGTCTGGGGATATTGGGAAGTATAGATGGTGTTGATTTGCCACTGCTGTTCTTCAGGAGGCTATTGCTCGCTATTAATACTGTTCTGTGTTTACAGCTTGGCGAGACGAGAGTGTCTACAGACTGTTTGTACTCACGAACGTGCTCCAAGGGAGCTACTAAGAATTCGCGGGTTTTGTGTGAAACGAAGTTGGAGGCATGCATTGAAAACAACGCTTGTGTCGTAAAGAACGGTGTCAGAGGCTGCTTCCGTAAGTGATAGATCAAGGTGTTTCACCAATCACAGCCTAGTATATTTTATGAAACCGGCAACTGTGGGCGGAACCATGCAAAAGCTTCGAAGTTTTGACGAACACAGTTGTGATGGAGATATCATTCCAAAATAAGATAAAATTCAAAGAAAAATCTGCAAGATTCTTAGACCAATCCCCAAACATTTTGTACTCGGATGGGGGAAATGAAGCTGTGTTTTGGAAAAGTGGTTCACGTTGAACAACTCTCATGCGCGCCAACGCCAGAAATATCTGACATAGGCAGTGCGCATGCGCAGCCAGCAGCTAACTATTCCCCCACAGAAATGCACACAAGAAGGGGTTTTCCGAGGAATTTTGATTTAGGGGAGACAACTCTGCAATTTGCCGATAGCTAGCGAGAAAAACATAGCCCTAAGGATTCATTATGCTGAATATTGGAGAGATTGGTGAAGATTTTTCGGTGTNTTTATACTCACTGTTTTCGATTTTCCTCAAGCTTTGACACGTTCACCTTGCCGAAATTCCTCGCCCACAGTCTCGACGTGCTTCGGTAGTTTAGATTCTGTGATATCAATATCACATTCCACCAAACTTTCAAGTTAATTTCAATTCTTGTCGATCACCTCCTTAGTGAGTGTAAATAGCAAAACAAGGGAACTGACCTCTGACCTAGGCTGTGATTGGCTAACACTTACACGACGATCGCCACCTTGCGGATGGCCTAGTTCACGAATTTCTGGTGATGCACACAGCCTAAAAAGGGGGGGCCTCGAATTTCGAGAATTTGGACCTTTTATTAAGATTCACGGAGTAAGTTCAGAGCTATGAATTGTGATTTCGCAGAATTTTGGTTATTCTTGCCTTTTTAGTGGACTTTTGTCTTGTTTCCTAACTTTTTTGCAGTTATTGTTTCTCTGTGGCGGCCATTTTTGCCCACACCGCCAAATAGGGGGAAGGGGGTTGTTGGAGCCCCCCTGAGCCCCCCTGAGTGCGCGCATGACTCCTCTGTAAAAATGGTGTCAAATTGTTTTGTGAAACGCATAGCCATGTAACACAATTAGATAGACGAAACAGTTTCTATTGAGTTATCATTTCGTACTGTTTACTTAAATTTGACCCTTATGTCGGATTTAGAAGCTAAATAAGAGGTCCCTTGCGTCCTTCGGTAAGATTCAGTTCGGAGCTTCCGGTACCCTCCCTCACTGGTAGAACGTTTTCACAGCTTGCGTAGCAAGGAAGTAAGGAATTCGCTAGTGCGTGCGTATTCGGGGACAATCAGAAACCATGTGAGATAGCTTAGAAGGTATTTTGCAAAAATGAGACATTTCTCCAATGTAATTCAGATTGTAAGAAAGACAATAGCAATTCCAACTTCAGAAAACCTAAGTTAATTCTGGGAAAAGTACTATTTTCAATGTCGCTCATTTGATTCCCTATGAATTGAGAATACCCCCAATATCTAGGCTAAATTTCCTGTGTGTTTACATGGGACCCACCGAAGCAAGATCGACCACTGGCACCAAGTAAAAGAAACGGTTCTGAGGTATAATGAACAGATAGCGATTCTTAAATCAACCATATTGTCACGTACGATAATTATGGTTGTCAGAGGTGAAAGTCGATTCGCCAACATTGTCACATTTTGCAGGTTTTCTCAAAAACACCAACACTGTTTGTCCACACGTCCATTCGTCTAAGCGCCAATTTATGAGCAACCTTCTTTATATGGATCTTGTTCTATTTGGTCCCATGTTTGACCATTTACCAGCAAAATCTTTTTGAAAGAAACACTTTGTCCAATATTTGAGGCGTTATGTGTCTCAGTTTTAGCTGGAGGCCTCATTAATTGAAATTTTCTGGAAGATTGTTTTACATGAGCTAATTATGTTGTTTTCTTCTGGTTACTGTTTAAATCAAACTGTAATCACCAACTTACTGAATTACGTATAGGATAAACAATGCGATATACGCGTTCACCTTTCTTTATTTAGCTCAGAAAGTTGTAACCCAAGGAGGTGATCCCGTGATATTAAAACCACAAAACTTGGCCATGAAAGTACACGAACCTGCCCCAGCAAAGAAGATGACTGAAAAAGAGAAGAAACGGTTGAAAGTAAAGTCGAGTAAAAAGGCGCGAAGGGAGGAGAGGGCGCGGAAGAGACGTGAGAGACAACAGAGAAAAATCAAGAAACGACAGGAGCGAAAAAGGAAGAGAATGGAAAGATGGCGACGGAGACAGAAGGCTAAAGCGGGGAAACGAAAAAGCAGGCTACAACAGAGATACCAACAGGCTCTTCGAAAAAGACTCCAGAAGAAAAAGAAACCGGTTCAGAAAGGGGGACAACAAAGTAAGGTGGTAAACTGTTATTATGTGACCACATGTATCCCACCTGGAAAGAAGGTTTTGCCTTAAAAGCTGCATTTCGCTAGTGTTTGTAAGCTGTCCTTATTGTACACTTACCAAGTTTATCCCATCTTGAATTGCTGGCGAATGAGTCGGAAACTTAAGTTACAGGTACATGTAATGTGTACATGCGCCACCTTTGAATGCGCAATTTTAGGGTTAGCCAACCCCACTAAACTTTGAAAAGCTTCCTTGTGTTACCAATAGTTCTGATGCTCATCTTGGTAACTGAAATAGAAACCTAACTCGGTAAGGAATACTATTAGTCCGATTTTATCACCAGCTATGCAGTGATCGATGCAGCTATAACAGAAAACATTCACTTCAGCCCCCAGAGTACACACGTTCTTACTGGTATAACAAGTGTAATTTACATTGACCATCAGTTGAAGCAATCTTAAAGTGACTTAGAACGCGAAAAACAGGCTGAATTGCATTATTCAAAATCGGTCTTTGCCGCTGAAACAAAAGTCAAATTGTTCACCAGGTAAATAACGGTTTGTTCGTAAAGATTTTGTATTTCTGTTGATGTCAAAGCATTTTTCCTTTAGTTTAAAATTTCAGTAAAAACGATCTGCTCGTTACTTTGTCGATTTTTCTGCCACAAGGCAAAGCACGTCTCCTTATTTGGCAAGACAGAGCAATTTCCTTTATATGGACAATGTGACCTTTGACCTTTGATGTAAACAAAACAATGGCTATTTTTCACTTTGGGAATGTTTACTGGGCAATTCTTTGAGCGCATGCGTTCATATATATTATTAGGAGCGGAAAATTTGAAAACTACATTGGGATGAAAGAGTTTACATTTCGACTGTGTATCAAAAATAGCGAATCTGACGATTTTTTCCTAGAAATTCTTTCAAAATTCAAAGTGAATAACTCTCACGGTAATTTTAATTAGTAATGGGAACAAACTGTTTGATCTTCGTCTTGTTTACACATTTCAGAACAAGCTCCGGCCAACATGATTCAAAAAACAACGAAGAAAGGTAGGTTTCGTTTAATCTTCCGACTTTCCTGGCGACCTGACAACCTTGCGTACTCGTAGCAACAGCATCCCCATAATGAGATTTGTTTCTCATCAAATGTTTATCATAATTTGAACATTGTGACATCGAAGCATAACTCTTACGCAACTACTTTGTAGAGC
Source organism: Phoronis australis (assembly GCA_002633005.1). Classification (NCBI taxonomy): domain Eukaryota; kingdom Metazoa; phylum Phoronida; family Phoronidae; genus Phoronis; species Phoronis australis. Next base: position 369,530 of record NMRA01000233.1, on the reverse strand, counting down.
CCAGGATTTGAAGAAATGCTATCTGTGGACTGCTTTGTGGCTTTAAAATTGGTTCCTAGAACTAAAGAGCTCACAACTCGGCATTACAGACATTGCCATATCCAGCAAATAATCTTACGAGTGAGGACTTGTGAAAATTCTGTTAGAGAAGTTTCGAAATGCAACTGTGTTATTATGTCTGGAAGGGAAATGTTATCAAAAGTGGTCATTTTTAGAAATACACTTTTAATGACACGCGGACTTTATGGATTGTTAAAACCCATGGCACTGTAGTAAAATTAAAATTTGACCACACTGCTTATAGTTGATATTAACGGTTAAAATTGGTCCGCTGCAATACCTTTTTTATAGTTGTCTCTAAAATTCTAAAATGGAAAAAAATCGAAGAGGCTCGAACAAGCAAGGAAAATTAGTAAATTTACAACGCAACCTTAATGAATAATCACGTGACTTCGTGTTCATCTTTAATTTCTTTTGGGTGGTACTGAGAAATTGCATTAAGTAGTTTTTGCGTTGCTCGCTATGTTAAAACAACAGGTGAGTTAGTCTTTCCAAAATGCCATTTAATTTACCGAACTTTATTTTCAGCACTTTCCCCAGCTCCCATGGTGTAAACCTCTCGTTTAAACAAAAAGCCATGTGTACTAGTTATAATATTGTGCCATCAACTGAATCACCATCTTGTATGCACGAAACGCGTCCTTTTTTGGACAGTAGTCAGGGTATATTAGTCAGTTTCCGTGATGCTAGAGTGTGTCAAAATCTAGACAAAAAGAACAAAAATTCTACCTCTTTTATTCCAAGCCCTGACCTGCCTCTTTTAGAATAATAAATACAATCGAAGTAATTATCACCTTTGACAATATATAACTCAGGAGTGCCAAAAATCCCCTTCATTCATTTATGTATAATGTTCTCCTATATTTACTATGACGCTGAGGCCGAAATTGCCGTTTATGTCCTACCACAAGGTGAGCATTGTAAAGCAAAGTACAGATAGGTTTTGGAGCTGGTAATGAGCGCCGACTGCAGACAATTCCTACCCTAGACTGAACCACTCATATACAAAGTTCTATGTTTATGTAATAATAAATTTCCCATGGACACCATGTACGCTTTTCCAAAGTAATCAGCATCACTATCAGGCAAAGTACACGAATTAAATTCTTTGGTGCTACGTCGCGCGAAAAAGCTCTTGGACAGTGAAACGTTTCAATAATACACTTCAAATCTTTGAAGTTCCGCACTTATTTCCGCACTTACTTCAGAACTGCCATTGCAGGGTAGCGATGCAACGTATTTGCTTCGTTCACCACAGTAAAGAACATAATATGAGTCTCAATTACTAAACGATGTCTCTATAATGCGAACTTCTACCCTGTATTTGTTTCTATCGAGTTCATTTATACAAATCGTGTAAGCAAATTGTTTCATTCAGCTGTGGCAGCAGTTTTGTTGGTGCACGACCACACAATAAAACAATGAAGTTAAAGGCGTGTATGAATATTCTTTCGTTTTAAAAAATAATGCAGCGTTGAAAAGCATCATTTAAAAACGTGTTTTGACCTATTGACACTTAGCATCTCTTCGTGGGTAGATTAACTAATCGTGAACGGGAACGATAATATTTTGGTACATGATAATTTGGCAGTTCCAAGAATTGCATTGAAGTTGATTTGTATTCGTTCGTATATCGTTCCAACGTCGTCATTGCCTACATATCTTTTCAACAGGACCGCAGTGCAAGGGAAAGAACGGCAAGCTAGTGGAGCTTATCCCGGGTGAAAAGTGCCAAAAATTCCGTTTTGATGGAAGGATTTTCAAATGTCCTGGGAGAAAGAGGTTCAGTCTTAAACGATGCAAGTGCGTGAGGGCAAGAAAAGTCAACTGCAAACGGGATGAGAAAAGTGTACTTCGACAGGTGGAACAGATGAAGCGGAAAGCGAATAAAAAGAGGAAACAGGAGAAACGAAAAAAGGAGTCAAAAGATAAACGAACCAAACAAAAGAAACGTAAGTGTGCAAACGTGTGCTAAACTGAAACTTGGAGAATTAAATTATGCGCCATTCCTTGATTTTGTTTTTGGGAAGAAGTTCCGGGAACAACATGTTCCTGGCATTACATTCACTTGTGTTTGTCTTTTCACCATATTCATACAGTCGGTATGATTTTTTCAGCTATTTATTTGTGTTCCAGAACTTGCTCCACAGCGTTTGATGGAAGAACCCCAACGTAAACGAGGTGAGTTTCCGGTGTTTTTGATGGGGGAACACCCAAATGCGCAGGCGACATAACATCGTACTTTAATCCGTGAATTGCTACACGTCATCCATACCTACCGGCCCAATTGCAAGTTCGAAATTAATATGCTGTTAACACTCGCAACTTTACATTTAGACCTCTGGGCTTGAGAAGGATAGGCACTTCGTCATTGATTGAGGCCTTTCTTAGCGCGAGTCAGCTTATTCAGCCTGATCTTAAGTTGTACGAGTTCGGGAAACAAGGACTGTTTTTTACTTAACCTGAATTTGACGGATAAAATTTGAATTGGCTGTTTGAGGTAGCCTAACAATAGGTAATCAGGTTTCATGCGGGTGTCCACTCGCAACCATTGAGCAAATTTTTAAATGTGCAAATTCCAGCCGTCATTCTGCAAAAAATTACTAGCTCAACCTAGCAAAATGGCGGCCATAGATGTTATTGAGGCTGGAATGTTGATTTATGGGATAGATTTAACAATTTGTGGGGTAGCATTTACTGTTTCCATTCCATACGCGAAGAAGATTGCACTGCGACTGCGTCGCCAAAATATTGGTTTTACAAACCTCCTCCTTAATACGTTTCATCTTACTAGGTTTATTGATATGAACGTCTGCCAGGCATTAGTATGTCAAAAATCTAGACAGGAAGAGGATTCGAACAGAAATTCTTCATGTTTTTGTTCCCTGCCCTGACCTGCGATCTTTATATGATAGTGGTCTCTAACTTGAAAGATTGTATGCTGTTATTTACAACCTGGACACTGATTTCATCAAGAGCTACATACGGAACTAGCCTTTGTGAAAAGGAGAGCATGCCCGTACACAGCATATGACTTTGGCCCAATTTATACCATTTGTAAACGATTGACAAGTCCACCGAAACTTACGCGTTTCAATATAACGGTCGATTTACAAGTCCACTGAAACGTTCGCGTTTCAATGTGCAAAAATAAAGCACAGTAATGGAAAAGTACAGCATCCAGCGACGGACTGTACGCTAGCCACAAAAATGACGAAAGCCAATTTCGCTGAAAAGATCGGTTACACCCACCGCTTAAACTACTGTCAAACGCAAAGTTACCATCAGGCTGGAGATGACTCATCGTTTGTTGGTAGCGGTTTTACTTTTGCTCATAACCTCGTCAGGTTTGTCGTCTGTTTTATTAAAGGCGAAGGCAACCTTTGTTCATGTCATTTTGAGCTAAAATAAGGTTGGTTGGTTATCCTAGACATACTTTCCACTTAATTACAGCTTTTCGTAATTTTATTAACTACTCGTCCGCTACTCCAGAAGTGACGTTTTAGGAGGCAAGCATTTCCCGCCACTTGGTTTTGCGTCGAGTTTACCGTGCGAATCTGTTCTATTCTACTTTTGTTTCGTGCTGTTTTTCAACAATTGTCGCCACCACTTTCCATCGGCGAGTATTCTGCGGCAAGATAGGTTAGTAGGGAACTCAACTACGTTGGATTTAGGGATTGTTTAGTGTGTTGTAAGTTGAAAATGGCTGGAGTCGGTGACCCGTATCACAGTGACAGTAGTGTGAGTGACGGAGACCTTGTTCACAGCAGTGGTGATGAGGAATTTTTTCACGGACATTCAGTGGATGGGTACATGTTTGAGCCCGAGTATAACGAAGGCAGAGTACGCACAGGCACAGACAGCTGTTGAGAGAAACGAGGCGGCTATTGAGGACAGACGTGGTGACACATCTTGGTGCTAATGCACTTTGTGCGTTGTTATGCCTACCTTAATGGAATGCTTGTGCTGTTCGACGAGGCCAAGCCACTACTGGGCACGGTTAAGTGGACCTCCGGCATACCACGGAAAGAGGAACAACTGTCCCACTAGCCAGAGTGTCCCGCGACACACTCCCACTGGATGGTGACCTGAGCACCCAAACTGCTTACATCGTGTCGTGTGACTCCCTCGCCACACACCTGGCACCTTCTAAATAGCTCCAACACTTTAGACAAGTCCACAATAAACTTATCAAAGTTTGGCTCACCGATCTGTTCACTGGACGACGAACTGTCCTCTTCACTGGGTGTCGAACTGGGCCTGTAATCACTCCCACTACTCAATATCGCTGCAGGGCTGCTTAGAGGCTCTGGGCTGGAGAAAACAGCACAGGGCGAATCACTACTGGTTCCAGGAATTGCACGCTCTGGGGTACGTTCGGAGGCACGGGTGACAGTAGATGAAGTGCCTCCACTGGCTCCAGTCACTGTACTGGCCACAGCTCGCGAGGCTTCTCGCTTAAAAAACGCACTTCTCGGGGGTGGCGACGGGGCACTGCCGGGAATCAACACAGACGGAATGGCATCCTTCTTCAGGCGTTGTTTCGCAGGGACCTTCATCAGTTCAGCGTACAAATCCCTTTCGTAATCGGACGGCAGAAAGTGCTTGCCACACACACGGTAATTCTCGACTGCTTTGTACGTTGCGTGGACGGGTAACGCTGCGTTCTTCACACGAACGAGCCAAGTACGGCGAAGTGTGTCATCCATCGGAAAGCGATGCAAAGGTACTCCCAAAGCGCGCGTGAGACGATAATTTGTACATCCCGGTACGCAGCAACAGTGTGGCATGTTGACTGACTAGTAAATGAAAGCAAACGACGACGGAACTTAACACAACCGAGGTAGAACAATGACTGAGTCGGCAGCTCTCACAGTCACACTATATGAAAAGAAATTGGCGCGAAATGCTTGCCTCCTAAAACGTCACTTCCGGAGTAGCGGACGAGTAATTAACAAAATTACAAAAAGCTATAATTAAGTGGAAAATATGTCTAGGATAACCAACCAACCTTATTTTAGCTCAAAATGACATGAAAAAAGGTTGCCTTCGCCTTTAAGGACCATTAAATCATGAATGCATGATTTTGCAAAACTGCGGCTTGTAACTGTTTCAAACGAGCGAAAGTGAATTTGTTTAACGGACTCGACTTTTGTCTTCGTAAAAACGAATCGATACATTTGCAGCTTTTGTGTTGCTCTTTTGCGTTCACGATCTTAACATTCAGGGCGACCCATCCGACTCCTGTGTATTGGGTTGCTGTGCGCCTACTGGGTTCATATAAAGCTCGTGACCAGCGTTCGTATAAGGCCGCAGAGCTACGGAGGTAATCGAAAAAGCACAGGTAACATGAATTAACTTGGGCTTGCCAAGACAGACCTCAAATCCCGAAAGGGGGGGGGTGCGCTCGCTCCCGTCGCAACCCCCTAGGTAGGGGCATGTAGAGCGTGTTGGGGGTAAAATTGTGTTCTAAAGTGGCACCGTAGTTAATTTTATATTATTTCAGTTAGTGGTCTCGTGACCTACACCCTCCCACTATATATATGTATATGTATATATGGGAGAAACACGGAAATTTAAATTTTTGTTAACTAGATCGCGACAGGGCTGTCGACAACAACTTGGACACAATGGTAAAAATGCCTCCCGAAACAATAGACATAGTTCTTGGAGTTCTTCAATCAACTGGCTTTGAGAAGAAAATACAAAATTTAATAAGTAAGCAAGTCAACGACATGATGAAACAATTCCCTGACTTTGCGGTTCAGGGATTGTGTATTAGTCTTGGGATGAAAATCGAAGAAATCGTCAACGAGAAGAATAAAGAAATTACTGATCTAAAAAATGAAATCGTAAAAATAAAGGAGAGACTCAATCAAAACGACTGGAAGGCTGAGGAGTTGTACGGTATCTGTAAGGATGTTGAACAGTACTCGTGTAGGAACTGTCTTATGATATCGGGTGTAAACAAGTCAGAGAATGAAAACCCCGACAATATCGTTTTGCAACTGGCTGAAAATATGGATCTCGACGAACCACTCACAAAATCAGACATTGATCGATCTCATAGACTACCGAATAACAAGATTTTTGTGAAATTTGCACGATTCAACACCAGGAACAGATTCTACACAAACAGGAAATCTATTGGAAACAACATTTTTGTCAGAGAAAGCCTAACGAAACAACAAAGGAAACTACTGTTCAAATGTCGTCAACTGAGAAAGCAAGGAATACTGAAGCCAACGCAGACAACAAACTGTGAAGATAAAATCAAGCTGAACAACGACAAGATATTCAAAGCATTCAACATCGACATTGTTCGTAAGTTACACTGTCCCAACTGTATAACTAGACTACGCGTAAACTTTTTTCCGGGGTCTATGTATATTTAGCTGTATGTTCGTCCTGTCCATTTTGACCACAACGCAAAATGTTTTGACTGTATCCTGATGGTGTTGGTGCCAGGCTCTGCAGGTGTTCTCACCGACCCAGTCCACACTCCCTGTTTAGTACTCTCAGTGTAATGTTTAGACATGGCTTTGGACATCATTTCTGACAGGTATGTTAGCATTACCGTACATACTACAATTATGTTATCAATTATTATATTATAATTATTGTATTAATTATACCAATTATGATATTATATACCAAGTGAAACGAATTATATCCGTCGCTGTCTGTGTACGTAGTGTATTGTTCATATGTTCTGTTTTCAATTTATAACTGTTATTTACTTGTTTTGTTCTTGCTGGTATTTTTCTTTGTTATCCGTGTATTTGTATTTTCTAGGACTATTCATGTTTTTTAACTTTATGAATATTTCATGACTGACAAAACCAACAACTACTGGACACAAGCTACTTGGCCAACATGAAAAAAAAACAATTTAATCGATACTCTTAAAATTGAAAACGACGAAAATGCGTTTCAAATCAGCAAATCCAACTACTACGGTATTGAAAGTTTGAAAAAAATTTTACAATTACATAAAGATGAACTCAAATTAGTCAGTGTTAATATTCATTCGCGCAACAAAAATAAATACTTTGGAGTCCTTCTTGGTGATTTCGAAACAATCAATTACTTTTTTTTCGATATCGTCTGCCTACAAGAATCATGGTTGTCAACAACTGACGACTATTCACTATTCAATATCGACAACTGTGACGTACACTTTATGGCCACTCATTGAAGTACTCATGGTGGTCTAGTTACGTACATCATTAAAGGCTTGTGTGTTTATAAAAACACATCTCATACAATTTTAATAAGTATGATTGTTTACTCTCTCGTATCAAAATACACATTAAACATATAGCTATTGCAAAGATTTCCAAGCCCCCCGCAATTCCAAATAGACAAATGCAATTATTTTTAGATGAGTTTACGAATGTCATCATCAAATCCGCCACAAATAACAAGGAACTCATTATTGCCGGCGTTCTCAACATTGATCGACTAAAAATTAATTACAATTTCAAGATTTCTTTGACATGATGTCTAGCTTTCATTTAAAACCTAATATCCCCTATCCTACCAAATACAACAACATGACATGATGTCTAGCCTTTACCTACAACCTAAAATCACTCATCTTACCAAATACAACAGCATGACATAATGTCTAGCATTCACCTACAACCTAAAATCTCTCATCCTACCAAATACAACAACATGTCAGCATCTCAAAATGATTGTTTATTATACATCTATTGATAACACCAAAACATCTTGCAGTGGTATAAACTTCTCCGGTCCATCTGGCCACTTTATGGCATTTATCTCACTAAATGTTAATGTTAATTACAAATCACGCATCCCAAAAAGAATTAGAATACAAGTACATAAAAACGAGGAAATTCTTTAATGAACTGAAAGAGATCAACTTCGTTCACATTTTCAGTCAAAATCAAAGCTCATACGTGGACACTAAGTATGCAACACTGTCTAATATCAATACTAAGCTATATCAAAAACGTTTACCCTACAAAAACATACGGTTCAACAAATACAGGCACAAAATAAACCCATGGATAACACAAGGTTTCTTATTTCAATAAAAATGTCAAACTGATAAAATAAAACCTACATTCACAACCAGCCCACTGCTTGACGAACGAAAGAGGAAGTTTAGTACCTAAATTAAAATTTTGAAATGACTTATCCAAACTTTATTTTCACAATGAACTCAATAAATATAAGCCAGATTCCAGCAAGACATGGAATGTAATCCAAAGCATTTTCAAAACAAACAACAACTGTACCAAATTACCATCCTAAATTTGACTCTTTCTTATCCAATTCTACACAAACAAAATTTAAATTTCTAGCAGTATTTGAAATTCCTTGGGTAATATCAAATCGAAATCTAGCACAGTATTTGACAACATTTCCACCAAACTCATGAAATGCGGTTACTCCGGTCACTATAAAACCATTCACTACCATCATCAGTCTATGTTTTGACACAGGTTGTTTTCTACCTGATTTCGAAATTGCCAAGGTTGTGCCTATATACAAAGGAAGTGACTTAGATGAACATAATATTAACAACTACAGGCTTAGCTTTCTACTTCCTGCCTTCCCCAAATTATTTGAAAAAATCGCCTGTGACCACTGTTATGACTTCCTTATTACAAACAAGCTCTTATATGAACACCAATATGGTTTTCAGAAATTACGATCAACTGAATTTGCAACACTTGAACTAACTCACAGAATTAACGCACATCTCGACCAGGGGTTGAACCCAACAACCATCTTTTAGACCTTTCAAAAGCCTTTTACACAACAGACCGCAGTATCTTACATAAGCTTTCATTTCACGGCATAACTGGAGTAGAGCATTTATTCTTCATTTAACCAATTTACAGCAATTTGTTTTATTTGACAATTCACCCTCCCAAAATCAACTTTCACAAGCAGTATTCTTGGTCCCCTCCTTTTTCTTATTTACGTAAATGACCTCCACAAATCCACTTCTCTTGAGACCCCTATGTATGATGATGATACCTGTGTTATGTACACACCTTCGTCTACAAAACCAATAAGCAACGAAAATGAAATTAATAAAAAGATATCACACATATTCGCATGGTTATAAATAAACAGAATGTCATTAAATGTCACTAAAACTAAATTACAGGGTATTCGATTCCTCTCACAAATAATACATCAAAATTCAATACCCGAGCTTACAATAAACTGTCAAAACCTAACTTGTGTTAAAACATTTAAGTTTCGGGAAACAACGTTTGACAATTCTTTATCCTGGTCTGAACATAATAATTTGATGGGAACAAAAATTACACAAACCTGTGGTGTACTAAAAAACTCAAGAAATATTTGCCTTTATTCACACTAACAACGATTTACTTCTCCTTGATCCACACGCACTTAACCTTTTTCATCACAATATGGAGATTTAAAAATGTCACCAGAATACAACTTCTTCAGAAATGAGCCTCATGAAAAATCGCCAACTCACATTATTTTACCTATATAAACCCAATATGCAAATACTCTTGAAGACACTCTTAATATGTCTTACTTGAAAATATATTACAAATTTTTAGATAAGCACCTTCCATGTTCCTAAAATTATCAATGAAAATAAAATATCCTCTTCAGCTCTGCTTAAGATCAATACCCGGTCACTTGTTGGACTTTCAAGATATTACAGGAATAGAATGATAGATACCCAATGACTCAAACTGCTTCTTATGCAACTGTGTCTATCGTCAATAACCATGTACAAATTGCATTATTACACAGAGGCACTACTAATGTTAGCACACATAGAAGCACGCACGCGCACACATATAATTATACAATTGTAGTTATTACGTACGTTCATTCAACTTGTTTATCATGTTCTAATCTGTGTATAGATGTAACACCCTTTTACTTATTTTTTCTAAGGTGTCAGGCTTATTTATTTATTTGTTGAAGTACTCATAACACTGTGTCAGTCTTGTGATCGTATGTCAAATGAATGAATAGTAAATAGTAGTTATTGTCTCGTTTTTGTATTCTTTACTTGTTTTATGTTGTACTCCTACTGTGTTGTACGGTCGTCCTCATTGATTTTGCCTCCGATGATCTCCGGCTCATAAATAAATAAATATATATATATATATATATATATATATATATATATATATATATATATATATACATGCATGTATGTATGTATATGTATTTGTGTTTGTGTTTGTGTTTGCATACACAATAGATCCAACTGTTTTATTGTTTTTCACTAATCGCTATACAAGTTTATTAACGTGTTCTCTGTCTCTCTCTCTCTGTAACTATATTTGAAGTTATTACACCCTTTGATAATATATAACTCAGGAGTCCCAAGAATTCCCGCCAATCACTTCTGCATAATGTTCTCCTACATTTACTACGACGCCGCGGCCTGAATCGCCGTTTATATCCTACCAAAAGGTGAGCAGTGTGAAGCAAAGTTCGGAGAGATGTTGGAACTGGTAACGCGCGCCAGCTGCATACAATTTCAACCATAGACTGAACCACTCATATACAAAGTTCTATGCTTATGTTTATGTAATAATAAATTTCCCGTGGATACCGTGTACGATTCCCTAAATTAATGAGCCTCATTGTCAGGAAAAGTACACGAATAAACCTGTTGGTGGCAGCATTGCCCGAAAAAGTTCTTGGACAGTGAGACGTTTCAGTTTCTTCAAATCTTCCGCACTTACTTCAGAACTGCTACAGAAGGGTGACAGCGCAACATATTTCCTTCGCTAACCACTAAAGAATATAAACTGAGCCTCAATAACTTGACGATATCGCTATAATACGACCGTTCCGTTATGTCCTGTATGTGTTCTTATCGAGTTCATTCATACAAAATGAGCAATAAAATTGTTTCGTTCGATTGTGGCACCACATTTGTTGGTGCGCGACAACACATTCAAATACTGAAGCCAAAAGTGTAAATAGAAATTCATATATTTCAAAAAATAATGTAACGTTGAAAAGCTTCACTTAAAATAGGCTTTGGCTAATTAACATTTCTTCGTGGATTTTTAACTGATCATGAACGGGATAAAAGAATCTCTTGTAATATGGTGATTTAGCAACTCCAAGAATTGCCTTCATTTGTATTCGTTCATTATTATGTCGTTCCACCATTGTCATTACCTACTTACCTTTTCAACAGGACCGCAGTGCAGGGGAAAGAACGGCAAGCTCGTGGAGCTTATTCCGGGTAAAAAGTGCAAAAAATTCCTTTTTGATGGAAAAGAATACAAATGTCCTGGAACAAGGAAGTTCAGTATTAAACGATGCAAGTGCTTGAAGGCAAGAGCGGTCAACTGCAAACGTGATGAGAAAGGTCTACTAAAGCAGAAGAGCAGAAAGGCAAAACAAAAAAGGAAGACAGCAGAGACGAAGAAAGACGTCAAAGAAACGTAAGTGTGCTAAACTGAGAATTAGATTATTAAATTATGCGCCATTCACTCATAGATTTTGTTTTTTGCAAGAAGTTCCGGAATCAACTTATTACTCCTTTTCAATCACCTGTGGTTGTCTTTACACTGCTCATCTGCAACTTCGAAAAAGTTCACAGTGTGCACACGGTTTCGAATAATTATTTGCAATTGTTAACTTGTATCCCAGAACTTCCTCCGTAGCGTTTGTTGGAAGACACCCAAGTGCGCAGGGTGAGTTTCCGGCGCCTTTGTCGGGGCTGTCGTCTGCTGGCTTCGTTGATTTGTGTCCATCAGGACGTTCGTCCAGTGAAACAGTAATTAAATTAAACAGTACCCCTTTCGTTCCGTAGTAATATTGCGTAGATTCGCCCTCCTAGCGAAGACTAGACGGCTCTGTACTACTCTATATCATGATTGGGCGACTGAAAAATGACGTCGTGTAATTTAGCAACGCAGAGCACAGATTGGTTACCTCTCCCCAATAAGTGTCATCCGCTTTTAATTCCACGTTCATGTCCTCCTGGAAACAGCAACACACTTACAAGTTCACTCTCCGCGTGTATTGCGCTGGTGATAGTTCGGAGCAAACGCGCAATACTGATACAAAACATATCCTACACACAGTACACTTGTCTTTGTATTGTATTGTTTGTAGAATAGTTAGTTATTTCTCATAGGCCATTCTCAGCGCCTTTAAGGACCCGCCGGGTCAAGTTAAGTTTTTGAGCCTGGGCTCATTTAGTAAAGAAATGTCAGTTTTGTTCTTCCCAGCCCAAAAAATTCTTCAAATGAAACCAGTTTATTACAGTACTTTATCTAATAAAGCAACTTCGGACTTTTTGCAAATTTTTCCTAGACTTCCGATGCAATCGCAAATCGTGTCAACGGAACCTTATTACATGTTGTGCGAAACTAAAGGGTAACCATAACTTCTAAATAATCTACTCCTACTTTTACAACACGTTTTCAATTCCACATATCTCAACGTGATTCTCCTGTAGTATTCAGACATCGGCCCATCTTAAAAAGACCCATCTTCAGTATATTAGAACATATGTCAAAATGCGTTAATGTTAAATATAGCTCAAGGGATGTAGCAGACGAAACCGACACTCACAGCTTATAAGTGTTTTCACGAGGAAATGATTGTTACTGTGCAGATGTTGTAGCTATAATAAATGTCGGGCTTTCTGGTCACCCAAACGTATAATTCTGTTGTTTAGTATGCTTAAAAATCATCCACATTTCTTTCTTTTGTAGGGCGTCATTGAAACCTTAGAACTTGTCGCCGGCAAGAATTGCAAAGATTTCCGGTTAGAAAAAAAATTGTACCACTGCTCTGGGTCGTAAAAGTATATGTTCAAAAAGCGCAAGTGTTTGGAACCGGATGAAGTCGTAAAAGTTTAGTTTCAAATAGTCCAAGTGTTTGGAATCGGATGAAGTCAACTGCTAAAGCTAAAGAAACGTTGTAAAATGAAATAATCGCACTTTATATCCTACTTGAAGTCCTTGACACCAATTAAACATGTAGAAGAAACTGCTTACGTGTGTGCAGTCAATTACTGGGTCATCCAGTTGACCCTTTAAATGTTGTGAAAGATACTTTTCAATTTATTTTCACCAGTTAAGAACATGATTTTCATCTTGGCATTGACGTCACTAAAATTCATGTAGGAGTATTTCTCAAATTTAAGAGTAGCCACAATATTTCAATAAACCTGACTTGAGCACGACCTTACACGTTTTGATAAGTTTCTGTCATTTCAATGAAAATACACAAGCTAACAGGTTGGTGAATACAATATAGTAACATTGGGAGAGAGAAGTCAATTACTTTCACTTAAGTTACTAGTTTCTCTCGGAAATATGATACCAATGACCGAATCTCTTAAATAACTGTTTAAGTAATAAAAGTAGACCCATGGAACTAAATATTTTGAAAATCCCTGATGATCATAGAATATTATCATGTTCACGAAAGAAATGCTTCAGATGTTCGTAATGACACGATGGCATGGAGATCGCCGAATTTTTCACAAACATGATTTTTTCGCACGAAACATGCAACTTCTGGTTTTTATTATGCGCTCACATATGTATATGTAGGTGCATATTGCCGTCTGTCCGGGCGTCTGGCGTCTGGCGTCCGCAGCTGTATCTCCTAAGCCCCTTACAGGATATGGATGAGATTTGACAGATTTGTTCCTATGAAGCTGACGACGGATGACGACGAATTTTGGACGGACTCGACTACTGGTGTGTCCCCTAGTGGCAATTTTAGTTTTTTTGCGTTTACCTCTGTATCTTCAAAGGTCCTGAACAGATTTTCATGAAACTTGACACATAGCCATCTATTGAAGCGTTTTCGGATTTATTTCACGTATTTTGCGCCACTCAGTGGCCATTTTTACTGTTTTCGAGTCTGTTTTTTGGCGTCCGCCCCTCTTTCAACCAAATCGCTTTAAGTATGATAGTGAAAATTGTTATGTATGCTCTTACTATGACGATGATTTTCCGACTACTTCTACTACTGTAGCGCCTCCTTGTGGCAGTTTTGTGTGATTTTGTATCTATGGTTGTATCTTGTAAACGCTCTGCAGGATATCTATTAAATTTAGGGTATTTACATGAAGTTGACAAAGGATGACGACGACTTTCGAACTGATCGGTCTACCAGTGTGCCCCCTAGAGGCAATTTTAGTTTTTCACGTTTACCTCTGCAAATATCCTCAGTAGATTTTTATAAACTTGGCAGATAGGCATTTATTAGTGAGATGATGCTTTTCTTCTGTTTTCGGATGGATTCAAGTTATTTTACCCCACCTAGAGACCATTTTTACTGTTTTTTTGGCGTTCGCCCGTTTGTCAACCGAATCGCCATAAGGATGATTTTAAAAATTGACATATATGTTCCTACTGTGAAGAAGACGGCTGGCGGTGATTTTCCGACGACTTTGACTACTTTGGCGCCTCCTAGTGGCAGTTTTTTGCGCCCATAGCTGTATCTCCTAAAGCCATTGCAGGAACTTTATCAAATTTAAGAAGAGTAATTATATGAAGTTGACAACGGACGGCAGCGACTTTCAGACATATCTGATTATTGCTGTGCCCCCTAGTGGCAATTTCATTTTTTCCGTTTTCCTCTGTCTTTTGAAGTTCCTTGACGGATACGTATGAAACTTAATAAATAGCTTTCTGTTAAAGAAATGATGACATATACCCGTTTTTGGATGGATTTGACGTATTTTGCGTCATCTAGTGGCTACTGTTTTTGAGCCTGTTTTTGGCGTCCACCCCTCTATCAATCAAACCGCTCTAAGGACGATTGTGAAAATTGGCATACCGGTATAAATGTTCTTAGAATAAAGAGGACGGTTGACGGTGATATTCCGATGGCTTCGACTACTGTGGCGCATCCTAGTGGCAGTTTTTTTTTTCTTCCGTAGCTGTATCTCCTAAGCCCACTGCTTGATCTTTGTTAAATTCAGCAAGTGTATAAGTTGACAACGGATGACGAATTTCAGACGGATCCAACGAATTATGTCCCTCCTAATGCCAATTTCATTTTTTCCGTTTTCCTCTGTTTCTCTGGGGTCCTTGACGGATTTTTATGAAATTTGGTTAGTAGCTTTGTATTAAAGAATCGATGACATGTTGCCGTTTTCGGATGGATTTGATGTATTTGCGCCATCTAGTGACCATTTCTAGAATACAATTAAACACCCCTAGAAGCACACCGTTTACGGTGCATTTCATGCGCGCACTCAGCCTTTAATATGGGGGGGCTCGAATTTCTGGCGATATGGACCTTTTGCTGACAAAAAACGGGAGGACTAAAAAAAGAAAACAACGGGGTACCACCTTCACTTTGCGTCTGCGCCTTCTTAGTGGACTTTTGTCTCGTTCTCTCGGACTTTTTGTTTCTCTGAGGCTGACCTATTTGCCCACTTCGCCAAATGGGGGGCTCGTTCGAATTTTTCACCGGATCAGTTGCATCGATTGATTTTTGACGCCCGAAAGTCAGCAACGGCTGTCCCTAATCGCGAGGTGTTCAGCCGATATGACAATTTTTCTGTTGCAACGCAACAGGTCGTTGACGCTGTCGGAAACTTATATGGCCGAAGTGTACCCTTTATGTCTCAGGCACATAAAGCTTCGGACGCTGATCCGCCGAGATTGTGGCAGAAAAATGTCGTATCAGCCGGCAATCGAGACTACACTTGGAGCGCTGGGTTGGTGTCTGCGTTAAAAGTCGTCAAACTTCGAAAATTTTTCCAATCTTGCTGGGCATTAGAATAACATTGAATCGACAGGATAGGCCGAGCCTCAACCGATACGTGACCAATTTAATAGGTGAGTTACACCGAGACAGTGAGGAGAGACTGACATGCTGTAGAACCACGTTATGACAGAAATGTAGTTGAATAATGCGCTCAGGGAAGGTATCAATGACGTATCCACATGAAACAAAGCCAAAACGTATATACTGTATATGTTGAAGTTGATCCACACACGGGCGGCCCATGCACATGGACCGTGCACCAGTGGTGTAGTGAGGCGTAGACGCAGCACACCATCTTTTCAATTTCAATGTAGCGTTTACATACCGTAAGGTGAGGTGTAATGGTCGTAAGGTGAGGTGTACTGGCGCGTGGACCAACAAAATGTTACGCTTCTGGCGAATACATACTCCTAAATTTACCAGGACAGCACTACCGTGTATGTGCACTCACATCACACCAGATGTTGAACAATCTACGAAGTACATGTCTTTTCCCATTTCCTCGGAGCACGCAGTTAGAAACTCTAGATAGGGTAAGTTTTGCAATGGAACTCCACAGCATGATTCTGTTCAGGTATTAACGTCATGACACCAGAGTATAGTCTTTTTACTCGCAATCAATCACGATGATATATTTTGACGTTTTCCGTCCCCGTTTGATACAAACTTAAGACAGTTAACTATTATTACGTGCTTAAGTATATCTTGGATTGCACAAATGAGTGAATAATCCGAATTCGCAAGACCTTCAACCTAGAGTGAAAACTCGAGATTTTGAGTTCAGACTCGAAATTATAGCTTCAGTGCTGGGGTCTTTAAGTACAAAGTAGGATTACACAGTCATACACGAAAAACCATAATATATTCGAGTACAGAATTACATACACTCATATTGACTTCGCATATAAGTAGAATGGAAAAGAATAAAAATAATTTGGAGTTCGATTTCTCGTAAAAAGGTTCGACCCCGAAAACATGACTTTCTTGTGTGGACGCCACTGCGAGGGCACGAGCTAGTCTTCAGAGGCAAACAACGATTATGATATGGGGTTTTGAAATTTTGTGTCTGACAGGAAAATGGTACACTTGCCAAACAGCACTTACTGCTGCCTACGAGTTTAGCGTTGAGTGGGCAGAGTACAATACACAATGGGTTCAAATCGGACTTCAACAGACGCGGATATTGGTTCATAGACCATCTTCAACATACGAGTTCACGCAAGCCTTTAATAAGTTTTAAAAGCACCTCTCCAATTGCACATGCCATCAAAACTGGCTCCAGCTTCAACTTGTTCAACATTTTTAATTTGTCACCTCGCTCCGTTTTTATTAATTTTTATTCATAAACAAAAACGAGTAACACCTTGCAGGGTTAGAAGATTATTTGTAGAACATTTCCGGATTCCCCGAAGCAAATCAATTAACAGATTTCAGTACTGTGAGAGACTACATTGGACTTGACTTAGATGATGCCTTTGGCATTATGAAAGAGTAAAGACCACAGTTCGAATCGGATCTGGTCGCACTGGTCTGAATCAACAAAAGCCCCGTCTCGAGACACATGAAAGAACATAACTTTCAAAAACGTACTCGATGGGGTTCTTTAAAGATGAAGAAACTATAACGTCCATCAGAAAATGGAGATGCCTAAAACTTACAAAAATCGATTTTGGCATATTCTCCCTAAAATGACAAAACCACGACTGCCCCGGAAGCAGAAGGTAGACAAGAATTCAAAGGCTCTTGCAGTAAGTAAGTAAAAAATAATGTCGTTACCAATCAGATTTGTGCCAAATTTCCATTTGTCTAAAGGTTTCCTGTATTGGTCCCAACAGTTTCCCACTCAACAAGGGGTGTGCTCTGAAAATGGCGCGAGTTCCGTATCCGGCGGGTAGAACAGAGCAGAGGCAAAATTTCTGGACTTCATTTACTCAAAACAACTCCAAGAAACTACTGAATACCATTCAAGGCAATCACACACCGTGTTCTTCACAAAATTGTCGTCAAAGCAGACGCACCCCATTTTCTTCATTTGAGGAGAGCTACAAAGACACGAACCGTGACCTTAGATCTAGTATCGTTATGGATTGGTCATGTTACACGGCTTCTCAATGGCTAGCAGAAAAAATAAAATTCCGACTGGCTGAAAATATAATTAAAATACTCCGATTGGTTGATGTTGACTGTTTTTTATATTGAGAAATGCTTTTGTGGTTTGCAGTGGTTGAAATCACAAGAACAGATAAAATCGATGCATTGCGCAAAAGTTCATGTTTTTTTTGTTGACACAAGGAAGATTACAAGGCGTCAAAAACAACAGAAGGGGTTCGTTATACTTTTCTGACTCACTTTTGCACCACACGTGTAGATATGCATTCAAAGCGAGGTATGCGCACTGATGCCCACACACGGACTTCTCAGTGCATGTCGTTCATTACCAATCCACTAGGGTCACATTTCCAGAAAGGTGGCGCTGTGACAGAGGATGTCGCAGCCCTATTGAAGTTTGGTCTGAGTCGGTCTACTTAATAACACTTTTCAAAATGGCTAACGCTTGGGTACTCTTTATCTACACACTGTTTCATTGCCAAATTGCGCATTGTTGCCTCCGAATGCAGTGGTCAACAACTCGCAATGGAAGGCTGACTCAAAAAACGAAGAGCAATTCCCAAATTTGTGACATTGAAGTTTCATGGAGGTTTGACTGCGGGCCGGACGCCGGGAAATCTAAAGTGGACTGTCTTCGCCGGGGATGTTGTTGGAATCCATCCAAGTACAAAGAACTCCCGTCGTGTTTTTACTCAAAGAATTTCACAACGTATTATATAAAAAATACGCGATTTGTATCGAAGAATAGAAAATCGATAGATATCATCGGGAAACGAAGCAAGATGCGAGCCACGGATATCAAGCGTTTGCGCATTGATATTACGCAGGTGACAGACTCTCACTTGAATATAAAGGTACGTCTGCCCTTCATTTATTTCAACAGTACTGAAATTAGTAGCATTGTCCACCATGCACTCGTATAGGGTATTTCCATGTTCGTCAATAGACAACTATTTCTTATCAAATTTCTTTATTGATGTGTTGTTGATGTGCGCTCACTTGAAACGCATACTAGTATCATGTTTATTATACAGCGTGTAAAGTGCCGTACTTCACGATTATGCTGTTATTTTATCAATCCAAAGTATCCACGAGCTTGACCTAAATTCTTGTTCAGCCGAAGTCATGCCCTCTTCTACCGGTCAGACATACATGTATGTACCTTAGGCCAATATTGAGCAAGAAATAGCCATGCACATAATTAATAGTTTATCAGTCAATGTCCTTCTCTGTTAGTCCATAAATATGTTTCACAATGCACTTACTCTCGATTGTGCTATGCCTTGTAACTTTGCTAGCCCAAATAGTCACAAAAACCGGCTTTTACGAGAAATTTACAACCCGACATGATTTTTTTAGCGATACACCCCAAGAGTAAATTGCAACATATAGTACTGTATAGCCGACTATAGTATGAAACAACGGATGTTCCAATACAACTCGTAGTTTTTTAATCAGTAATTTCTGTAGGATGAGTGGCAGCGCCTGTCCAAACCACAATACGCTTTCATCCTTACATGATGAGTTTGGCCGCCGATACATGTACTAAATTAACGCAGGAAGGGGTCAAACATTGAGCGCAGTTCCATTTATCGCACTGTTCACTGCATATTATTCGTGTCAGTGCTCCCTGTAAGGCTAAATTGGCTGTTTAGAAAAATAATCATCACTTTTAAACAGTACACACCATGGATTTTTGAACATTTCGAATTACCGGTGGCCACAGACTAAATGTATGACGTAAAATTTAGCCAACTCCATGATTATTTTGTGTCATTTGCTCGAAATTTTGATTTCTCTTTCAATTTTGTCACGTGTCGTGCTGATACCAGGATTTAGTATCCTTTATTTCTTGCATTTGTGTGTTCCAGATTTATGATCCCCGAAATGAAAGATGGGAAGTGCCACTCGACGTTCCCTTAGAGAAAACGCAAGAAGAATCGCATGGCCCAAACTATGTTGTTGAAATTGCCTACCCATTCTCTATAATTGTCAAGCGTGCCATCTCCAAACAAGTCTTGTAAGTAACATCTCCGTTATGCGCCATCAAACGCATAGCTTTTACATTACACTAAATTTCTAATTAATTATGGTTGGCTTTTAAAGCACTTCCCTTTACATGAAATGCGTCAAACTTTTTCTACTCAGATATGACAATCACAAATGGGTTCAAATCAGATGCCATGGGGAGGTGTTCTACTGTATTATTCATATCGCAAAGAGCAGATACCGCAATAAATAAACAGCGTAACCAGTTCTGAAACCCGAATTAAAACTACTTTCTGTCAATGGATAATTTTCCATCACTTCATGGCGCGTGCATGCCTTCTTTTGTAAAAGGCCGTGTATAGTAGCCTTAAGAGATTTTAAACAATTTAAATTGTTCTTATGTTTACCAGATTTAATACCTCAGTCGGTGCCTTAGTGTTCGCGGATCAGTTCCTCCAATGGTCGTCAATCTTACCAAGTCGATACGTTTACGGTCTCGGTGTTCACGGAAGTGAGATTCTACGCAGTACCAACTGGACTCGATACACTTTATGGAACAAAGATTTTCGGTCAAAGGTACATACATTTTATATTTTGGAATGACTGGAGGAGTTTTTAGTTTTGCGTTGAATTTTTAACCCGAGAGTTGCCATAGCAAGCCAACGTAGATAGCATTCAATAGAAGTGCAATTTCTGAAATTCGAAAAAGCAATGCTCTTCTGGCTACACCAGGATTTTTAGTGGAATCCAATTTTCACAGTGCACATATTAACGACTTTTTGTTCTGGAATACTGACAACGGTTAGCATGTCACCAGGCGATGCAACGAGTAAACAGATATTGATTTGGCAGATCATTTTCTGGACATTCTAATTTAAAGTACAAGACAAAAGTAATCAAAAGATAACATTTTCCCATTACGGCAGCTAATTCTGTTAACTTCAAAATGGTTGGTAATAACTATTATGGGGACAAAATTCTAATAATAGAATGGCGTAAATTCACCTTACTAACTGTCCTGTTGATTCCCCTTCACTCTCGGTCATGAGGTAAGACCACTGTCGGCTTCCGTCTATCAATAGGAATGACAGGTCATTCTGTCTGGTATCCTTGGCTTGTAATCTAAATTGTGTCACTGTTGCCTTGTAGGGTAACACAAACCTGTACGGTTCTCATCCATTTTACCTGGCCATGGATGAGCCTGGTAACTTTCATGGTGTGTTTCTTCTTAACAGCAACGCCATGGAAGTGATACTTCAGCCGGCTAATGCTGTGACTTGGCGAACAATCGGTGGAGTTCTGGACTTCCATATATTTACTGGCCCTGCGCCTGCAGATGTTGTTGAACAGTACACGAAACTAATTGGGCGGCCTTTTATGCCTCCTTATTGGAGTTTCGGGTTCCACCTTTGTCGATGGGGTTACAAAACCAGCGAAAGGACATTGGCGGTTTTGGAAAGGAACAGGAGAGCTGGAGTTCCACTGGAAGTGCAGTGGAACGACATTGAATACGCTTACGAAAGACTGGACTTCACGTACGACTCCAAACGTTTTGGAAATCTGCCAGACTTGGTGGAGAAAATACACAAGCTTGATATGCATTATATGCTAATATTCGATGCAGGAATTAGTAATAATCACACAGGGTATCGGCCGTATGACGCAGGTTTGAACTTAGATATATTTATTAAGAACTATTCGGGTGGCATTCTTGTTGGGAAGGTCTGGCCGGGAACTACTGTTTTTCCAGACTTCACGAATCCTAAAACAATGAATTATTGGTCAGACATGGTAGCAGATTTCCACCAAGAGGTTCCTTTTGACGGCATGTGGATAGACATGAATGAGATCTCTAACTTTGTCATTGGATCGGTCAACGGGTGTCCTAAAGACTCAAAGCTTGAAAATCCTCCTTACCTTCCAAGAAACATCCGTGGGGGTTGTTTGAGATTCTACACCATTTGTGCTTCAGCTCAACATTTCCTGTCAAGCGAATACAACGTGCACAGTCTGTATGGATTAACAGAGGCTCGAGCGTCTTACAACTCTTTAGTTGATGTCCGGAAGAAGCGCCCATTCATAATATCGCGATCTTCCTTCCCAGGAACGGGACAGTGGGCGGGAATTTGGACAGGCGATAACTTTGGAACCTTCTTCGACTTGAAGGCTTCTGTGGCTTCTATACTTACTATGAATGTTTTAGGAATTCCGGTTGTCGGGGCTGATATCTGTGGATTTCATAATAACACCGAAGAAGAGTTGTGCGCACGTTGGCATCAGCTTGGAGCATTCTATCCTTTCATGCGTAACCATAACGACCGAGGTAATATTCCACAAGATCCAGCAGCGTTTGAGAAAGGCATCGTCAACACAATTGCGCACGCCATTTCCATCAGATACTGCTTACTTCCGTACATTTACACACTTGCTTACAAGAGCCATCAAACGGGTGAAACAATTGTTCGCCCAATGTTCTTTGAATGGAGAAACTCTTCTAAAGAGTATATATACCAAACGTCATCTCAGTTTATGATTGGAGCTTCCTTGCTATTTGCTCCCGTGACATCACAGCACACTCATTACGAGGCAAACTCTAGCGGTCGGTACTACACTACCACGTACCGCTCGTACTTTCCGCGTGGCATCTGGTATCAGTATCTTTGTCCAGCCGACAGCAATGATCGAGAAATCATAAGCATTCGACAAGACTTTGAGTGGAAGCAGCTTAATTCCACAATTAGCACCAACGAAAGTATAATTTCACAGCTACCGGTTTATGTGCGACCTGGATCAATACTTCCAAGTTTCTTCGCTGCTGCCCCAACGGCAACGAAGAATCGAAAACTGCCTTTTGCGTTAATCGTTGGTCTTGATGAACAAAACGTGGCAAAAGGAGACATTTACTGGGATGACGGGGACACGATTCTTCCAACAGAACGTTACAATTACGTTGAGTTTTTCGTCAGCGGAAACTCCTTGCGGTCGACAGTGGTGCATTATGGGTTTACATCTCCTATGCCCCTCAATCAAATTCGAGTGTTTCCTGTTTACGCTACGCCGACCATTGTAAAGATAAATGAAGCTGCCTTTGATAATTGGGTATATAATGACCAACAGGTGAGCTTGGTTGTAATACGAGTTAATTAAACTTAAAAGTTTAAATAGGTGCTGGAGACCTGCAGGTACCTCCACTGGCACATAAAAATATCATTCTGAGACTTAAAAATTTTCATTGCCTCCACAACCCTACCGTGTGGCCCTTTTTCCCACAGCAGCAGATCGAACTGTTTGAAGGGTTAGTCACGCTTGCCAATTGTCAGGGTTTTAATCACGCGTCACATCTGACGTGAATGCATGTATTTCTGAGGGTGAAACATTTGGGTGCGTTCGTAATGCGCTTTCTGCGGGTTTGGCGAGATCACGCAGAACTATGGTCAGTAGAAAGATAGATATTCTTAAGTAACTTTACTTACTAGCACCTGGGACTATGAAACACGTTAGTGTGTTAATCCCAGCTAGCACTTACATCCAAAATTGTAGCCACTGAAGTGATTGTTCGGCGAGACAGGATTGTTAAATTATGGGAGAAAGGAGTAAGTTAACAGACAGTTTTCGTTCTATAAGTCAAGAGTTCTCGCCACAAGTGCCATGTCACTAGTGTCTTGCGGAACGCATGCCACGTTTCACTGCTGCCACCGAGACAGGTTCGAATTCTTCATTTCGTGACCAACCTCGACTAATATCGCAGCCAAACTTTTACTTCATACAACCATGCAGACACTGAGTCTAATAAAGTGACACAAGCGATTACTCAGTCTATCAATGTATCCGGCCAATGGACTGTTTTTCATCGTGGTGATGGCAACTACTCTTGATGATGGTACATACATGAGGTCTGAATGTAATAACTCAGTCTGGGCTAAAAGACTTGCTAAGCTCATCAAGGCTATGAGTGTTGCTGTAGTCGAGGGTAAGCTACAGAGGTACGCTGTCCAATACGGGAAATCACGTTTTCGTTTAGTCATATTATGTGCCAAACCATTTTTAAAAATTCTTGAACATTTCATTTTAGAGAGACCCGGGCCTAAACTTGTCATATGGTACAGTAGTATAAGCTGGGACCGCAAACCTCAGTCCGAGATTCAAGCGATCCCCACAATGTTTTATAACACAACTGGTTCCTACACTAGATAGAGTCTGCGCACGTAACTGAGTCCGACTGTTTTTGTTTCTTCCAGGCTGAACTTGTTCTCAACACAACCCAAGTGTTAAGATTGGCAACTACATTTCATGTCAAGTGGCAATTTATTTGAAAGACACGACTTTCAATTGAGACTGGTGAGTGGTTTGTGCAACGGATTCCACCGAGCTACCACAACGATTGGTTGGTTTACAGATTTCAATCAGAGCACAACACTGCAATGTCCGCAGCGAATTGAGCTTGCAAACTTGGATTTGTATCATGACTCCGTATTTTACAACAAGCTATTTACAAACTTGTTCGGGGCAAAGATGGAAATAACGATTTCTTTTATGGAACGTGAACTAAATTTTGTCTTGGAAAAGGACAAATTGACACCGATTTGAAAGCCGGAAATGACAGTTATTACTGGGAGTCTAATGTTACCAAAAATGTCTGGTCTGTTATAAATTAATGGGCATTTAACAAAAAACTAAAATTTACTAACTCTATTGTCGACGGGTGTTTTCTTTCATAAACGAAAAAAATCGGACATAAATTATGCGCGCACCCAGGGGGGGGGTCCGCCTCAGAGAAACAAAACGTCCGAGAAAACGAGACAAAAGTCCACTAAAAAGGCGAGAATGCACAATTCATAGCTCTGAACATAGTACCCGTTTTTTTCTTCTTTTCGATTTTTTGTTAGTAAAAGGCCCGCATTGTCAAAAATTCGAGCCCGCTTACATTTTAGGGTGGGTGAGCGCATGATAATTAATTCATTCATTTGTATATGATATTAGTATCAATAAACAATTGCGTTGAAAAATTCTTCTAATGCACTGCTATGCACGACTCATCGAGTTTAACAGCAATAGCAACGCGTAGTCGGTGCTATAGTGGTAAAATAAGAGGCAAGTAGGCGCCCAAAGCCCACCGTACCACTTTGAACACTGAACGTAATTTACGGTGCATAGGCGCTACGTTCAAATGCCAAAAGGTGGTTGGCTGAGCCTACCTGCGCCTAAGCCCCACTACAGCACTGCGCGTAGTGTTGATAAGCGCCCACCGTGTGCATCGCATTAATCGCAGATACAAGGGACGATTACTATTTCAAACATCCCACCAAAGTGAGTAATGCTAGTAAACTTAAAATAGCCTCTAGGGATGCACAGCGAGTCAGCAATGTTCTCCTTACTAGGTACACACTTGCCAAGAAAGTAAACGATAAAACTGGCACAGCGGTAGCCAGATACGTCCAAAAGTCCTAAACTTATGTTTACAAACCGTGCAAAAGTCACAACTTTTGCTCTAAAAAAGTGTATCTTTTACAAACTGTATAATTTGCTTTTTAGTAAGAATATATTTAAAACAACATTGACAAGTTTTGATTTTTTAGATGTTTTCAATTCATTCTTGGTACACCAATTTATTTCAGCATGATGATCTATGTGTTAAGAATGTCAGGCCAGAAAATATGCGATTTTATTTGTACGTTGACTTAAACATGCGCAAAGACCATTCCTTGGCATTCACAGCCTCCGTGTCATCGTCACTGTCAATGCTTTTAACCATCACATCATCATCTGGGTGAACGAAGAACGCTATGGACTGTCGCTCCCTCTGGCGTCCGATATCGTCTTCCGGTATGACAACCTTGTGTTTCTGAAAATCAAACACGGAACCACAAGATTTATTCATAGAGGAACAATGAGCCAAGAATAAGACTCCTGCTGTGTGCAGAGTTGTGGAGGTGTGAAGGCTCAAAACAGTTTAGAGGAGACACAACAGTACTGAGCCTTTAGATCCAAAAATGCTGGTGTATTTGGAACTCTCAAGGTAGTCATAACGCCATAGGACAGCTCTCCTCAGAAAAATGCAACACTACAGAATATCATTGACTAAAGAATAACATTCTGGAAATTATTCCACTGATGACAAGGCTAACACGGCTGTGAAAACGACCGTTCGTAGCAAAAGACCAAGTAGTAGGGAGGGCACTGGAGTATCCAGAGGTTTTCAACAGGTGGGGCCACGATATAGGGCACTGTTGTAAATGTTTTTAAACAAAGATTGGACAGGGGTAAGGTTAATGAAATCAAGTGTAGGAAATACGTGGGAATCAAACGTTTGTTTTCTTTTGTCTTTCTTCGTTGAAAACACGCCTAAACTTTTTGTTTGAAAACTTAATGCAGAGTCGCTCGTAGTGTTGAATCAGTCTCCTTTCTTTATGTGTGCAGGTGTTTGTCTTTCTACATGGATTGTGTTTCACGTGATACAATTTCTGAAACAAACTCTATCAGCGCTGACAACGACTTACGGGCATTTTCAATCAAATTTACATAGCAACAAAGGGCGAGAAGCCATGAGATAACAACACTAGAACATCATCAAGATTGGGCATAAACTAACAAAAATAACACTTTTTTGTTGTTAAACCCAGAATGGTAGTAACATTGTTAACTCTTTCATCTGAACAAATAATTATGGTCTTACCGTTGCACGCAATTTTCCTGCAGTCCACATTTGCATTATATCTCCGATGTTAACCAAAATACATCCGGGCTTTGGGGTAGCAGCCAAGTACCTTCCAGCTTTTGGGCACAGGAGCTGAACCAGATAATATAAGTATTCTGTTAGAATGACTCGTATTATTTGGGCATAAAGTACAGCAGCAGTTCTGTCTGGACCAACAAATAAATGACTTTTGGAAAGCAATGAGGAATGGTCATGTTGGAACCACGATATCTACTTTCACATAGGTAGAGTTTCGTAGACGCAAGATTCTCGATAAGGAAGCTAGTGTGATCGCGTGCTTCGCTTGTAATACATGGTAATATTTCGTTACGTCCTGCGTGGCCATGTGTTTTCGCGAGTTTCTCGCGGAATGCAGGCCTGGTTGCATATTGAGGTACTCAAAGTAAGTCGCAGAGGTTGACGTTTTTCTTAAATAAAAACGCAGCTGAGACAAAACTACGTGTACGAGAAATCGCTCCTTTTCATCAAAAGTACAGAACAGTCTCTTGGTCTTCTGTTTCCATATAACGACAAACCGCATTCCCAGGTGGCAGGCAGATTTAATCGGCAACAACATTATTTATCTTCGAAAAGCAAGGCGAAGATAACTTAAGGCAGTTAGTTGAAGGACACATTATCCTCATTAGAATTTCTCAGAATTAAGTTTCGAACTTACAATTACGCTAGTAAAAATATGTATAAGATCACTCCTCAACCAATAACTGTTGCTCTCAGTTTCGAAGCAAGGGAGGACTACCCCAATAATATCGAGGACGTCCGACGCGTTTATTGACCTGTTGAGGGTTTATAGGTTCTTCATGGTGATAGAAAACAAGCCCTATCATAGTAATAGAGTTTTGAGACCCCATTTTGTTAGAGTAAAAGCCCCAATTTGATTTTCGTTTCTAGTTTGCTCAAAAGGAGGTGCTGCAGCTGTAACAAATGAGCAGTTAATGTGTCCAGCTCTATGATCTCTGCGTACCTCAAGTCCGCCTACGTCGTCTTGAAACAGCAAAGTGATTGATCCGTAGTCCGAATGTTCACCACAACGAATCTGTCCTGGTTTAATATCTAAATATTACACGAATAAATTAACGAGAGCAACGCAGAGCATTAACATGGGATCAAAATGTGAATTGCAAATGGCAAAGGTATAAGGGGTGCTCGTTTGTTGAAACACTATCACGCACTAACGATGGAACTTAATATAGGTGACTCGATTATCACGATAGATGCCAAAACAAACACCAAAGTATTAAAATTGCCAATAGGGGACGCAGAACATGCTAAGCGAAAATGGGCAAGTGCTTTCTATTCCAATGTAGATACATATCTATCAAATTTTGTGGAGTTCCACCAAGGGTCTTATTTACATAGGAAGGCGCACACCTCAAGACGATTCTTTACACAACATGGCATTGAGGTAGGCGCAAAAGAATAAACTGACAAATTTCACAAAGATGCTGAATGGAGGCTCAGGAGATACAGACAAATGCACAGACGCCAGGACGAAGATGTCTACAGAATGCGCCCACAAACGTGTATGTGGCTGCATAAAAAATTACACTGCAAACATCAGAACATCAAGGACATTAAAAGGGCTACTTGCCACCTTTACCGCTGATTCACATTTAGGAGGGCGGGCCCATCCTTTCCATGGACATGACCAAAAACGCTCTGACATTTTTCCTCGAAAATTGTGATGCCGCGTTACATGTACGCTATCCTAGATCGGTCACCAGATTTTGCCATGCACTGGCAAAATGCATAAAAGTATTTCTCATCTGTCAAAAACAAATAAATGAATTCGAAATTTTTATGTAGAAAAGATGCAAGCTACATGTGTGTTGATGTACATGCTACTTAAGTGATCACTTTGTAAAAGGTGTAGTCACCAACGAAGAATTTTTCAATGGATCTATACAACATCTGTTCACGTACTTGGTGGAACTGGCGGATAATGAAGGCAGCGAACAGTGCTGAAGTTCTCGTTTGAATTTATCTTCTGATGGCACCTTGTGAAGAACTTCCGGTCCTGAAACAATTTGTCACATAGACTTGACACTGATCAACCCTGATGACTCTGGTTTCGTTTTGGCTAAAGGGAAAAAGTTTGCGTCAGAACATTCAATCGTTCCTACAGGTTAGGAAATTGGTTACTTGTAGGAGCAAGCAAAATGACAGTATTCAATGCAAGTGCAATTTTCATCAACATCCCATAACAACTGGTGAAGAAAGCAACATATATGTAGGTCTAACCATTTATTCTCCACCTCAAACCAAGTCATGTCCATTGACACACACACATTTAATGTCGGGTGTTGTGGCAGTACACATCTCCAGCTCGAAGACACTGGGTAAAGCTTAAGGTTTACTTATAACATGAACAGTTTCAGCCTAACATAGCGACGTGTTGCTAAGGCACAACGATGATGAAATTTCACCACAATTCAGGTTGAACGTTTTCCAGTAAAAACTTAAAAACATTCTCAACTATTGACTTCACTAGTCTAGAAGGGAATTTACATCTCAGCTGTATTGAAGCTAATGCTGTAGGCATGTAACGTTCATAAGTTAAATTTAAGTAATCAGCTATGTATCAAGGTTTGATACGTACCTTTAAGTCGAGGCCTATAGCCATTAGATCGAGAATCCTCATTGAAAGTCGAGTGCATATTTGAAAGAACTCAATGGATGCATCGTTCATTTGCTGGTCTGGCCATTTCTGAAAAAGCAAAAACACATAATACACCCCCAACACCATAATCAATAAAATATTTGAATTTCCGAAAATAAAGTAAAATCAATGGTTTCAGTGATACTTCTTTAATGTCGATATTCCAATATCAAAGGGAGACGGCCATCTGGAAAACACTTGCAATTAAACTGAAAACAGTGTGTTCTATAATTTGTATACCGGCAATGCACTTAATTAAACAAGAATTGTCAACTATATTGTAATATTGTATAGAACTGGTCAAACACATGACGCCGTAGACAGTGGCGTCGGAAATATTAAGTCTTTCGATTTAGTTAAACATTTCTAAACAGGTTTTAAAACATACCAGTTTGGTCAAGTTAATCTCAACTCCACAAAACTTAAGTAAAGGAATTAAAATGTATAAAGTTCTGGTAACGCACAGAAAAAAATGGACGCCGAAATGATTGACAGCGAACTTCAGCTTCTAAGAGCATACAACTGACAGTAAACAAACAGGTGCATACACGGCTGTAACTTGCAAAATGTTCCTTTGCAGAGACATTTGTTGATTGGTAAACTTATTCTGAGTTCTCAATTTGAAAAAAACAACGGAAAGAGAGTCGTCCGTCAATTCATAATACTTATGACTCCTCGACTGTCTTCCACACAGTACAGCGAACGTACCTGGATTGGTTCGTAGGAAAAGTTAAAGGCCTCCTTTAGATCCTTGGGACGCTCTGGATTCAGTCTGAGAATAAAGTAAATAACATAGATCCAATGGCTGCAAACTGCACGTTACTCGCGAGGGAAAGGTGGTGAGATGACTTGCTAGTAGGCCTAATACATGCGGATATCTCGCGAAGATTTGCATTATCTCGCCAAACTAGTAGAAAACTAACTTCTCGGAAATGCAGTATACTTCAATGCACAAACGAGCACATGAATGCTCTTGTCAAAATTCAGCGACAGGCCGCAATCTCCTAAAGCCGAACAAAGGTCGGTGCAAAATCGAATGGCAAATCACATTCGACTCTAAAGCACAAAAATCGTGTATGATCACCAGTCGTAAGCCTATAGAAAAATCGTAAGCTACAATGGGAGTACAAATGAAGTCTGAACTTTACGTTATCTGCAGAAGGTTCAAACCACGACCGCAAAGACGTCTTCAAAAATATGTCAACACTACTTGAATTAACTTCATCGACGACGGAATAAATCATGGATGCTCACAACAACGTCTACATTGCGTCGGTGAACCACAACTGTTTGATACGGTAACTCTCCAATTATTTCGCACAAAACTATAGCCAAAAGTGTCAGTTTTCAATTTGCAAATGCCGATTGCCTTGCTGGAAAAAACGGAAATTTTATCAAGTGTTGTTTTGACACCCACACACTGCAAATTACCCTAGAAATAGACCAAAATAGTCCTAGTATATATTTCTGTGGAGAAATTTAACAAAATAGAATTATACTTGTCGGAAACATTGTGCGCTAAATAAGGGAATAATAACCGTATTAACAGACCTACATATCTACACTCCATAACCGTATTAACAGGCCTGCATATCTATTACTCCATAACTTACGCTTCTTGTTCGGCTTGAACCCATCCAAAGTTTCCAGAAGACACAAATCCGCGTTGGAACTGTGCTTTATATTCCGTGGACTGAGCAAAGAATTTTCTGTACACGTTCGACAACCCGACAACCTGAAAACAGGCAGTGTTTGATATTGGCAACTCAGAGCCTCCTGTCGGCATGACAAGAACTACCAGTGCACCACAGCCTTGAAACTAAAACACGAGATATAATCTACAAAAGGCCCACTTCGTGTATAATTAATTATTCTGGTCTAAGTTGCATCAACTTCAACTTCTAACAGAGAATAAATAAACGTTGTCTCTAACAACGAATCTTCAATAAATACCGAAACGTTGCCCCTACAAAACTGGCCTCACAATGACTTCGGGTAACGACGGCATAGTCCCTTGACCTCAAGCAATGATGAAGAGTCGGTTTTTCCAAACATGTCATCTTTTCTTTATTAGAATGATATTTATTAAATTTCATAACAATCTGTCGAGGAACTTCTGAAAAACAGAGGAAAACGGATAGAATTATATTCCCA
The DNA here is from genome assembly GCA_002633005.1 of Phoronis australis. Classification (NCBI taxonomy): domain Eukaryota; kingdom Metazoa; phylum Phoronida; family Phoronidae; genus Phoronis; species Phoronis australis. The sequence goes on along the minus strand of NMRA01000233.1, from coordinate 338,100 downwards.
CAAGGGGGCACACTGTTCGTCGGATCCGTATGAAAGTCGTCGTCCTCCGTTGTCAACTTCATATAAATACAGTTGCTAAATTTAATAAAGATCCTGCAGTGGGTTTAGGAGATGCAGATATTGGCGCAAAAAATGTCACTGGGAGGCGCCACAGCAGTCGAAGTCATCGGAAAATGAGCGTCAACCGTCCTCTTCACACTAAGAACACGTATGCTAATTTCACAATCATCCTTCGAGTGGTTTGGTTGATAGAGGAGCGGACGCTAAAAAACAGACTCGAAAACAGTAAAAATGGTCACTAGGTGGCGCAAAATTTCTCTAATCCATCTGAAAACGGGAGGATAATGTCATCTCACCAATTGATGCATATGTGCCAAATTTCATGAAAATCCGTTGAAGACCTTTGAATACACAGAGGTAAACGTAAAAAAAAACAAATTGCCACTAGGGTGCACAACGGTAGTCGGATCCGTCAGAAATTCGTCGTCATCCGTCGTCAGCGTCATAGGAACACATCTGCCAGATCTCATCAAGATCTTGTGAGGCGTTTAGGACATACAGCTACGGACACCGGACGACGGACGCCCAGACAGAGATGACGGCAATCTGCCCCCACATATATTTATGTGGACGTATAATAAACCGTGTGTACATTAGGCCATGTGAAGACGTGAAAATACGACACGAAGAAATACGCCTACGTGTAGATACTAAACGGCGTAGCTAGTGGACAGTGTTCTGCAGTTTTATGTGGATTTAATTCAGTTGGATCATTTCTTGCGTTTTTTATATAATTGTAGTCACATGAATGTTATCATGTTGTTCATAATTGCCGCCTTCATCGTCATGATCGTCGTCGTCCTCCCCATCGTCGTCTTTTCGATTAATTTCGCCAAGTGTCGCTCCTCCGAGCGCTCTCGTTTATATAATTGTTGGGATCATGACGCCGTCAAATTACAACTGTTGTGCGGCGGAGTATTTAAACAACATATTAAAATTATCTAACTCCTCAAAAATGTCTGTAAATGAAAAACTTGAGTTTCGTTTCAGTCAACTTTACAAATTTCGCACACCATAATTAGAAATAAAACTGAGTCAAACAAGACATGCTTCTGTGTACTCAAAATGCGAAAAATTGTGTAGGATGTCCTGTTGAAAGAGCTCGCCGGTAGTTCTCGAACCAGGGTCGTGAACCCAAATTTTGAATGGGCAAGCTTCATTTACGACCGTAAGTATTCGGGGTGTGGAAACGATTCCATGTACAAACCTCCAAGTCTCAAACCCCAGTCCCAGACCAGCAAACACAAATTTCGTACAGTGAGGCGCCCAGAACTCCACTCGCCGAAAATGATCAATATACGATGACCAAACTCCAAACCAGGGGACCAAACTCCACACCAGGGGACCAAACTCCCAGGGTCCACATCAGTGGTGATTCGCATCCACACCCTTGTTACGAAACAATAAAACCCTGTTTCCATAAGTGAATGATGGAATATATCAATCGCGAAAACCAGGGCATTTTCATGTTTCCATGTGACTAGTTAAATTACTTCTGTAGTGTCAGTTTTTCTCGACAGTTTCAATTAGGAAACCCCATCACCGACGTCATAAACAGAACCCCACCCCTCCGTTTTTAGCAATTTAATCGCTGTACAATCCCATTTACAAAAACACGAAAAAAAACACATGACAATATATCTGGAACCAAAAGCAATGTCAAGCGACCATTTCTGCCTTTGATAAGTGGGCATCACTTCTTCACGTGAATTGTCTCTTTGCCGAAATATTTTTAGCGAACTCGTGGAATGTCGTTGATTTCCAAATGTTTTTGCAGCCGGTTCAGGGTGAGCTGACTCGTTTACTATACGTCATGGTCTCGCTTCCGCCGGGTAGGCTATATAATCCGTTTTGGCCTCGGCGGAACACGCATTGTGGTAAATGGAAACGTCTCTTTGTTTTCTTGTTATAGCATAAACGCAATAAGGATTCCGCATCGCGCTATGCGTTCCGTACGTGGAAACAGACCATCAATACACAACGTCGTAACACGCTCTGCGTTGGCTTCCGTAGCAATGATGTGGTGTTCAATATTTGTGTCTCCTATACCACATGTTTTCGGCAACGTACTTTAATACCCCGCCCTCACCAGTCAAATACAACCACACCGATCGTTTTTAGGACTCATCGAACCACCGTAGTTCGTGACTAAGTGCAGTAAGGTTATACACTCGCCAAAAACACTGCGTCACAGCCTGAGACTAAAGTTATTATTAGTGACAGTCATGAGCGTTGAGTTTAATAAAAAATACCAACGAAAGCGATCCCTGTGTTCCCAGCCGGTGGCAGCAGTACCGCGCGAGCTGTCGACAGACAGGAAAAAGCAGGTAATTTGTTTGACACGATATGTTACTTATCTGGCGTACCTGTGACTCCGGGATTCCGTGACCTTTGATATACACAAACCCGATTGTGGAGAGGGCTTCGCAGAGCTCTTGAGCCAGTCTTGTCAGATCTTCGTCCGAGACCGACTCTTCTTTGACATCCAGACTATAGCGCGACAGATCGACAACTGGTAGTTCCATTATTTTGGGGAAATGTCGATACTATACAGATTGCTAAATAGCAACTAGGTCACAGTCTGTCACCCCGAATGCTGCACACAGGCTCGACGTCTTCAGAATATGTCTCCGTAGAACTGAGTTGTTAGGGTCATGGGAATGCAGTCTGTTATCAGATTTGCTAGTATGTCACCATTGCTATTCAGAGTGATGCAGTCTGTTAGATTCTTAGATTATGACATACGCCGAAAAGGTCAATGTGCCTCCTGGTACGTTGATTGCACGAGGTTGGTAAACATCGTTTCCGCTAAATTAGGTCAACAATATCCTCGAAGGCAATGCATTGTCTGAAATCCCGCCTCCGAATTCCCGTCGGCCGTATGTGTGTCTATACGTGTGCCGCCCTATGCGAGTGACAGCAGTGTTGTCGATCGGAGTAATTTCGCCCCCTTACGTTTTTGTCTAGGGACCCGTTCATTCAAAAATATCTTGGTTTATATCACCTTGTATCCTTGATTTCGTCCGTCTAAAAAATATCACCACACTTATCGGATCTTAATTGTTGCATCGTGAATCGGCAACTCAAATCACAGTCAATGTGGACATGAGCCCTTTTCGAATTCGCAATTTTAAGGTTGCCCAATCCCAATAAATTTTGAAGCACGAGTCGTTGGTGCTCGAACCCTGTCACAATACAGAGGCGGATCTACAGGGGGGTTCAGGGGGTTTAACCCCCCCCCCCCTCGGGACAGGATCAAAAATAAAAACTGGAAAAAATCGCCAGAAAAACGAAATTAGCTACTAAAAATCCCAAAAAATCTTACACGGGAGGAGGGAAACCCTCTCGCGACCTTCCTTTTCCTCGGCGCTACGCGCCTCGGATTCTTTCGAATCCTAACCCCCCCCCCCTTACTGAAATCGTAGATCTGCCACTGCAATAAGGAATGTTATGTGGTCGAATTTGTGAGAGCACAAGGCCTCGATTTTGGTTTTTAGCCAGCTATACAGGGCAAAATGCGGCTTTAAAGTTCCCGATGATTCATTTTTTATAGAGCGTTACTGAACTGTGTAAAAATAGGCATACTCGTTGGCACAATTAGCATAGCTAAAGGTGGTCGGAGACATGTCAGCCCTCGCCTCGAAAGAAAGATTGTCTTTTCACCTTACTTCAAGAGTCAATAGGGCATTAGTGCATACCTGTACACACTTTAATAAAAAGTTGGGCTTGAGAAGTTCCTAAATATTAAAAAAGCCTGCCAACAGGGGTTAAAAACCTAAATGATGAAACATGATATCTTTAGGCATTTTATTTTAAGAAATATCGATTTCTCTGTGGCGCACTCCTTGCTTTGTCGAAGACTTACGGAGACTTATGAAATCAGTTCTCTAAAATATTGTTTTAATACAGAAGTATATTAATTTGGCAATTGCTTGTTAATGGCAATACGGGAGCGATTTTTGGTTTCAGCCTGGACGTGAATTTTTAGCAGGGATCCCCCAGGGACTCACATGAAAACTTAAAGTTTTGCTTCTGATTGGTAGAATCAGTGCCATCTCCCAAAGAACATAAACGTGCAAGGTTAGTATTTGATGGCATCACTCTATCTTTGATTGGACTGTTGTAAAGCAGTGGAGTTGTCTCCCTCAAAAACTGACGGCAACATCCAATGGGAAACTTACACGCGATTCGGCGTTCGAAAGTGTCTGCTCCTACGGCATTGTGTTATTCAGATGAGTATTTTGTGTGTCTTACTTTGAATATAATAGATTTTGGTGGCAACGGTGGTTGGAAATAAATTTCCTAGCAATTTATAACTTCGGTTTAAAACACATTCTGTGTAATCGCATACACTGTGAAAAGGTCTTTTCACGAAGTCAAACTGTTCCCCTATGCCACCCGCTGCCAAAACAAAGCATCTTCTGGTTCAGCTAGTGGCGATATGAGTCGGTCCCACGTGATCAATCCCAAAAGTCTCTCATTCCAGGTACCAACGGGTCGTGTTATGCAGGCAGCACGATCTCCAGCAGCAACCAATTATACACTGCCAAATGATCTCGTCTCTAGATTCCTCAGTGCCACCAGCTCCAATTCGCTCATACTCAAATTCGTCAGCTGAACAAAATCCCTGCCGGGAATAAACTGGTTCAACGTTGACATCTGAGTGAACATGCCAATGACCCGACAACACAACCTTGTGCAATGAATCGCATTCTCAACAGTTGTAGTGTTTTCATTGCTTGGCGATGGGAGGAAGAAGATTTTGATCATAAGCCTATCATGTGTAGAAATATTTTTGTAGGTGAAAGTTTCGGCGACTTCAAACTTGTCACCCTGTTAAAAATATCAAGCGGAAGAGCTGCAGACTTCAAAATGGCGGGTAGACACATGGATATGCCCTCACTTACAGTAAGGCAACATTTACTGCCACAATTGTCACTTTAACGTACACCTTTCTCGACTACCCTCCCTTGCACAGAAAACGTATAAAATGGCGATATTTTTAAGGTCTATGTTTCCGTATTTGTTAAATGCCAGTGTTGGTTTGTGCAGTGACATGGCATCATTTTCAAACAAATCTTCCTATATTTTGTTTTTCCTGGTTGGATCTTGGCGATGTGAAAAAGTAATTAAAATGCATGCACGCACCAAGCCTAAAATAGGGGGCTCGAATTTTTGAGAATGTGGGCCTTTTAATAAAAAACGGGGTACTTTTTCGGACCTTATGTTTCTCTGAGGCTGACCTTTTAACCACTTCGCCAAATGGGGGTTGGGATTTGGGGCCCCGAGCCCCCCGCCGGATGCACACATGAAATGTCATCAAAAGCATACGTTATCACCAATCACTTCAGCGGCCGCCATTTTTCTAGGGTAGCCTATTAACTTCAAAGCATATTTGCCATACGCAGGCTTTTCATTCGCGTGATTTTGCGAGGTCTTGCCAGATCTCGATTTTCTCGAAAGAAGCTTGGTCTGCGCAGTGCTCTCCAGGTGGGCCTTATTTCACGCCATGCACTCTACGTATTTGGTGAAATGTATAGCACTGAGTGCTTGACTATCTTATGAAAAGGTTGGCGTAGCTCAGAGTTTTGCACAAGTCCATGATGACTCCTCAAGGGAAAACAAAAACTTGACCAGGAGCGGAGAGATCACGAAGAATAATCTGTTAATGACAAGTTAAAGTTCACGAAAGGAAATGAATCTGTAGCTATATGAGGGGAGTATATGTTGTTCATTTCTTATATTCTGTAAAGTTGCTTTCACACGACAAACGATTGGCATGGCGCGAGCCGATCCGCGTCAGTACATCATCGGAAACTGTGCCAACACAGAAGTCAGTCACAGGAGACCAGTCTGCGCACGCTCGGGTTAACGACATAACCCAAAACCATGAAGAACACCAGATATAACGAGCGTTTTTAAAATCATGGCGACGTGAAAACATTGCACGAAGCAAAAATCGCATCAGTGTGCAGAGTACATCGTCGGTGATCACGTCACCGGCGTTTGGCTTACTTTCAGCCGTCAGGAGTTCGAGCGAACAGTTTTGCATGTTCCTCATCACACTGACGTTCGCGAACTATGGCATTTGAACGCCTTGTTGAAGACATAATCGTTATAATAGGTGCCTGAAAAAATGAGGCTAAAACATAAGGCAATGAATGGCAATTTGTAGATGTAGCGAGAAAATCGTAACCCGTATGTAGGCTATTGCTGCGCCATATTGAAATTCACTAACCTGCCAGAAGGTGGTGTTTATTGGCCAGACGTTCAGCGCCACCCACAGATCCCATGTAAAGCGGATGGGATGTTTTAACCCAATGATATAAATAGCGTTTTAACATCTTTCGTATTGTTATAATGCCGGCAAATTAATAATTAAAATTAAAATATTTACAACATAAACAATGTAATAAGTATAATTAATTTCAAATAATAATAATAATTTTAAATAAACATCGACACTAAATCGCACCCTTCATTTCAGCTACGACATCATAACGACCATGTGCCATACTCTTAGCTGGATTCACCAGCCAGATGATAAAATTCAAGCATTTATTCTCCTTCTTTCTCTCTTGGGGAATCTCGTTTGAATTCAGAGGTATTAGTTCATTTTGAAGTAAAACAACACATAAACAATAGACGAACACATAATTATATAATGATTTATTGAATTATATACACATGGTCATAGGCCCAAAGTATATCATGTACAAGACAGAACATTGTCAGGCGCCACGTTTTAAACTGGACAATGAATTGTGACGCTTGAGAGCATGATGGACGAATTTTATAAGTAGGATATCCGGAGTTCTAATGAGAGATTCAAATTAATATGTCGTGGGAGAATGACAAGAACGATCACATAAGTACTTAACCAGAAAGTCTTAGCACGCACTGCAAACTAACACAACGTGGTATTCGTCCTCTACACATCCCGAATTACATAACTCACACAACCTGATTTATATGGAATATTTGTGTGACGACCTCTTTCCACTAGTAAAGAATGTTTGAACATCGCAATCGAGTCAGAGATTGGATAAAACACTTGGGATACTAACTGTTTCTAAATAATTCTTAAGACAATACACTGTTTTATACCTCACACAGTAATTTGAGTTACATTCGATATCAGATTGCCAGCCTTGCAAATAACAGTCGTTGACACCTTGAGAAAAAACTGTCAAGAAATACGCTTGCTTTACCACACCATACACAGACAGAAGTTTCCTTACAAAACTTGTCCAATTATAGGAAGATCTTCAAATTAATCAGGTCTGACTGAAAAAGCATATCACATGCAGCCTTTTTACCCCACGATTACTAGGCATCTCCAGTAATTTGAACCAGTATTTTATACAGGGTACAAAATATTTAGTAAACAATGGGAATCGACCACATTCTCCCATAATTGCCGAGTTTGAACAAAAACTGCCTACTTCTAAAATGCTTTTACAAAACTTGATATGTACATTTTCGAATTGCCTATATTCCTTAAAGTCCCATATCTCAGCGCCGTAACACAGAGAGGGGTAAACTATTTTATCGAACAAGTGAAAGGCTATTTACGGAGGCAGATCACGACATCTTCGCTTTAATTTACAAATTGCAGAGGCAGCTTCATTTGCTTGACAAAGGTACAGTAAAATCTCCTACCCTGCCGACTCAAATACTTGTGGCACATAGCTTGAAATGTAAACACTTGGTCAATAGTAGAGTAGCCTTTTCTAAACTCAGCTTGAGTCTCTTAAAAATTTATCATTATTTTCAGCCCAGTAATAAAGACGATTATTTAAAAGTTTAGTAAATTTTTCCCAAAGCAGATACAAGGGGAATACCTCTATAGTTATGTTCGTCATTGATATTACCTTGTTTATGTACTGGAGTAAGCATTGCGTCACACCAAGTCTGGGGATAATACCCAGAATCAAAAATTGCATTAAATAACTTATGCAAGACTGGCACTATCGTTACCTCAGCGCACGTTGATTTCGCGCTTGGGACTAATTTCTGTACACAGCAATCCCACCAGTAGAGACTTTGAGTTGGGGCGTGTCGTCATGAAGACATGTGACTTTTACACGTGGTTTCCCCATTTTCCTTTGCATGAGAGTCCGTAGTGGGATGCATTACACAGACACGTCCACTTGCGTTTCCCGTCGTTATACGCGTGGTTGGCTCCGCCGGGTATAAACTTATTAATTTCTTCAATTAGGCAACCTGTAAAATATGTCATTTTAAGTTTTAAGACTATTCCGTTTCTCATTACATCGACAATAGTCATCTAAAGATTTCAAAGCTTATTAGAGTGTAGTAAGACCCCTATATCGTTATGACTTAAAAGGTGCTCGTCAAAGGTGGTAGATTGGTTAAGAACAACATTGAAACGTTGGTGATTTTGCAGACAGTAAATTTTAATTAACACAGTTTAAAACATACAACGTGTATATCGATCTCACGGCGTCCCAAAAGCCGAGAAATTAGCATACATATATTAAATAAGTGCTAACGTGCTAACAGCCTATTCTGGCCAATCACATGCGAGAACCACAAAATACGTCATTTGAATGTCTATTAACACGGTAAGAAGGCAGATCTGCGTGATAATTTCGGACGGGGACGACAAGAAGACGGATCAGACAACTGATGTGCATTTTTCAGACAGTGAACTTCCGTCTGCTTTCTGATTGGGCTGCACGTGAGCGCTGTAATATTGAATGTCGATCATTACTGAACATTGCATAATTTTAGTATCTAAATGATTACAATCAAGTTAATGTCATGTAGATCGGTTGATTTGGGTGTAAATTATTGGGCACGTGACCCTCATGGCGGGAAGGTTTGTTTTCTGACTTGTGCGGACTCTCCCGTCTAATAATCACGAAATTTATATAGTTTGAAGACAGAACCGACAGTTATCCATCTCGCATGATTAGGAATAACGACCAGACCCCGACAAGTGGCAGAAAACGAACACCAAGCCGAAACTCTAGTGAACCCCGAGCTTCGACGTCAAAAAACCTCGGAAGCAACTGACAATGGAGGCCTTACTGAAAGGGAAGGGACAAAATGTCACCAAGAAGACTCGGTCATTAAAAGATGAACTAAAGAGGCAATCATGGACTCAGATGTCCAGTCACTGTTTGCAAACATGATAAAGCCCTTAATTGACGCTGGTTTGCCTGAAATGTATAAAGCACTCGAGCTTAAATACTATCAAAAGATGGCTGAAAAGGACAAAAAATAACCACGCTTGAAAATCAACTCGACAAGCTGAAGCAAGAAAGTGGCTCTCAAATACACAGTTTGGAAACTGATTTGGATGAGCTTGAGCAGTATAGCCGCCGTAACTGCGTTCCAATCAGCGGAATAACAGAAACTGACAAGGAGTGCGCAGACGACATTGAGTCTACTCCATTAGTTTGTGAGCGAGTGTATAGGTGTCGTTAGTACAGTACAAACCTTGGGTTACAGAGGATGAGAGGTAGGGACAGCAGGGGCCTTACGCACCTCGCTCGTTCACCACACCGTTACGCGTGCACGTGAATTTGCCAACCTCGGTAACCCAAAATTCTCCGATTTTGCGTTTTTTGTAGTCATAGTCCTGACACTTTGTAGCTGAAAATAAGATGAAGCTTTTATCAAAAAGATCTATAATAACAAAGCCTACCACAATAGTTACACGATTTGGGGCACTACGTTTCACGTTTGAATCATCAAGAGTAATACGAGCACGTCAACAGTGAAGTATGTTGACAAAAGCGGTACAAATTAAGTTCTACAACGTGCTAACAACCCCGGATGAACAACAAGTGTTATCTAACAACAAACCAAACAAAATGCAAATAAAAACATGAAAAGATGAGATGACACGCGAAATTCATGTTCGCAAATTATACGAACGAGTGAGTTGAATCTGAGCTCGTAGTGGAGTGGAATGATAATCCCTGTAACTGTTATTTATATCAATTCAGTGACGGCAGTTTGGCTGAATATTATTCAACATTTTTTCATCAATTGTGAATCGTGCTCAACAAGGTAAAATCATGCTTTGTAATGAAATTTTAAGATGTTTGCAAATCAAAAGGTCGCATTACTCAAATGCTCTGAAAAAGTCCCGACACTGTGAATTAAGTAACATCGCAAAAATACAGATGGGTTTTTGCTTTTCCCATCAAACACCGCCAGGATATAATTCTCTACATGCGGTGAATTTTCAGTGCTGAAAGATGATTGTTCGAATCATTGACATCTTTATAAATCATTGAGAGAGGACGGGGTTTAACTATTAATTGCAAAGAATTGTCACGGAACATTTAACCGCTGAGAGTGAATGAATACCGCAGAAGTCATAGAAGTACGATAGACGAGATCGATCGTCAGCTTGATGAATAGATACTTCTAAGGTACTCACTCGTCTTCCAAATACAAGATGTCATTTGTGCTTTCTATATTAGTATTTGTACTTGAAGAGAACAATTTGCAAGAGAGCACAGGATGGTAAATATCCATTTCAATAGCTACTATATCATTTTTTTTTTAGTTATGATTACCAAAACGTCTTCAGTTGCAAGAAGTTGCTTTTATATTTGTACACAATCACATAATCACTCTTGATGTCATACTTGTTCTATAGCTAGTTTGACATTTGTGTAGGTGGTCAGTTCAAAACACTGTCATTAATAAACAATTCAAGTTAACCTATTTGCTCATGTAATTAAAACACGAAACGGATGAATTAGAACTCACCAGTAGATAATCCTGCACGAGTCTCGGCAATAAAGAGATCTTGACGAAATTGCGCTTTCGTAGCAAATATTCCAGTTAGATTCTAATAAATAGTCTTTGAAGATGTAATATTAAAACTTAAAAAATGTTTATAAATAACTGTCAGCAAGGCTTCCCCGCGCGTGAGCACTGACTTGACCTGGCTTGAGACAGCACAGCTTGACAATCTCACCGCGTTTCTTGAGTTGTGATTTGCCCATGTAATACCAAAAAGGTACGTACTCGGTTTTATTAACCAGTCGTGTCGTAACACATTCTAGGTCATGTGAGAAATAGAGATCTCAACTTAATGGTCACAGTTAACAAGTGAGGAATTACAGAGCAAATGCCGTTGGCCGTCACGCTTGGCATAGGCCTACACCACGTGAGCAGCAAGACGAAGTGCATGTTTTAGTCTGGGATTTGCGTGTTCTTCAACAACATGTAGTTAAATTGAGAAAAAACAATTTTCTGAAATCAGTCCCAGCGCGGAATCAAACCTGCAACTCCCGCGGATGCGCTACAACGCTCTGCGGGCGATGCTAAATCCTACTCGATGTGGACAAAGTAGGCTTATTTATCTGGTAAAGTCACATGACTCGATTTCAGCGGATGGCTGGCAGAAAACTGCGAGAATTGTCAGTTTGTAATAGAATCACACAAACACGACGATTCAAAGGCAATAACTTCAAGAAATGTATCGCATCCAAAAAACCAATTATGTCTCCTTAAAGGGGCAGTAAACCCGCGCGACCAGTGAATATTGTTTCAGATCATGTCTCAATAAGTTGCTTAGTATCAGTCGCCATGGCAGTATAGCCGGCAAAGGAATTCCAGACAATTTATTGAATGTTCAATGCAAGCAATGGACAAGAATGTGATGACGTTGCACTGGAAGGACAAAAGCGTTTGTGCAAAAGGTTAACGTTTTTAACACCAGAGCATGGTTTGCAGCAGATAAAATTCAAACGAATGTATGTTATACATCAAAACGAATCATGATCTTCTACCAGGGTAAAAAAATGGCTTAGGCTGAGTGTTCTTGCATTCTTAACCAAGTGCGAAACTTTGTCAAGCAAATTTCAATAATATCAACGTCTTGTTAGAAAAAACCTTACAAACAATTCAAAACCAATAAAAATGTTAAAAGCAAGGGTTCAGCAACTTTAGCAATGTAGTACTTGTCTCCCCAAGGCCGTGCATAACTACACTATCCAACTGACAAACAACACTAGCAAGGAGTTGGCACATTTGGCCCTTCTAGCATGATAACTGCTGGCTGTAGCGCCAACTTTAGGCAACAAGGTGAAACTATTTCGATTGTGCCAGTATTCAATAATAATTATATTGTCATAGCCGGATGCTTTTGTTCCACGTAATTTATTTTTAGAAAGAAATCTAAACTAACAGACGTTCAAACAACAAATCTTGAGTGCGTGAGGCATTTGGATTGATACGGGAAGCATAACAATTTACTCGAATCAAGATTTGTTTATCTTAAGAATTTCCAGGACCAAACTTGCAGCTTAAAAAGGCAAGAATGAATACAGTTGAACATGTTTTTATTAATGTCGAGAGGTTTGTGCGTTTGCCTACGACTTGGCGGCTTCAACGAGCTTTTCACTCGTTACAAGCTCAACAATGGCGGGGGCAATAATCAATAGTTCTTTTGCTAACGACTAATAAGAATTTGTTTCTTAATTTATTATGACAAGTGTTTTGTACATGACACCGGCAATCCTGGTCAACTTCTGCATTATGCACTTTATTTTAGTGAAAGAAGCGAAGTTATCTAATCAATTTTTACCTGCGCATTTGCCGCACATCGCAGGACATCTTCTCCGAATTACGGCAAACCGGCAATAACGTTTCGGCCAATACCTGGTCTGTCCGCATTTTGCCAAATCGACGAACTTACAGTCTTCTAAACCTGGATTGGGAAAACAAAACTGACAATATCGGCATACATTTACACCAAACTATCAGGGAAGCAATATCTATGGGACATCCCGTTTCACACAATTACCATTGAGTGTAGAGTGTAAGGCCGCATTTCGATTTTGACAATACGATCTCAGTTACCGAATGAGTCTGTCTCCGAATTCCTACGAGCACTGCACTCAATACAGGGTGATTGAGACTTTAAGGGAAACCCGGATTACTTTCTGGCTATCCGGTTTTGTTCAGGGCTTGTAAAACAAAGAGGCTCAAACTCGCATAGTTCAAGAGAAGGACATTGATTTGGCTCGTCAAGAATGAAGAAACTACCCAGCAAACCTCCAAGGTTTCAAGTGGTCAGCGTGGTGTTACTCACGCATCCCCAAGTGGCTGCAGCTAAAAGCACGCCACACACCCAGACTGGCCACAAACCACAGCAGCAGCACCAAAGACAACACCCTAAACAAAAACGTCCTACTCCACAAAGCACAACTTGTTATCGCTGTAGATCCAAGAACCACCTGGCTAATAGCCCAGAGTGCCGAGCCATACATGTCGTAACTGTCACAGATCTGGACATTATGACCGCTGTTGCAAGTAGAAACGCTCCAGTGGTAAATACATAAACACCATCATTCGGGCTAATACAACAGCCCCTGGCAAGGATGATCTTACATGTGATCTCCAATTACCGTAAACGTTCGGGTTAACGCCATGGGCGGTTAAATTGGCAAACCCAAAAAATCGGGGGTGGGCGGTTAACCAGACATGGGCGCTTAAACGTGAAACTTCAAAAATCCAGGGTGGGCGGTTAACCGAACACGGGGCGCTTAATACGACAGGCAAGCGCCCTGGGCGGTTAATCTTACCTCGTGATCTAAGTACCCACACCACACACGTAGTCGTAGGCCTACTCGGAACGCGTAGCACTTTTCAAAGAGCGTTATCGTCACGTCGCCACATGACGGGAAAAATGTCATAACAGCGGCTGATCCTAACAAAGGTCATCATGCCCTCAGATTAGTTATTCACTATTAAATTTACAGAATTGCTGAGTAATAGCCCCGTGCCGTCCTGCGGTCTTGTTATTTAGCCCTGTAGTGTAGAGCGCAGACGACAAGTGACCACGCAGCCTCTACTTGGATTGCAACTATTTCATCTTGCTAAAGTGCGCGCGTGCAAGCTTCACGTGTTGCAGAGGTCACAGCAGACATCAGATTTATGGTTACAGTCTCGTACTAGCTGCCAAGTTCATAGTCAGAGAGCAGTTTTAAAATTGGTTGTAATAAAAGTTTGAAAACCTTGATTCAGATGTTTTTTGTGTTTGGGATGTTTATAGTCAACACACCGTGACTCAATGACATTTTCAGCGTATGGTTCTGTGGCTTGCTGTTTTATCTCGACTTCCCGGCATTGCTCACTTGCCGTTGCGCCAAACATGCTCGGCAAAGAAGTAGGCCCAAGACAAGAATCTGGGTTAAGCGGCCGTGTGCCACTCGTCAATCAAGAATGAAATTTCGAGCCACGGCATAAATATGTGATAAAACGCTACAAAACAGCGATGTTTCAATTCATAAACGATCACCTTACCAAACTTCGTGGTGGAAAAACATTTATTTTTCATGCAAGATGTCCAGAATATCCTATTTATATCACTTGCAATATTGCACTGCGGCACTGTTCGGTCCCGTTGTTAGCGCGCAATGTCTCAGTCGGCTGACAATCGTGACTTGGAAATGCCGTCAAGTAATATAACGGCCTCTTTCAATATGCATCTCGTTTTTTATGGCCAAAGATAGCGGCGGGATTCAGCACGCGCGCAGGGCCTACGTGCGACTCACCTGTCAATCACATGTTGGTGTCAAGGTAACATACACTCCAAAGTGTGGGAACTTGCGCGCGTGCACCACTGCAAAGCCACACATCAAAAGAGAATAGCGACTGTCACAGTCCTAAGTAACAGAAACGGGCGTGACTATATACTTTTAACCATTGTCTCATTTCTCTGGCCTGATTTTTTCGAATATATGTTTTATCAAGTGCACTGCAGACGAGATCTCAGCGCGGCAGACAAAGTCCCTCAAAGCGGAGGTTTTGACGCCGGCAGCGTTTTTAAACTTTGCAAACATGGGAAGAAAATAAAGTGACAAAAACGTTCAAGTATTATATTTTGAAGTGAGTCCATGACCCAAGACAATAACTCGTTACTTGTATAATTGCAATTCACATTGCTAAACCACCGTCTCGGAGGCCCGGCGTCGTTGCGCTCATTGTGATCATCGATCTTTTTCTAAAAGTCGGGGAATCGCCGTTTCCTTAGCACTGGGCGCTAAATCTTCATTCTTTAAAAGTCGGGGATGGGCGCTTAACCGAGAGGTGGGCGCTTAACTGGAAATCTTCAAAAATCGCAGGGGGGCGCTTAACCGAGCAGTGGACGGTTAAATCGAAAATCCACCTAAAGTAGGGGGTGGGCGGTTAACTGAGCATGGGCGTTAACCCGAACGTTTACGGTAGTCACTCCTGCTGGTGTTTTGATTCATGTGCCCGCTCTTGTTGACACCCAATATGTCCTGACATGTGTTCCCTACTGGCTTTATAATAAATCATTTAAAGCCTTGCCCAATTGAAACCCATGGATACAAAAGTCAGCAAGTTTGATGGTACTACAATTAAGGGCATGCGAGGCCACTTTTCTACCATGACGCATCAGGGAGATCGATCTGCTACACTCACAATCTACGTTACTCCCAACCAGTGTGCGCTTATTGCTGGGAAAAATGCCATCACTGCTTTACAGTTAGACACACTGGATGGCTCTATGCAGTCAGTTCAAGCCGTTACTACAAGTTGCCGCACCGGTGAAGACTGCCTTCGTCTGATAAGCAAATACCCTAAGCTTACAGAACCTACCATTGGCTTTTTTCCTGATTTTGCCCACACCATACATCTGCAACCCAATGCTCTGCCTTCATGTGCCTCCCTGCGACCGATACCATATTACCGCCGCGCAGTAGCTGCAAAAACCATTGACCAAATGGAAGCACAGGGAATATGGTCTAAAATCCAGCCACACGAACGACCCTTGTGGCAACACCTGCTGGTAACTGAGGATAAACCGGATTGTTCCGTGCGTACTACTACTGACCCGACAAGCCTGAATCGTCGCTATTACCATCTCGATTTCCCCTTCCCGTTATCAGCGATGTCATCCAGAATTTGCAGGGCGCCAAGTATCATGCTAAAATTGATATTTGGTGGGGTTACTTGAATACGATGCTCGACGCTGAGAGTCGTCTGCTTACTACTACAATTACACCCAAGGGGTTGTATGCCTACAACCGCCTGCCTATGGGTTTTACAGACAGCGCCGCTGTTTTCCAGTGCCTCATTTCCAACATTGCAAGAGGCCGTCCTGGGTGCAAGGCCAACATGGACGACATTGCAGTCGTGGGTGTGAAAATAACCTACGTGTCAATCTCAAGATATGCGTCATTGGTGTCGAAGAGTTGCCATACTTGGGTTATATTGTCGCCAACAAAGTGAAACCCGACCCTGCAAACCTTGCCGCTGTGCCCAATGCACCTGTTCCGACGTCTCTGAAGGACCTGCAACGATTCCTAGGTTTACTCAACTACTACAAAGATTTCTTGGACCCTTTTGCTGAGATGTCCGAGCCACTACGTGCCCTTACACGAAACAATGCGAAAATTGTGTGGTCTGCAAAGTGCCAACAGGCATTTGACACACTAAAAGTAATGCTGTGTCAGAACTTGGAACTACACTTTTTCGACCCTGCATGCGACATTATCCTCTCCACTGACGCGTCTGGTGTCGGCCTTGGTGCTGTACTGTGGCAAATTCAAAACGGAAAGGAAGTGCCCATTCCGTTTGGCAGCAAAACGCTGGATGAGCGCCAGCGCTCTTATGCAGTAAATGAGTGTGAAGCTCTTGCCGTGGTCCACTTCTCGGAGTACTGGGAGAAGTTCTTGCTAGGACGACATTTCAATATACGCACGGACCACTCAGCACTTACGGCAATGCTGAGTCAGACCGACACAGGCAGAAAACGTGGTAAATTCCTCCGTTGGAATGACCGCCTTGCCGTTTTCAACTACACTCTGGAGTACAGAAAAGGGCAGGACAATGTTCCCGCAGACTATTTAAGTCGCTTGACTACGACAAGTGACGTGGTCGCCGGGGTCAACGACCCATCCGTCAAAGCCATCCTCACCACTGCGAGTAATGACGGTTTTTCACTAGACGACATTCGCTCTGCCTGCAGCAAATACACCACTTACGCAATGCTGATAAATTACGTACGCAATGGATGGCCCTCCAAAACAAACCTGTCTCCGGCTCTACAACGTTTCTACCAAGTTCGTAACGAACTGTCTCTGGAAGATTGTTACTTGGTAGGCCTACGGGGAAGCTCTTACACCGCTGCTATTACATGCATTGTCGTTCCAGACACTTTCCGGCAGCAAATCCTACAGATGGCACACGTAGGCCACCCCGGTATTTGCCAGATGAAACACAAACTACGTGAAGACTTCTGGTGGTCTGGGATGGATAAAGAGGTGGAACATTCAGTGCAATATTGTGCTTCGTGCCAGGATTCCAATAAATCTGCTCCAGCATACCACGTATCCTCAACTGCCACACCACCGCCAACCGAGCCCTGGAAAAAGATCGGCATTGACATTCACTGGACCTTTTGCCACCGCACCTCCGAACAAACGTTTCATACTAGCTGCCATTGATTACCATTCGTCATTCCCCTTCATTCTCAGCACGGGCGACATTACCACTGCTACTGTTATCCGCTTGTTGCGCAATCTTTTTTCGACCTTTGGCAACCCCGACATATTTGTCTCTGACCTACGACTTTGAGGGGTTCCTGGGTAACAGAGACATTTTCCACGAAGACATTGTAGTCTACAACCCACAAAAATGGCAAAATTGAAGTTTTCAACCGTTATTTGAAGAACGGCATACAAACCAAGGGAGACCATATTCCATGGGACCAACACCTAGAGAATTTACTGGCTTATTTTCGGGCTACATCTGCTCCGCAGCTGACTGACAACAGCCCGGCTGAACGCTTCTTAAACCGCCAATTTCGACTTGCCTACGAGGTCGTTCAGACCCCTAGTGGAGTACGTGGAGCGAGTCCCGGTCTTATATGAGGAGCAGCCCGAGTCCGCTCGACTAAAACCTACATCAGTGACACACAGAGGACCCTACAAAACTGAAAATTCCATCCGCGTGAAGAAAACGCATACTCTGAAAGGATCGTCACCCTGGTCAACGCCTCTAAAAGTTGTCGTCTGCATTCGCAACTGGACGTATCGCCTTTCAGACGGTCAGCTCTGGAATGCCCGCCGCATGCGAAAGGTTTTCGAATTGGCACCCGATACCTGCTTCAACTTCGCGTGTTACCATGACCACTCTGACGTGCCGCGGCGATCGTCCCGCTCCAACAGAAGACTGCCACCGACTCGATTTCCGCACTTATGCTTGATGAGCGGGGGAGGTTGCTGTGCCGACCACACACCATTAGAAGGTGTGCCAACCACGAACATTGAAGCCATGAGTCTCAGAGATGACTCTGTTAGACTCTACAGTCAGTGTGGTAAAGGATTCCGTAGTGTATAGACATTTTTACTAGTATTTCCACATTATATATAGGTTATCCCACATACATTGGAATACTACTGCCATATCTTATCGAAAATTCATTTCATCTGGGACATTCCCAGATGAAATGCATTCGAGATAGGATATCGTAGTAGTATTCCTATGTATGTGGGATAACCTATTTATCCCATATATTTGGACTTTTTGCATCATCGTGGCAATACCTTGTTGCCTTGTGATCCGGCTAGTTGTTATATGACGTCATATGTATGCAAAATACGGTAAGCTACAATACAATCTGTGAAAGTGTTGAATAACCAGTAAAGTTTTATTTCGTAATAAATTGATCGGTATTTTTAGATTGTCAAATATACAAGTTAAAGCACTGAACCATTCAATTATATCAAAAGTTTGTCGGAAACTTAGAAACAATCCATCCGGGAATATAAAAATTGAAACATTCCCTGAACTGAGTTGTTTGCAACACTGAACTTGTGGTTTTAGTTTCGAGGAATTTCTTATTTTTCTTGGTCTATTTTCGTATCTTAGCTACTGGAATGTAAATAGTAATAGAAATAATTGATTACAGTATTGGAAAATAATGGTGGAAACTGTGCTGATCTGCAAAACGTGATGTAAGGACTATCGCAAAGCAGAAGTTTTACGCCACGGCCGGCAGCGGAGAGTTGAACGCTGCGAGCAGACGATTGCCTCAGTGAAGAAGCACATATTCGTTATTAGGTCTTAATTTCCAGCAAATACCTTAGACCTCAGGGTAGATATACTGTATGCATCCAAAACGAAACGTTTTTCTTTGATTTGAATTAGATTTTGGCGGATTTTACTAGTCGGTGACCTTACTTAGTTTAACCTATATACATGTATATGTATGATGACCCAGATTGAAACTTCAGCGTAAATCTTTTCTATTTTTAGAGCAGTAAAACTGCTTTTTCAGGAACGATGCCTTAAATTAATGAGTTAGGTAACCCAAATGATTGAGCCCAATAAAATCTGGCGTTGTACACCCGAATTTACTCCACCAGCAGACTGCACGCCAACCGTGAAATACGGTTTATAGTGTTGAATACGGCTTTTACCGTGATCTACGGATTGGCTCTACTTTCCGTACATCACAGTTGAATACGTCACATATACAATGGCCATATTTTCATATATATGGGATACATGTAGTTAGCATCTCTTCAAAAAGCAATATGTGTGTTATAGGCCCCCAAACAAAACGTTACAGCCCGAAATTGAGGTTCACATTTGCAATTGCCAATATTTTTGCCAACTTTGACCGGAAGTTCATGATTTCAGTCGAGTCTTTAGTACTTATCAGCTTTTATATATGTGCTAATTTTCAACCGTGTACGTCAAAAAGTGCGGCCTCTATGACTATTTGAATCTAAAATTGGAAACAAAATGGCCGTCACATCCGCCATCTTGAATGCGATAATGACGAAAAACAATAGGCTTCCAGGACAGCTAGAACTGGAGGTTGTGTGTAAATTTGATAAAAATCAGACAAAAAATGCGACCGGTAAAGTGCGGCATAAATTTACAGCAAACAATCAGTGAAACTCTCTCTCTCTCTCTCTCTCTCTCTCTCTCTCTCTCTCTCTCTCTATATATATATATATATATATATATATGTATATGTATATAATGGGACATCCCGTTTCATAAATAGCCATTGAGTGATTGAGTGTTGAGTGTTTTAATGCAATGTTAAGACGAAAAATCGAGCCTTGAAATAAGGCAAGTCAGCATTTCAAAGACTGTCATGCCCATAAAAGGTATTGTTGTTTCTCCGCGCTGCTCGGAGGTTTAGTAAAGCACGAAACGCGGTCGCGGTGTCACTTTTAAACAACGCAACTCTCATCCGAAGATAATTTCCAGGCTGGAAATAAACATGTGATTAACAAAGTAAAATGTGATGCAACACACATCCCTGGGGAAGAGTAAATAGTTCAGTGGCTAAAGAGATACCCTGAAAAGATCAACGTAGACCTTTAGAGTTAAATAACCGAAAGCTGCGCTTGTTGGCTAATAATAAGTCGAGGGTACTGAGTGCAAGTCGAGAATCCGCAACACATGTCGACACACCTGATCTTCAAATTACGGAGCACGTTTCGCACCGAAGTCCTTGACAACTTTCAGCTACCGAGAAAAAGAATTTCGAACTACTTTTGAAGCGTACGTTTTGACAGCAAGTTGAGAGAGTAGTTCTGTAGTTTTGCATAAAAGAATGTTAGTTTTCAATCAAAAGTGTTTAGCGTTATTTCTATATTAAGCTCAATCATAGTGGACATGAAATTTGGCTTCACGTCCTACGTACAAACACAGTGTACACGTGTGAACGACATGGAGTGCGAAATGCGTTTGAAACTTTTAAACAATAATACATACCATCATGAATTTTTGTTCCAACTGGTCTCTTAGTCGTCGTCGTCAGCGTGCTAGTGGATGGCGAGGGCTTGTTCATGGGTTGAGTTGAACTTTGTTCGTTGTCGGATTCTGGCTCACTGACCGTTTCTATCGGTTCCGTCCCGTGTATGTCTGAATCTGGTTCCTTCTGAGCGTTTCCTACTTTCCCGTCATTTTTGCTAACTTCCCAGAAAAGTTTCTCTTCACCAGGAGCTGTTTGTACATTGTGTAACGTTTCAAATTTTCTTGATACCTCTATGGTATGACAATCTCCAAAGTTTCATATTGTACATTTCAAATAAGATACAAACTCTAGCCCAAATGGGTACAGCGGAATGCTGGGATTTGCTTTATCTTACAAAAGTTTATGTTCGAACTAAGAGTTCAACGGAATCTATAATTTCTACTGTAAAATTAATCGCGGAAGCTGCGTAATTGTTGTTCAAATAGAGGATATTCAAATCTACTAAATGTACCCAACAATTATACGTTTTCCTTTTTGAATTAATATAATGTTGCTCTTTCGCAGATAACAAAGATAACTAGTCGATTTGCCTTTCCAGACGCCTTACGTCGAAACACATACCGCTAATGAAACACGTTGTGCAGAACAACAATGAACTTAACAGTACAGCTAACAAGAATAACTAGTATTACAGTAAAAGGATATTTTATAATTAATTTAGAAATACAACATATCGGTGTAAGAACAATCAATAGATTCGTGCATATGTTCCTACACAGAAACAAGAACAATTCAAAGGAAACACAGATTCCGTACAAGAAACGCACACAGAGCATAGCAAAAAAAACTCTGATAAGATGCTACCAGTATTCCTTTTGTAGGCCCAGATCCAGTTTACAGCCAAAGGGGGCCTGAAGAATCTTAGCCAGAGTGAATCTGACAATGGACCTACATAGGATGCATTTCGTCTATTACGCCAATGTAAAAGTGACCGAGAGGGATGTCCGTATCCCCTTGACTTCCCTCCTGGATCTACGCCTTTGTATATATTTCAAACCTTTAGTGGAAAATTCTTATTCTCACCTGGACACAAGTGGCAAGTAATCGGGCAGTACTCATATCGGACCCTCGCCAATTTCTTACATTCACGCTCTCCCCAACTTCCCCCGGCATGCTTACAAATGAAATAGTCCTTCGCTGCACGACAATCCACTGAAACCAATGACAGGTGAACGCTTTACAACACATACAGAGAGAGCTCGCTAGCCGCTCACACAAACATTTCCATTCAAGCACATATATTTACACCAAACAGATCAAACAAAACAATGAAGAAACTGAAAAGGAGAAGTATATCATGCAAAAAGAGAGCATAGTCACAAAATTCAGAAAACAGCCACAGATGAAGTTTTATTCTGGAAATTACGCAAGGCACAACGTCACTGTAATCCGTGCGTCATTACCTGGGCATAGGTAACAGAGCACGGGACAAAATTCGTAACCCATGACAGCAAGTGTCAGACACTTGCTCTGCGTCAACTTAACACGCCCACAAAATTTCAAATCACGGGCTCTCCTGCACGCCACTGAAACAGGACTCTACTAAATCAACAAAATATTGTCCAGACAATGATAAGAACAGATGGACAAGTTTAATTTTCAGGTTTCTCCTTAGCAACATTAAAGAGACAGTAAAGCTAAAATACACCTTTAAAAGTAGTCCGAATTTAACTGTCAAGTTAACAACAAAACCTACAATTATATCACGCTGTATGTACCCCCTCAACAAAATCATTTAGTACTAGTATTGTATCAGCTGACGACAAATGATCAACTCTGGAAGAATTCTCGAAAGCTGAAAACTAACGCAGTCTAGTTCTTACAGAAGACGCCATCTTTTGCAAATACCTTGACATTGGAGTAGCCAGTAGTCTGACAGTTTTTTGTGAAAATTTAGAGCCTATTACTTCCAAGACGAAAACTAAGGCAAATTAAGTTTTCGATGTATCTTGGAAGCTTG
Organism: Phoronis australis; assembly: GCA_002633005.1. Classification (NCBI taxonomy): domain Eukaryota; kingdom Metazoa; phylum Phoronida; family Phoronidae; genus Phoronis; species Phoronis australis. Next base: position 315,274 of record NMRA01000233.1, on the reverse strand, counting down.
ACATGCATGACACTCTTTGCACCACCGCTGTATATCGCGTTTCATACCACGCCAGACAAAGCGCTGAGTGATAGCGTGCTGAGTAGGGCGAACGCCAGCGTGAGACAACCCGTGAATACGACCGAAAACAGCACGGGTCCAAGTGGAGGGCAACACAGGTTGGGGTGTGCCAGTGGACGTATCACAAAACAGGGTCGTGTCACCAAACGGAATATCTTGTAGATGAAGGCCCGTTGTAGTGGTACGATATTCCGCAATTTCGGAAGACTGGTCTTGGTCATGAGCCAGTTCGCTGAAGTTACCAACAGAAAAGATGCGAGGGTCACTGGATATGCCGTTGATGTCTAAACGGGATAGTGCGTCAGTCACGACGTTAAACTTGCCTTTAAGTTATCGGATGTCCGTAGTGAACTCGGCTATAAAAGCGAGGTGCCGTGCCTGACGTGGGGAATGCTCACTGCCGCTGTTCAACGCTGACACTAAGGGCTTGTGGTCAGTGTACAACGCAAATGGCCGGCCCTCTAAAACATCCTTGAAGTGCTTAATTGCGTTATAGGCTGCCAGGAGCTCATGGTCGAAAGCGCTGTACTTTTGTTCTGTTTCGGAAAGCTTGCGCTAGAAGAAAGCAAGAGGAACCCAAGCACCGTCCTGAAGTTGCGTCAATTGAGTACCGATGGCCTTTTTAGATATCGACCGTAACGCATGTAGGCGAGGTCGGGTGAGGGTGACGCAAGAGCACAGCTTTTTTAAAGGGCGTCTTTGGCCATTTCGAAAGTAGTTTGACAGTCAGCTGACCAGGTAATAGCTAGACCTTTATCGCTAGCCTGCGCATGGAGGGGAGTCAGGGCATCCGCGATGTGTGGAGCAAAACGGTGATAGTAGTTCATCAATCCCAGAAATCGTTGCAGCTCAGTGCGATTGGCTGGGGGAGCACAATCTTGAATAGAGGCCACGCATTCGGGGAGTGGAAGGATCCCTCGGTCTGTAACGTGGTGTCCAAGGAAAGCCAATTTGGCAGCGCCGGAAACGCACTTGGGCTTATTGATGACGAGACCGTTGGAGGACAGCAGCATGAAGAACTGACGAAGATGTTCCAGATTTTCGGCATGCGAGCGGCTGGCCACCACGATGTCATCAAGGTAGACAAAAGCGAACGAAATGTCCCTGAAAATATCATCCATAAGGCGCTGGAAAGCCTGGGCAGCTTTCTTGAGGCCAAAGGGCATGCGAAGGAATTCCCACAATCCAAAAGGTGTGATTATTTCAGTTTTGGGCACAGAAAACGGCGCCACCGGAATATGGTGATAGCGCCGAACCAGATAAATTTTGTAAAAAACTTGACATCCGGTCAGATGGTTGTTGAAATCATGAATATGCGGTAAAGGGTGGCAGTCATCAGTGGTAGAAGTATTAAGTTGTCTGCAGTGACCACAAGGGCGCCATAGACCGCCAGGTTTGGGGACGACATGGAGCGTTGAAGACCACGGTGAATTGGATCGACGTATTATACACATCTTTTCCACTCGCAGAAATTCATCTTTCGCCGCCGTCAGTCTTTCAGGAATCAAACGTCATGCACGTGTGTGGACCGGTGGTCCGTGGGTTATGATATGGTGCTCAAATGAAGCAGACATATGGAGCAGACACTTGACGTTGTAATAATTGAAAAACGAGACTAAAGTACAGTGACTTAACAAATCGTTATAACTGATAGGTGGCACCACACTATAATGGCAATAGCACCAAGATAATTTGATTGAGGACTTTGTTCACTGCAGCTAAACACGTGAAACCTACATTCATGAAAAGACATGTACATGTGAATTCGAGGTATGGTAATAAGGACGCAATGCGTGTATCTACCTCGTGGTAGTACCACCATCACATCTGTGCACGGTGAACTAACTATAACAGTGAGATTCAACAAAAAGTGAAAATCGATAAGCAAAAATGGATGGCAACAGCAAACAATACTTAAAAGTATTGATAACAGCATAGCTTTTACGTGATATTTTTGTTTCCGAACTGAAGAATGTATCACCAGGGCAACTTCCCATGTATAGGGTAAACAGGCTAAATCTAATTCCCTTACAATAGCTGGTAACCGCACGAAGCACGGGTTCCAGCTAGTTACAATTAATTCAAAACGTGAGAACGTAACGTTTTATATAACCTCTTTGATGGGTGACTCGTTCATGAGACTTCTGTTTGGTCCTCTAGCTGGGTGTAGGATGTTTTCGCCATTTCTTTTTCTCAACTGTAAAAACGTCGTAAGCACACCTCTGTTTAGATGCGGTGCAAAATCGGGATGGTACGTGAGACACGTCTGCACTTCTTTAAGCAGGCGTTTCACTTGCGGAATTTCGTGGCAGCAAACGAAAGTGTCAATCGTTTCCATAATCATGCACTTAGGGCGCTGACCATGACAAGTCATTCAAACGGTTGTCGGAACGATTCATATGTTCCGTTGTCTGTGCAAATTCACGGAGCTTCTCTACAATTTCTTGGTCAGTGTATTTCGGTTCGAAGTGATAGCCTGCGAAACCCGACGATCCAACTGTGAAGTCTTCGTCGGATGAGAACTCGTCTAAGTCCGGATTGCGAGTTGCCCCGTTGACGTTTATTACTGCGTTCAGTTTCAAAATGAATTATTCTCACCCTAACCAATGCTTATATAAAACTGAAACAAAGTCTGTCTCATTAGATACAATTTGTAATGCCTTGGAGTGTTCGTAAGTGCAAATGTTTTGAAAAGCCAACGATGATTAAATCACCACGTTACCGGCTTAAAAACGGATGCAACAAGCTGATTAACCGGGCACGGAGGCCGTGTGCATTGCTGACAGAAAGCTGTTGTGAAACAATAACTTGATTTTATATCCTATGGTTAGATGTTATGGGAATCTTTATTTCGATATTCATATACATTATTCGAATTATTGTTACTGTACAACTTTTGACTTGACGCCTTTCTGTGGAAGGGAAACGTGATTTTGCAGCCCCCGACAAGCTAGTAATCTGATTTGCAGTTTCGGGCTTAAATCACCAAAATAATCACGTACACATTTTTCCTTTGGCTCACTAGCAGGTCTTTCGTGAGTGGAAGTTTAGTTTTCAACTTTGGGTGGTTTATGTTCGTGATTTCTTCAGTCCAGCCGTGATGTCATTTTTTTCATTGTCGTAAATACTCTCACTATTTGAAATCATCTCTTTATTTATTTCATCTCTCTTAGTTAATTTTTCACCATTCTTCGTCATTTATTTATTTCGTAATTCTCAACCTGTTTTAATTGAATCTTTGTTACGTGTATTTAATTGTTGTTTTATTACTTCACTGTATTATATTACTGTTTTATATTTTGTTGTTGAGGGACCTCTTGGAAAGCAGTGCTATCACTCAATAGGCCACCCTCATTTTAAATATCACAATAATAAATAAATAGATGAGCCTGATCGGGTTCCGAGCCACTGGCCGGGATAGCAAGCCTTTTGTGTGTTTAAAACTGAAAAAATCGCAAGTCTTAAATTACAACACACAGGTATGTTCTCTTGTCTGTATTGCACGGACAAATAGTTTGAAATTATCACCGAACAGACCCCAAACTGCCTCGACCGACTTTGGCAAATTGGCCTAAACTCTGAACGCTACGGTACGTACAAATACCCAAAAATTGGCAACAGCGAAATAAAAGAACACATTTGTTCAATCACTCGCTATATTTGTAAGGGTTTTACATCGAATGTTGATGATTTATGGGTGTAAAACGATGAATTCAAGCGATAGGCTGACACCAGTAAGCGTGTTGTGAACTGCTGAACGTACTGCATTTGAACCTCTGACGTCATTGTTGAATTTCAACACCTCCGTCTGCAGTCATGTGTCACGTAAAAGATCTGTACTTGCTGTTATCGAGTGGAACAACTCGCTCTAATTTGATACAAACTAGGTTGTTTTTGGGTGGCATTCTCCTTTCAGACTGAGTCAGTTTGACCTTAATCCCCATCTTAACAATTACCGAATAAAGGTTCAGCCACATATACTGTAAGTATTACCACATCACAGCCAAGAAATAGATTAATACAAATTATCTCGCTAACTGACAGTTATGGGTACCTCCTCAATGACTTTGTACCACTGCTTTCATTAAGATTTCATTGCTTTTCGGAAATAACTGGGTGAAGCCTAAGCCCAAGTTTCTTACTTGAAAGCCAAAACTTAAAAGTCAGACCCGTGATGTTGAGTCTGATTTGGGTTGCAAAAACACACGGTACTTGGACAGTAGATATTACTAAGCAATGCCTGACGCATATAATCACACACAACAATTCTCTTAAATATTTATTATTAAATTTCGAATTTGGTCATGATTATCATTGTCAGCTTCCGTAAAATGTTTTCATTCACCCAGTGCCAACAATTCCAAAATCAACGTCGCCGATCAACAGCTCAGCTTGAACAAGACTTGTAGAAACGAGATTTGTGCAATTTACAACGGCGGCTTGCCCCAAAGCTAATTACTAATGAAACAATTCCAGTACGAAAACGACTGAAGCAATTTACCTCCGCAGTTGCTGAGATACCCTACAGACATGGAACTCGAAAACCTTTATGAACCCAGGTTATATATTTTCACAAACACATAATCCTCATACATTCACTTGTACAAAATGTCAATAGATCCTATTCATTTTATTACAAAAATATATCTAATTGCGCACTTGCTCATTGCGGATACACGACAGTCACGGTCACCGATTTTCACAGGGAAACTATTCCATTGTAAAGCGCATTCATATAAACAAGGCCAGTATCTCTGCAAAAGTGTGAATACTGAATTAGATCAAATTTGACACTGTTTGAATTCACTGAAAACAGCTATTAGTCGACGGCGTCGATGATTGGTTCGTGAAAATCGTGTGCAGACGTTATTAGGAAACAGTGTATGTAAACAAATCAACGAGTACAGATGAAAGTAACATATTGCATGTCGTTGAGCGTCAGTGATTCCAAAAGTTTACATCCTAGTAAATTCAGAGACACTTTGGGATTGCACAGAAACATTTGTTAACCCAAATAACAAACGATCATTAGGTGATAAAAGGGAGAAAGATCCAATACCTTTCATTTTACGTAACGCGTTTTTTTCGGCAACAAACGACGGTCGACTTTTAGAACGAGACGAGGCGGATGTACTGAATACTTAGAATCCGTTTTGTTAAATCTGGGCTGCGTTCCGTAGAGTCAAAATATTACCAATACACTGCATTTGCTGAGATATTTTTTCGTGTATTGATCCGAAAAGGTTAAGCCGATAAATCCTCGCTTATAGAACAGAAACACTCAGTTTTATTTCACAATTCAAGAATTATTTATTATCACTCAGCATTCCAACCACACCGACCAACCACTTTAGTGGCCAACATTTTGTTAAGTTACGAAGTCTCGTCCGCTTGCTTTTACGTGGTCTTGCGTTATCTTGCTGTTTGCCAAATTCGTGGGTCTACGGAACGTACCCCTGCTACAACCAGTCGCAGATAAGACTGTCGTACCTTAGATCTATACAGGATGGCTGGGGTTAAATGGCGAACGGAACAATTGCCAGGGGCGAGTGTGGAGTTGATGGATTCAGAGGACTCGTAGAAACCCAGATTGGTTAGACCCTGGTTCGGTCGCCACATAAGAACTGCCCAAAATCAAACAACTAGGTGGCATGTTTAGTCTAGAACGAAGCAGGAAACAAGGTACAATGCCTTAATGAGGTGAAGAGACGGAGAGTGCTGAAACTTCGAAGAGAAATTGAGTGAAAACTGAAATTTGAAGAGAATTGTGGACCATGGCCCAGTGTTGCGACGAGACAAAGAGATCACGTGGTACAATTAAACCAATAATCGTAGAACAAAGAGGGTCACGGACCCGAGAATCCAAACAATATGATAATGAGGACGAAGCAGTATAGCTTACATAAAATAATTTAATACTTAAATAACTTATATAGAGCGCATGGTTTGTTAAGATGGTCGTTAACTGTGAATAAAGAATGGGGATAAATTTAAATTATTTACGTTTCATTTTTTCTAAAAAACAGCACCGCATTTGCATTTGGATGCCTAAAAGAATCTTAGTTACGACCGGGCATACGGTGTTTCTCAAAACCAAACTTAGGCCACTGTATATTTGGTCTAAGTCTCATGATGGCGAATCAGTCTTTGTAGACACTTTAATTTCTGGTGAGAACCCAAACCATTATGACTGGAGGCAAGGGCGTGTTAGACATAATTTGACACGGAACAACATGATCGAGCGCAAATTGCTCTACCTCACAAACGGGTGGCAAAAGTTGTCACCATGGTGTCAATTTGCTCCAGTTCAGTCCCGTTTATACACATACATGCGCTGGAACAACTTGTTCCGTGTCAGCTAATCCGTGTCAACTTTCGTAGTACAAAAGGCACTGGGGCAAAGCGGAAAGGATCATCTCTACTGCGCTTGTGTAATGACCTATATACGGGTACTTTGTCTCCACAACTCTCGTCATTTGTAAACGTGGGCATGTGTGATCCACACTTCAGCCTGCAATTTATGTCTTGCAAGAGTTAGTGACTTGTGTGTGTAAACGAAAGCTTGACACCGATCAATTTGCTCCGTATCAGTTGCGCCAGGCCAAAAGTTTATGTCTAAACGGAGCATTAGGGTTAAACATATACTCACACCCGCAATCGTCCTTCTGAATCCATAAAGGTGATTTAAGCCTACACTGACAAGTACAAGTCATTAGATTCACTTTCCCGCCGTTTTTACAGACCTTTCCACCGCAGTCTGAAAGTAAAGAAAACGCGATGTCACCAAGTTGTGATTTTAATGGTTAGTAAGTTGACTAATCAAAAAGTTCAGGCTTTGTTTCTGAAATTGCCACATTGGCAACACTTTGCAGTTGCTTTAGTTCGCCTTCGGAAAACCACAATGTGTGGCCTGAAGTCTTGTTGATGAAATAATCGGTTGTTCGCGCGCATTGCTATTGAGGGTGGCAAACACAAGTATTGGACTACTTCAACCTTGCACGAACAAATTAGTTTAATTGACAAATATTATATTTAGTTAAGAATAACACGCCATGGGTACCAATCCTTTCCCAAAATTTACAAAGTTTGCCACAACTCGGATGACGTCACTACCGATGAACTGATAAGTCGGATTCCATAATAGAAATGAATGCAAGAACATTTGCAGTTACAAACAATTTTTTAGTATAGCAGCTTTGCCTCTTTATTAGAATTGTGTTTATCTATGAGTTGCTTTTATTTTCATGTCGTATGTTGCATGTCCTCGTCTCTCTGCTTTGAAGGTTGTCAGTTTTTTCACCAATCAGATATTTCGGAGCAGCAAGTAAAAATCCGTGCCAAGGAAAACTGAATTAGTGGTTTGTGTACATGTGGTTCATACTTTGGTTTACTCCAATGCGCATTTTTATCCAATTTCACAGAACATGTCTCGGTCTAACTGGTCGCAGACAGGCTAGAAAGTACAGTTGCCAAACACTGTATCTGTTTAAACTAATTACAACATCTCCATAGAACCCAAATGAAAAATAAAGAGGTGTTAATTTCAAAACCATGTCCATCGCCAACTGACACCTGGCCTTCATCTTATTACCGCTTATACGGTATCAGCACACCAGAGTCTGGCGTTAGCCTAATCGAGTGCAACAGGTTTACGCTGGCCAAGGGATGATGAAAATTAGACCCCGTTCACATCAAAAGCTTCAGGTAATCGTCATGGTGATAAAGATAATGCTATGCAATTGTTAAGGTTCTAGACAACAATGAAATACAGACTCCGATTACGTTTGCCAACAGGGAAAGACCACATCAACTCGGCATGGTTACCACTGAAAAATATTCCAACTGAATTCAAAGTGCGGAAGGTAGCGAGAGTGACATTTATGACCATGGGTGTTTAATTACATACCACAGAGGCCATGTCTGAAATCGTAGAATTTTCTACTACAAGAAGAACCTTTTGTGCCCCTTCTGTACGGTAGATATTGCTCGCTAACTAAGTTGCCGCTGAAAATAACAACAAACATTTGTAAAATTTGCACTGCCTAATACTTGTCTCAGTCTATAGAAATTGCAAATTCAACATGAGCAGACTTTTTGCAATTGCTAATTTCACTGGCGTGTCAATTGCTATTGGCGCAGATAGAGTTTGACAAATGTTGAAGAGAATAACAAAAAAATCGAAATGCCAGACATCGCTCTAACAACATAATCCAGTGTCTTTAGAAAGAATAGTTTACCGTAATCTTTTAAAAAAAATTATTGCAAACATGGAACAAAAATCTGTCACAGACAAGATGAATCGATTGGACCTGTATTGATAATTCTTGTAGGTGACGGAAAATACTATCGCGAAAAACAATAAACTTAAGCTTGAAATTGACAAATTGGTTTGAACTGAACTCGTTCAGGGTTTTAGGGCAAATTTTTGAAGACTTACACATGCTATCTAACAAATTACCTGTCGACTAAAACTAAACATGCATGTGGACCATAAAAATACGTTTCGCTCAACTGAGTATCCAAAAAACATAGCGTTCCAAAATTATGTCGACGCATGCCCCAGGAAACGCTCCGAGTACAACTAAACAAAACTGACATAAATGACGTAGTCTCAACATTCACACAGTCGCTCTACAACAAACTAGTTAACAATATCCGATCAACCATGAAAACAATAAAAAACAAGAAAAAACCGTGGCTTAATAGTAAAATTTATTCTGAAATTAATATAAGAAATAAACCGTACAGATCATTCAGAAAATGAAATAACCAGTGCACGTTTAAGTGTTACAAAGAACAGTGCAACATTGTGGAAGACTTAAACTATTATTCAAAAACAAATCCTATATGACTCCTACAAAAGACTTAAGGTAGGTGTATACACTGATCAAATCTCCAGGTTCCTAACTAAAATGAGTAAAAAGGGAGTTTTAACTAGTTAGACATGATTCTGAAAGTGACAAAAATCGAAAAAAAATGTTTTTATGTAGTTCGTTTTTTTTAAAAATCGTATTTTTTAATTTTCAACAAATCCAATTTTACCTCGAATTTTTTTTCAAAATGCACAGGGATCATCATCAACTATTTCCTTACGCAATATTCTACTTATCCATACCAAATATATGTACAAAATCATTATGATCTTGATTTTGTGGCATTTTTTGTGTGCGAGTTGGGGCAAGCACGCCACTTTTTGTCATTTGGTCACTTTCCGTCTAATAACTAAAAATCTGGTCCATTTATCAAAAAACCCTGGCACGCGATTTTACTTCAGTCCAAGAGGATTTCAAATTTGCAACTTTCGTTAAAATTGACCCACGTGTTGTGGAAAAATAGGCCCGAGAATCGTG
>NMRA01000233.1:266693-305258 GCA_002633005.1 Phoronis australis | reverse complement strand
AACAGGAGCTAGTTCACCATTTCACTACTAACTTTCACATGGTCAAAAATAGAATTGTTTTATTCTTGGTCTTGCTACAACACCAATATCAGCTGGTACATCACTCTCGATTGCCCGGTTACGCAATGCTTGTTGACAGGGTTAGATTAGAGCTAGTGTCCTTGTATATAAGCTCCGCCCCAGTTGTCAATCACTGAGCTGGTGAGCACTCAAGCCATATGACTTACTGAGGTTTGGTCAAATATAGCTAAAAAAAACAACTTTGGATTTTCAGAATGATTTTATTTTTCTTCAGTATACTGTGCATCAAGAATTAAAGATTAGGATGATATGAAAATGTAAAAAACAGTCAAAATTAATTTTTTTGTGTATCCACCTACCTTAACACAAGACCAGGACTGCGGCAAAGTACAGTGTACCATCTTCCCTCTGCCGAAGCCTTAAGGAGATCTATGATATTAACTTGCATTGACAACTGGGATTCTTTAACATCCAAAATAAAAGAGACCACTTCAATTGTCACTCTCAAAAATAACTTTAAGCTGCATACCACAACTCAATACTTGCCAGTCCCATTCACATCATTCCAACTTCCTCGCTACCATTAACTAATTCTGTACGATTAAGATGCGGACTATTCCTAAACAATGAGAAATTTAGACATAATTTTAATAATATTTCGCCTCTGTGTTCCAGTGGAGACACTCAGACAAATACTCATGTTTTCTTTGCTTGTGAGGTATGCGGGGAGCAGAAGTTACAGTTTTTCCAGGCACTCGAACAATTCTCCAATGTTAACAAAAATATTGTGATATTCCTCAAATGTATATCAAAATTTATTTTTTTATAAATGGATGTAAAGAACTGGAACCAAATGAAAATAAGGTTTTATTCGAAATAGTATGACAATTTCTTTTTAATACTAAATCTCTTTGTGGGAGTCGATGATATTATATAATGTAAAATAAGTTATTGTGTATAAAATTATTTATTTACACATGTAATCATATGCCATTATAATCTTAACATCAGTTTTTTAAAGGAGAATGCCTTCCAGAAAACAACCTATTTTGTATCAATTTATATCAAGTAGTTCCACTCGATAACAGCAAGTTCAGTTGTTTTACCTGACACCTAACGGCGGAGGTGTTGAAATTAAGCAATGACGTAATCGGTTCGAACGCAGTCTGTTCAGCCGTTCACAACACGCTTACTGGTGTCAACTTATCGCTTGAATTCATTGTTTTACTCCAATGAATCAAAATTCGATGTAAACTCCTTACAAATACATCGAGTTCTTGAACAAACGTGTTGTTGTATTTCACTGTTACGGATTTATAGGTATTTGAACGTATCGTAGCCTACAGAGTTCGGTAGGCCAAATTACCATGGTCGATTGCGGGAGTTTGGGTCTGTTTGGTGATAAATTCGAATAATTTTCCGTGAAATACAGACGGGGAACATAACTGTGTGTTGTACTCTTAGACTTGCGATTTTTTCAGTTCTAAACACACAAAACGCTCGTTACTCCCCGCCAGTGGCTCCGTCGGAACTAGATCACGAACATAAACCAGCTTAAGTTGGAAACTAAACCTCCAGTCACGAAAAGACTGTAAAAGTGATCCAAAGAAATAATGTGCACGTAATTATTTAGGTGAATTAGCCACGAAACTGAAAGTGTAATTACATGTACTTGTCGAATACGGAGAAGTCAGGTTCCCCTTCTACAGAACCATCAGGGCAAAGGTTGTACAGTCAAACAATGATTAGAATAATGTATTTGTATATCTAAATAAAGATTCCCCTTACATGTGACCATAGCATATAAAGTCGAATTATTGTTTCTCAACAACTTTCTGCCAGCAAACAATGAATTAGCATGCGCTCACACGGCCTCGGTGCCCGGTCAATTACCTTTGTTGCATCTAAAGCCTTGTAACGCAGTGGTTTGCTCATTGCTGGCTTCTCAAAACATTTACACTCACGAATACTCCAAAGGCATTACAAATTGTATCTAATGAGACAGACTTTGTTTCAGTTTTATGTAAGCATTGGTTAGGGTGAGAATAATTCATTTTGAAACGGAACGCAGAATAACGGAACGTATGGATAGTTCTTTGGTAAGCCGGAATTCGTCAGAGAATTCACTGTCGACGAAATGCCGGTCACAGACACGGACATGTTTCACGACCTCATACTTGCAATTAACAGCCTACTTTTCGTTCTTCACTTCCGCGAGCCACTTCCTAAGCATTTCGAGCTCTCGAGGAAGTCGAAAAATTATATATATATATACTTTTTTCAGCTTCATTGTTGGGGCAAGCGGGAAAGATGCACCGCATTATAGTGGCATTCACTCTGTAGATGAACCACTGACATCGCTGCGTCGTTTCTCACCTTTCTCACTGGTTAACGCGACACCTCTCAGCAAGGTGAGGGCGACCGTATAAGACGCGATGTGGATATAGACCGATTAAGACGGTAAAAAAGTTAATTAAATCGAGTGACATTCTCTTTAATTGATGTTTTATTCGAGTATAGTAATTGTATATAGATTTCTTTGTATTTATTTAACCCACATACAATGCCTTCTGGCGCTCTCTGGGCATGTATATTTATTGTATTGAAGATTCCATACTAAACATCTAAAATTAAAAAGTAAAACTTCACAGTTCTATGTACCATAGTTTAAGTTCATTCTACCCTCTTACCCTGGTCCATAATTACAGGCAAAGTAAGGAATCGACCCGTTACAAACAGCGAACCCGCATCCAATTCTACTGGTGCTGGCCCACACCATCTGTAAATGTTGTATGGCATTACAATTAACAGAGGGCAGTCACTGGCAGAAAACAAGACCACCAAAAAGTCAAAATCGAATCAACTTTTTCCCTTCTACTATCAAAAAAATTTCACCCACTTGTATTTAGGACTGCATGAGACTTCACAAAAGTATCATTTGCTTAAAGTATTAAGAGCAATCCACACTCAGTGTGCCAATGTAGCCACACGCAAACTGTTTTCCACAGTTCCCTATTGTTCTAGTGATTGCCGCACTTGTCAAAACGTGACTGAGCTAACTTCGAGTGTGGTCGTGTTGCAAACAATATTCTGTTTACTCTGTAGAAGTGAGAAGAATACCAAGTTCGTCACAAAACTGTTATTTGATATCTTTATGAAATTTAATTAGCAACATCTCATAAGCGTTAGCAAGGAGACGAGTACTCAAGTTCCTGTCCTCACCTGAGTGTAATGGCCTATGTCTTCTCCGTTGGTGGAGCCGTGACCGTACTCGAAATCCTCGACCTCGGAGTGCCAAGCTTCTAGCACCGACTTCCATTCCTCAAAACCCCAAGCCAGATTCTGGCCAACAGGGTATGACCCTAAAGAAATGAAAACGTAAACATGTGATGCATTCTAACACTTTATTTAAAAGAGCATGCTGGCCATAATTAAATTACAAAACCAAGTGCCCAAATCCAATATCCATTCTATGTTCAGAGTGCGTCGAACCAATATTTGACTGTTTACCATCAGCTGGTAATAATTAATTATTCTCTGAAATATACAAAACCGCAACAAAATAGTAGCCCCAGACTTCAGTGAACTTGACAATAATCTATCGAGTTCTTCGTCTTCCATTACATGAGCTTGTGTATGTCACACGTCATGTATTTGAGAAGCAGGCTTATACAATGACTTTAACCAGGTACCTGGGATGTTCCTATTGAATGCTTCTTCGTGCCTCCAAATACAGTTACTCGCCCATTTCTGCGCCAGTTCCGCCAACTCGTCGTCCCAAACCTAAAAAAACAAACACCAGTGGTCTCAAATTCAACACTGAAAGAGGTTGTTTCAGTTACGACAACAAAACGCACCGACAATACACTTCGCCTGTTTTCAGGTGCTAGCTACTCTCAATCGAATATTGGGGCCCATTTCAAACTGATGTGTGAGACATGAAATTGTGAAAGTCGAACTACAGCGTCGGAATATTTTTTAAAACTGTTGACCATTTGGCTACGAGGAGGGCGGAGGGGTAGTTTAACTCCTGACAAGATGATAGTTGTCTCTTAGGAATGGGTAGTGAATTGACGTTTAAACATGCGCAAAAACGCATTATAACTGTATTAGTGAATCGGGCTTCTGATTATACACACGATAATTTTGACCACTTAAATCTGCAAACCTCATCAAAGATTCGGATCATATGTTGTACACATGGAGATAGATGGCTCGTCAAACTTCAGCCAATGGGTTCACGAGGTGTAATCGACCTCTGCGGGAAATATGCAACAATAGAGACACAACTTGAGCAACATTTGAGTTAGTATTAAAACGAAAAGAATGTTGTTTTATTTACAGCCTAGCGGTCAAAACAACTACGTAACGTACAGGGCATGAGAAACGTGTGTACAAGTTGCTGTTGTTTGTTTGCCTGGTATTGTACAAGAATATGGTGCTCAAAGGCTAAATTAGCGTCTTATGGTGTCGACAAGGCCCTTTCGTTTGCGAATTTCGTATAAAGAATTTGAAGCAACAAAGAACCCCAGTGAATGGCGTAGAATGAGAAACGCGTGTTATGTATGTTATAGGAATAAAGTGAAATGAGTAACAAATGGCATTCTCTTCTGTGTAGAATGCAAGGTTGGACGATTATTACCCACAGTTCATCAGTGTATAAACCACAGGGAATTGAAAACTCGTTCTCCCAGTTACTTCCAAACACATTATGAGAATGCTCCACTCACTATCTTCTCCATATTTGCTGCCGGTGGCTGTCCGCTATACTTTTCCACGTTTCCTCTGTAATGGTTGTGCATGTTGACAATCAAATATTTGGAGCTTTCGTTTAATCCTAGACACCAAAAGAAACAATGCATTTTAAAGAAGTGAGCATGCTACGTGATATGCAAAAGGGCAAAGATTTACGTTTGCTCGTAGACCTAGTTTTACTCAAGATCACGTTGCGTTTAACAATTTCCTTTTTCGTTCCCAGTCCTACATTGAAGTGATAATGCCGCAAAGGTAGGGTAAGTCATTTCCAAATCACAGATCCACAAAAGCGCTCTTTTATCGGGCTCGTGAACCAAAGTCAATTTATCAGATATTACTTCTTTACCTCAGATTGGGCCAGGGACACCCGATTCTTTAAAGGTACCTTGTACAATGTACTTGCCAAGTTTGACTTGCTTACACAGTTTACTTTTTTATTCATTAGATCTTAATGTCCTACGTCAAGCATTCTCTATTAGTGCTGAAGGACAATCGTGCTTATGGATTAAAGGATGTTCCTGAAAGTACACGGATTATTACTTAAGTGGGCATGAAAAGACCTTCTTTCAATCGCATAAATTACATAGGTCACGAAGCAAATTCAGTACCAGTGAGCCGGTTTAAGTTTTCAATTCAAAGACATCTAAAAAACGCGTTGAGGCGAAGTCTCTAGCTCCGATTGTGCTATCAAAGAACTAATGACGTCATAGATGACGATCTCTTCAGCAGACGCCCTGTGAACCTTTTAATCAATGGCTCAAATATCCACTCGCCAATGTACTTTCATGCTTGGTACAGAATGTAAGAAGTCACAAGGATACCTGATTATCAGGAGTCGTTTGGAAATCGATACTGCTAAAACTGACTGCTGCAGACATTCAGATGGTCATGCGTCACGAATTCAAAACCGGACAGCCAAGTAAGCCACATTTGCAGATTCAATGGGGGCGCAAGAGGTTATATGCAGGACCAGGCAACAAAAACTAAACTAACTTCTTAGTCGGAAAATAAACAAGTGATGCTAATGCAGTAGATATGACGGAAAATTTCTGCCTTGAAAATTCACTTGATGCGACGCAAATTAAACGCCAAAGTAGTTGCAATAGAATATGTGCACTATTGCGATTTCAACCACGTGTGACCACGTCTTGAACATGCAGTCAATCTGAATTTATGATGGGGGCATCAATACTTTAAGCAGGTGAACCGTGATACGGTAACCACTTCGTCACCTGTTCAACACAACGTAGTGGATTGCAATCCAAAGACACACTTCTGTGGAATTTCTCTGCAGTACGAGGTATTAACCTTCAGGGAAGTGGTCATCAGTCAGAATAGAAAAGTGCATGAGTATGTGTAAACTTTCCATCTACACGGGAAAATGAGTGGTTTGGGCCTTCAGTATATCTGAACAAGGCAAAAACATGGCTTCATGGGTCTTTTTGTTACGTTCTTCTTACGTTGTCGGCAATGACGAATGATGCAAATCCTGATGCTTGGCGAATGAAAACCTCGTAGACGTGAGGCACTCGAAAAAGGGTAGTGTGGTTACGTGCTTTGCCAGTAATGTATGGTGATATCTTGCAAAGAATTGGGCCATCTTGCCTTTTTAGAAACATCTTGCGTCTACGGAACATGTCCCTGGACTATTGTGATGGGTGAGAAGATTTCCCACAATTCATCGCTCATGCAATGTTTCCTTTGTACATTCAAACAGGTTAACAGAGAAATGTGACCAGAGGGGCGGTTTTACGGCAGCAACAGATGAGTGTTTGTTTTCGGCGTGCAGTCGATTGAGCTGGCAACTTTGGTAGCATACTCACCCTCTCGGATCCTCTTTGGTGGGTTTAAGCACGCCGTGTGGTCGGGGGAGGTCAGCTTAAACCGCAGTGGACATGTCTAGAAAGAGATTAGCGGCGTCTGTACAAAGGGCACCAAAACAATGGCCTCCATGTCTGCGGTCTCTGAGCACGTAGTAATTCGAAGTGAAAACGTGCTCATTAAGACAACACAGCATCTTTATTGTAGGGCAAATGAGTTAGTTGAAACATGCGTGGGGTGCGTTATGTGAGAAGTGGGACTGAAATATACTTGCAACAGTATGGGGCTTGATTAGTAATGAAACTCCTACAACTATACAAACAGTGTAAAAACGTTTCGAATTAAGTTGGGACGTGGGCCAAGCGGTGGCCTCGAGTCCAACACGCTTCATGGGATTTCACACCAAGATATGACAAGGCCAAAGAATGTAAAATGTAGTTGCTATAGTTATCAAAATTGTTAACGCCAAATTTAGAAAGACATTGTTAGCGCATTAATACATTCTCAGCTCATTTTGTTGTGGTGTAGAACAAAAACTACAAAGCTGGGCTGAAGAATTGTTTCGTCGTTATGCATTACAACTTGAAGTACAAAGAGACGCTGTGCACTGTGGTTTCGAAATACACCGAATCCATTGTTGTTATTGAGTTTCAACAACACTTCAACTGTCATCCCTAACATCTATTTCGTGTGGACAATTA
Source organism: Phoronis australis (assembly GCA_002633005.1). NCBI lineage: Eukaryota > Metazoa > Phoronida > Phoronidae > Phoronis > Phoronis australis. The sequence goes on along the minus strand of NMRA01000233.1, from coordinate 297,960 downwards.
AACGATTGTTTGATGTTTACTCGTTGCATTATTCAAAGAGATTAAATGAACTACGGTTGTTTGATATTTGCACAGTGGAAACAACAACTTACGTATTGGGTGCGATTATTACTGTCTTTCGCTCATTTGAAGAGCTAAATCACACACCGAACAAGGCGAAGAAAATACATATAAAACGGCTTCATTAATACCACATAAAACACCGTCGCCATCACTATCATCAGCATCGTTGGCAGACCATGGAGATGTTGACGGTTTTTAATCCAATCAACCACTGGTCCACATTACAAATATATAAATCGGTAAATAAAACAACAAGAATGGATCAACTGAAATTTGAAATTTTCGGAGGTAACAACTTCCTTTATCAACAAAAACAGAAATTTTTGTTTTTGTTGATAAAGGAAGTTGTTACCTCCGAAAATTTCAAATTTCAGTTGATCCATTCTTGTTGTTTTATTTACCGATTTATATTCTTCATTTCATGAAACAATAGTATCCTTGGGAGGATCTGGATCGCCTTATTTAGTTTCAGATATATTTTCTACGTTAAATATATAAAAAAACTGTGACTGCAGCTACCCTGTATTCATCACCTTTTAGTACAGCAGCGTATTAATGTGATGCGTGCGTTATAAGCGAAAATGAAGTCAGTTAAGAAGTTTCCCCCGAATAAATGTAATGGACTGTTTTTGCAAGGAAATTCGTGTTAATGAGGACACGTATATTCCAAAGCCTAGCAATTCAGTTGCGTTTCGTCCTGCTTATCAGACTAAAAGAGAAAAAAGTATCATAACTTTCCTTAATGACAGGATTCCATTAAAGTCCTAGAAGCACACGTTTTTAACCCTTATTGAATTGTTAGAAGACATCATAAGGACCACGCAGTGCCTATCCCATAACCAATACGCAGTCCGTAGTCGAAGAAAGTTTAAATAAACGCGTCTCCCACGATTCCGACCCGAAGATCACACCGTCGTTTTGAACTAACCGCGAAACCGGAAATACAATTCATTTAGGAACCCAGGCTTAGTACGTCGGCTGTGCGACTGGAACAGTGTCTGTTATAATCCTGCAAACGCGGATAAAGTAATCGACAACGGACCCTAACTTAAATAAAACCAAAGTAGGGACAATTTGTACTGAAAATGTTGACAAAATGAAGCAAAAGAAATTTTGACAGAAATTGTTTCGCCGGACTGGGACCTGCGGTGCGGACCGATCGGGACCACTCGCACTGACAAAAGACGAAGGCCCCGGCTATTTTATCGGAATAAATGGTTCAAATATGATATGCCGTATACACTTGCATAAAATTACGAATTAGTAACAGTCCTGTGTCGACAATTGAATAATTATGGTGGGCCAGGCTAAGCGTGTTTTACGGGATTTAAGACGGAAATTAAGATATCAGCGGTGGTCTCCCGCGAAGCGACATCGCTACGGTCAGGCGGCTGATTGCCAACAGACTACAACTTGGTGGCGAAATAACCGTCACGATGAAAACTTGCCATAGTGCCAAATGGTATAATATAAGTATTGATGAGTAAAAGCAATAACTTCCACTTAGCCAGAGACATTCGTAGAAAGCTGCCACCCGGTGGAGCCTGCCCGGCTGGCCTGCCGTGCGCGGACATCTGTGCTCCGTGGGGCAAGATGAAAATATTAATTAGCTACCCGCGCCGTGAATGAGTGAAATTCCTGTGACAAAGAGTTAATACTGCGTCATTCTCCTAACACTTCAATATTTTTCTCAACGCCGACATTCAGCTCAATGACTAAAATTCAGTACACTCCCTTCCCCCCCCCCGGTGAATTGTTATATTTAAACAACAGAAGTATATATTGTAAGTTTTTGTGAGATTTGAAAACATATTTTCTCTTATAATTGAAAATCAAAGCCAATTTAGCAAGTGATTATTTTCCCAGCGAGCAGTCACGGCGGCAACAACAGGGGAACTACTTCGCCAGTTATTGTGTCCGGGCTGCAAAATCAAGCACAGATGTGGACCTCACTGTTTTGAGATAAAATTGTTTTTGTTTGTTGCAACATCTTCGTAAGTGGATTTTTCCAACATTTTTAACGGCCAGTGAAACCGGTGCCGATTTGCTGTCAATGTACGCACTGCTCTCACACGTCCGGGGAGTCACCGTGACACGGCAATTGCTCACTTCAGGCTGGCACTTTGAATCAGTTTCGCGATATAACGATAAAGATAAGACATTTGTTGATTAATAAAGTTTTTCTTCTAATTTATAACCTAAACGGGTACTGTTGCTGAAATTTGACGTAACCCTCGCGAGGAGCAGAGTTGACCTCAGTAGCCGAGCGGTGGCTACAGGAGATACAACGGTAGGTCTACTTCACAAACTTATGATTATGCATTAAATACCATTCATCAAATGCAAAGAATAGGTAAAATTAAGAAAATAAATAATCAAATTTATATTAAAAGAACGACACTGGGAATCAAAAAGAACCAAGCAAAGTAACAACTCATTTACGCTCGTGGTGATGTCAATACGTTTTCATGGACAACATGACCGGCATTCATGAATCGTTCCGGAACTGTCACACATGAACCCCGGTCACGGAAATAGACGGGAGAAGTCGATAATTTTTCGATCTCTTCAGAGGTACAAATTGTGCTAAAATGGCTTTTAGTTTAATAATAGAAAGGATGTGAACATTATGCCATATTACATATTACTTAATTTGCTCTATATCTTTAAGTTTTTGAACTAGATTGCCCTTTGAGATAAGGACTTTAAAAAAGAGTGCAGGTAAACTGATGCCTTTTGCGGTACGTCAGGCGTGTTTAGGCCACAAAGACTGACCCATTACACCGATCTGTTTCCATTACTATCTCAAGTCACGGGCACGCTTACATGCGTCATCTTTGAATTCGCAATTTTAGGGTTTAGAAATTTGCATTAAACTCTTACTCGAGTCGGTGATGGTTTTCATGTTCTTGTTGCAATACAGAAATAGAATCCTATCAAGCAATATTATGAGATTGATTCTATCAAAATAGAAGGCCAAATTCGATCTTCATTTTTAGCCAACTAGACAGGGCGAAATTCAGCTTTAACGTTGTGTAAATGATACAGCTACGACAACCATCACCAAAAACAGATTATCCGGTGGAAAGTCTATTCTTTTGACATGCTTCACTACTAGTTGTGGCTATACACGAAAAATGACAAGAGTTGGACTTTCAATGTCAATCCTTTGAGATTAGTTCATTTCCTCGAGAACGTCACTGACACTGTAACAGAGACAAACTCCAACCGACCCACCGTATGCTGGTCAGTGCTGTAGCGCTTGCAGACATTCCGCTTATTCTGAGATGAATGTGAAAATACCGAGGTATACAAAAACGTTGCAATCATTTCTCAACAAACAAAAAAGAAACCCATTAAAAATTTGAATCTGATATAATTGAGAAATAACTTCAGACTTTTACCCACAGAGCCACATTGAGGTGTGACGTCACAAACAGAACACAAGTACACTGATCGAGTCTTCAGAAATCAAGATTACTGCAGGAGTTGTTTTTGCATATTCGAATTCATCAAAGCATTTCAACTTAATTTGAGTTCAAAGAATTGATCAGTTGTTGTTAAATAGTAAATGCCACAGAAAGTAACTGTGCACTTGTTGTCTTCAGAAGCGCGTTTGTTATCTGTGACGTCACACAAGACAAGAACAACTGAACACTTACAAACAGAAAATCAATAATTGTGTAACCTGAATTTGTTTGACGGAATTACATATATGAGATAACAACTAACAAGGCTAAGGTAAGGTTTCTCGAAAAAGTTGACACACGAGTAAGCGCAATTGCAACAAACATAAAATGCAGACTCACCGGTTGTGATACGTCTCCGGAGGTGAATTTCTGATTTTGAGATACTGCAAAAGAAAATATGATTTCCTGGCTTAACTAAATGATCTCTTACACATAACTTAAGAATTCACACATACAATTTGACTTATGTCAAGGGAGTTGGTTGCGTGAAAAGACCACCCACAGTTGCATCTCCGGCATTCCATTTTGTTACAACGGCATATAGACAAAACGTAGTCAAAAGGTTCCTCTCCTCGGTGCCCGTTGAAAAATTGTGACAGTTTCGTTATTTCCAAATTCAGTTTTTACTGGTGACTATCGGATTCAAAAATTACATCTGGCAACTACGAGTATAAGAAGTTGGTTTATAATTTTTAACGGTGTATTACTAACTCCAATATTTTTTGTAGTGTATCAGTTTTATGGTTTGCTGCACATTACATCCTGTGGAGGTGTTACGGGTACTAATCGCTGGATAAATAGGATGAACAATATGCTTCTGAGTTTACGACTTGATGAAAATTAGAACCAAATTCTCATTTATTGCAAAATCCGGTTTCATGAGCTACATACTGGTCTTGGTTTTTATTTCATACGTCATTGCCGCTCTAAATGTCAGCTCAACGCATATTGGCTGGAAGCCCCGACAGAGGGCGATCGACTTTTAGCTTTGCCACCGATTCGCAATGCGTTGAATGTATGATTGTCCTCTCCGATATCCGAGGCCGTTTCTACGGAAAGAAATGAAAAATCAATCACGGATTTGCACCAATTTTTTTCAAATATAAAAGTGCCAGGCGTATACCTTTACCACTACGCAGCATTGGCTTGTCGGAATCTGCTACAGGCTCTCAAAAGAGGTTTAAAGGAGAATGCCACCCAAAAACAACCTATTTGATATCAATTTAGATCAAGTAGTTCCACTCAATAACAGCAAGTTCACTTGTTTCACCTGACTCCTGACGGCAGATGGAAGTGTTGAACATAACCAATTACGTCATAGGTTCGAACGCAGTCTGTTCAGCTCTTCACAACACGCTTACTGGTGTCAACCTATCGCTTGAATCCATCGTTTTACACCAATAAATCATCAAAATTCAATGTGAAATCCTTACAAATACATGGAGTTCTTGAACTAACGAGTTGTTTCATTTCACTGTTACGGATTTGTAGGTATTTGCACGTTCCGTAGCATACAGAGTTCCGTAGGCCAATTTATCATGGTCGATCAAGGGAGTTTGGTTCTGTTTGGTGATAAATTAGAATCATTCTTACATGAAATACAAAAAAGATCATAGCTTGTTTTCCCAGCCAGTTTTTCGGAACCCGATCAGGCACGTTGTTTCAGTTTTATATAAGCATTGGTTACAGTGAGAATAGTTCGTTTTGAAAAAGAATTTATTATTTATTTATTTATTTATTTATTTATTTATTAATGTAATATTTACACTGCTTTCCCGCAATCTCGACTTAGACGAGAGCTCATCCGACGAAGACTTCATAGGTGGATCGTTAGGTTTCGCAGACTATAAGTTCGAACCGGAATACACTGATCAAGAAATACTAGAGGCGTCGTGAACGTGTACAAACAACGGAGCTTATGGATAGTTCTTTGGTAAGCCAGCATTCGTCAGAGAAACACTGTTAACCGTTGAAATGCCGGCCACAGACACGGAGATGTTTCACGGCCTCACACTTGCTATTAACAGCGTACTTTTCATTCGTCTCTGCCGCGAGCCACTTCCTAAGCATTTCGGACTCTCAAGGAAGTCGAAAAAACGATATACCCGCTTTTCTCGCAGCTTCATAGTTCGCACAAACGGGAACGATGCACCACAACGTAACGTCATTCACCCTGCAGATGATCCACTTACGTCGCTGCGTCGTTTCTAAGCTTCCTCACAGGTTAACGCGATACCTCTCGGCAAGGTAAGGTCAACCGTATGCGAGGCCCTATGGAGACAGATTAAGACGATAACGACAACTAATTAAATCGGGTGACATTCTCTTTTAAGCGTGACTGAATCTACCCCGTCTGATATCACCGAACTAGTGAATTCCTCTCTAAGAGGCTAAAATGTGGACATATTCTGTGCACCCAATGAACTGGCGTTTTCAAGTGATGATCAAATCGTGAGCACAGAGATCAAAGCTCGGGATCCGTGATTGACTACTGCCGCTTTGGTCGTGGGTTCTTTCAAATTTTGTTCAAGTCAGCAGACTTGCGACTTTTTCATTTAAGGCATATTTATGTACGTATGTAGCGTGCTCCGTTGCCTAATGGTTTTAAATATCCTTATTTTAGAATACATGACTCATGATCTCATTTTTTTAAAAAGGTCATTAACGAGCAATACTCATTCAGATGAGACTCAGACCACTTTGCAACTCAAAGTGGCAACTAAAAATGGACATCAATACGTTCTTCATACGTATGAGATCCACGCTTAATTTTCGCAACATATTACGTCAGGTTTCATTTAGTAATGATACTCTAACGTTACCAGGAGAAGGTAGAAGTTGGAGTTAATGTAAACAATCGTGTCTTCACACCCCTAACACAAACACTAACGATACTGAAGTTCAAGTGACGTTGGAGTATTATTAGACATAAATCCATTACTAAGCAATTTGTGAGTAAACAAAGACATTTTCCTTGAATCTTTTTAAATAGCACAAAACTCTTGGTAACGATACATTTTGTTGTTGTTACAATTACGTTATCAGAACTATTATTAAAATCTCTTGGTCTATTTACATCGACCTCGTGTCTATTTTACACATTCGCGACGCCAGACACCCAAGCAAATAGCCAATTGTCACCTGGCTCAGTCTACTTAGGAAGGTTTAAGTATAACACAATTCCCTCTAAGTAAATGGATGACTCCGTGGTGTAGTGGATGAGGTGCTGGGCTCGAATATAACTGTAGTTTCAGAAGTCGTGGGTTGAAATCCTGCCTTAGACCAAAAATCACACCATGATAAGTGTACCACATATCCGTGCTCGTTCTTCTAAGAACGTAGGAGCAACTGACGATGGCCGCAGAATAGACTGACCGAAACGTCGTGAAAGTGTTAAATGACAAGAGGTCGGTGTAAGTAGACCAAGACATTTTTATATTAATTTCAACACGCCACCACCTCAGAGCGGCTTTAGAAAGTCATTAGGTTACCACATGATGGATCACTGCAGTATTTGGTTAATTCAAGCTCTCCTTAAGAGCAGGTAATTACGTACGGGTCAAACTTTGGACAAAATAAGGAAGAAACCGTTTTTGTCCATTTGTTTAACGCGTTGGACAACATGTATGGTGTCGAAGTAACACAGTAACGACCTATTGATACAACTCTGATTAATTTCATACCAATAAGTCAGTGTTGTCATTCTTCAGCACATGGGAATTCATTGCATTTTGAATACTAATGTATATTAAGAGCTACAATACTGTATTATTCGTATTTGTTGCAGGAGCTTCAAAACAGGAAGGGATCAAAAACAAAGTCTTATTATTGAGGGTTTGCGAGTTTTGTCATTTGCCAAGTTTCGTCCGAGTAACCAGACCTCAGTTGCCGATGGCCGCCATGATGAAATATTACCATTACTTTTTCATAAAAATAGTTTCGCAAAACGTGATCTTCGAGAGATTGTTATGGTAACTGGTTCTCGAATGGCACACTAGAGGACCCCGGTTGCTTGAAAATTAGTACTTCGTTTGGATATTCACAATTTAACGAGACTGCGTCTTTAAAACCTTCGTTGAACTCTAACGCTCGTGAATTTGGCTTTGACAGTAAGTTTTGAGCACCGCATTGAGCACACAAATATGAGCGATAGGCTTATAGACTTGCATTCTTCTTCGTCACCGCTAACGTCCTTCTGCGGTGTTGTATTCAGGTCTTGTTCAATACAACTCCTTTAGGCCTTTTGTTCTTTGGTCTATCCTCGCGGTGACACAACCAACGTTCGAGCGATTAAATCTTGTTTCCTTGTGCTGCTACTGTATCTGTGTAGCCCAACTTATTTACAAGAACAAAAATCCATTGAAAATGTTCTCTAGACTGAAGATATTAATGTACGTGGAAAAATAGCCACTAATCAACCAGGGCCACAGATAGATTACAAAAAGCCTGAGCAATCATCTGCATGAAACAAGCGTTTGTAATTGACAGTAGAAGCAGTGACCTGACGCCAACACCAGCGAGTTATAATTTACAAATTGTTTACTTGATAAGTGATCGCTCTCTTCCATGTTCAAAACGAATGGTTTTGCTTTTTTCTACCCAGCGCCGACACACTGCTCTCCACATCGACGATATTTGTGAGTTTGACCACATTTATAGCAAACAATTAAGCTAAAAAGTTACTTACGTCATCAATAAAACAGAACCTTTCTCCAAATGTTTTCAACAAATCAAAATGACTAGACTGTCTCTGAAAAAGTCCCTCTTGACATGAATTGTAAATAACCTGGCGCAATTAATGATTAATCAATGTTTCAAGAATATGTCCAGAGCGATTAAAAAACAACAGAAGTGGTTCTCGTGTCTCTTGGAAATGCAATTCAAAAATTCTTAAAATAGTTCAAGTACTGATGATTAGCAAATTCATGTTAGTGCCGGCTTTAGAAATCTCAAAATCATCAACCAGAAATTTACTATCGATAATGACCGGATAAAGTTAGTAGTGCTGCGAGATAACACCGTGTGGAGGTAGCGGAGAAATGTTTTAAGTTATGGTGAAAAGGGACAGTATGCGCCCTTGTGGGGAGAACCAACCTTCGCTGATGAGTTATTCGACGCCATTTTTCTGACCAATTATGACCCAGAACCGAGCCTTCTAGCCTCTGCTGGGCTAGTAAGCTCCTGAGTATATGCGCGAAATATTCGCTTTTCACTCGCGTGCGTTTGCGAGATCCTGGTTTTCTGGCCAGAAACTAGTTCGACGGAACACTCTCCTGTTCAACACCAACCCTCCTCAGCTTCCGTTCATGGATTTCCTAGGACAATTGGTGCACCTGACAATGTTGTCGTAAAATAGTAAATGTGTGAAACAAGAAATAAGCAAAATTATGTTAAGGAAAAAAAGAAAAAAATCATTACCTGAAATTCGTAAATTCGCCAGGTTCTCTGCATAAACTAGGTCAGCGCTTCACACTCTCCGCGTGTCTCACTCCAAGCTCAAGCAAGATTTTAGTAGCCCAAAATTACCACAAGTCCAAAGATGTTCAGTTAAAAAGGAAAGACGAAACATATTTCTGAAAAAATCTGCTCAATCTCAGGGGACACCGCTCGTAAGCAAGTCAAATCTACCCTTATTACACGTCGCCTTATCTCTCACTACCAGTCGACTAGTTTTTCCCAATGCAACAAAAATTCTCATACACTTAACTTGTGATGACTCCTTCCAATTTGAAACCACCCACAATACACTAATTAAAAACAAATTAATATTTGGTGCAAAACCTTTTGTATGCTCTGAATTGTTTCGTAAAAATAATTCATTTTGTTTGATTACTTCTAAACTTGATTATTCCAAAAATAGTTGCATTGGTTTCCTTACTTCTAAACTGTATGCCTTTGATTCCCATAGGATCAAGCGTTAATTTATAGCTGAACGCCCTAACCCGTCCATTCTGATCAAAATGGTACATATAAGATAAACAGTTGCATTTATACTGGTGTGAAAATTATCAGTGACTTAACCAAAAACTTCGAATTAGCTTTATCCACTGATAATAGTATGTGGAAGTACACACTCAGTTGAATATTAGTCATTTTTCAACCCTTTTTGGTCACCACTTTTTCTCTGTGGATTTCAAAAAATATATATGCATATAATGTTGATTATACTGCCATCTATAGGCGCTATCAGCAACTGAAGTCCCGTCAACCTCTTCGAAGCATTGGCCGTTCAAAGTACGGCACTTCCCGGGCCTCGTTGGCTTTGAATGGATGTTTTGTGTGTAAAAGTGAATGAGCTTTGACCGCGACATGGACACCATAAAATTCCTCTTACTTTTCATAAAATTTTGATATGAATTTGGTTAAGGCCTTGTAAATGACATCTGCTATCGGTAAATGAGGTCGGGTCAACAAGCAACACGTATAAGGTCGTTTTCTGTGAATTGCCTGTATATTAGCCGGGTTGCGTGGGAGGAAATTTCACGCATGCTCAAATGGCTTGTTTACGGATTTCTGGTAATGTTAAATGATTCTGGCCTGCGCCCGGCTCACTTTAAAACCTGCACCACACTATTTACGTCACAAACATACCTATTGAATTTTTTCAACGTATTGGCTTGCCTGCTAGTCGAAAATGATATCTTTCATTATTTTCGGTCTACAGAGAACTATAGCCAAGCGTGTCGCTGCACCGTTGAAGATGGGGAAAGAAAAGAGATTTATCATGGATCACGACCTATTTCATATGGTGGCGTTGTTTAAAAGTGACTTTTCATATTTGAAAATTAGAAAAGCTAAAAGATTCCGCATCACGCAACAAATTTCAAAAGGTCAACCTACACCATAGCTCATTTACTTATAAAGAAACGAGTGCTCTGATGAAAACTATACACTCCTGATGATTAAGGCTATACGGTCGTAATGAGGCGTGCTGAAAAAGGCACTAGATCTGCCGTGTACAGCAATGATTGACTAACGACCTGTGTATGATATTGACAACTGACAAAGTAGGAATATTCTGCAAATCCACTTAGCCTGATTTGTGTAACAACTGACCGGACTAACTGTGATCAGATCAGTTTAGTGGAACGATGTTAATACCTTTTCACACAAGCCGCCCCCTTCCCCCACAGTCAGACACACCACTTGTCAAAGACAGCACCTGTTCTGTACATGTCATCTCGGTAAAATGTACTTTTATGAAGAATTCGCCAAGTATGTTGCTCTGACGTCGGGTTTTTTTATTCGCACTCTACTGGTCGCAATTTCGTCAAATCCACACGAAATTTACACACATTTTGTAGGTCGGGTGTAAAAGTGCTAAAAGCCTACTGTTTTTGGTCCTGATCAGATACAAAATGGCGGACATGGCGGCCACTTTGTTTCCGATTTCAAGGTCAGATACTCATAGAGGCCGCAATTTTTAACATACATAACTGAAAATCAGCATAAATATGACGCTAGGCAAATACTATAAAGATGCTGGAAATCATGAACTTTCGGACAAAGATGGCGGAAATATTGGCCATGGCGCATGCGCACTTCGATTTCGAGTGAAAATGTTTTGTCTTGTATTGGGCGTAATGCGAGTTTGTTTGCTAAGAGAACTTTCATGTGGTAGTTTTTTGTAGGACTGAGTGTGCTCGACAGGAAGTTACTTTCAAGATGGCGGATCTGTTGCATTTTGACCCATTTTCAGTTGTGCTGGGGTGCCATTTTAAACGGGAAAACAAAATGACGTGAATTTTTGCATGGGGATTCTCTGAGATATACCCTTTCAACTGGACTGTAATAATTTTCTCAGACTTACCATTTTCGAGTTATTTGACTTGGTGCTGTTCCTTTGTTGACCTGTCTTGCTGCACTGATGTTGATGTAGCTTCCATTGAACAAGACTGCAGTCTATTTCTTGGTAATTTCTGACACTTTCGCTAGTCATCGTAATCATCATCGTCGTTGTCATCTGGATCGTCGTCTTTTCAGTTAATTTCGCAAAGTGTCACTCAAGCCTGTAGCCTATTTCTTACTGATTTCTGACATCTTCGCTAGTGATATGAATGTAATCGTAATGTTCAAAATCGCCACCTTCTTCATCATAATCATCATCGTTGTCGTCATCTCCGTCGTCGTCACTTTTGGTTAATTTCGCCAAGCGTCACTCCTCCAAGCGCTTTCATTTTTTTATTTGTTCGCACTCTACAGTTCGCATTTTTCATCCGATTTCCAAGAAATTTTCACGCCACTGTTTTTAGTCATAATCGGATCCAAGATGGCAGATTTGGCGGCCACTTTGTTTTCAATTTCACATTCAAATGCTCGTAGACGCTACAATTTTTGACGTATACGGATGAAAATCGGTAGAATTGTGAGGCCAAACGTGTGCTGCACGTGTTTTGGAAATTATTCATTTCCAGTTCACGATGGCGGAAATATCAGCTATTGCGCATGCGCACCTCGATTTCGACTAAAACGTTTTCTCCTGTAGAGGGAGCATTATAGGACCAATTGCTTTGAAATTTTCAGGTTTTTAGTTTTCTATAACACGCTATTACCGAGTGCTAAAAAACCAGAAGTTGCTTTCAAGATAGCGGATTTGGCGCATTTTGACCTATTTTCAGTCGTGCTGGGATGCCATTTTAAACGGGAAGAGGAAATGACGTGAGTTTTTGCGAGTGGGTTCTCTGAGGTATATCTTTCAAATGACCTGTTACATTTTTCTCAGACTTACTGTTTTTAACTCTCAATATTAAAAAATGAAAAAATTGAAATCTTTTGAAAATTTCACAGAACATTGCAAAACCGTTAGATAGAGTTTTAGGCGGGTTATCAAAAGATGTTTCTCATTCTTCGCTAGGACGTCCACTTTATGAATTATTCGAGATTTTTCGAAAACGCAGTTCCTTTGTTGACCGATTGCGCTGCGCTGTTGTTAGTTTACCGGCCATTAAACAGAACTCTAGCCTTTTTCTTACTGATTTCTGACTTCTGCGTTCGTCATATGAATGTTATCATGTTGTTCATCATCGCCATCATCATTATCATCATATTCGTCATCTTCTTAGTCATATCCATCGTCCTCGTTTCAATTTATTTCGCCAAGTGTCGCTCCTCCGAGCGCTTTCATCATTTTTGTCATTTTCTATGTTTGACTGTTACATGTGTTTAATTTGCACCTTTTGTTCGTCGTGGCAAACAAAACGCGTGTAGTCGGATTTCTGTAAGTAGTTCGATTTCTTAACACAAGTCTAACCCTTTAAATCTGAAATTAGCCTTAAAAAAACGAAAGAAAACACTTACCTCGTGATGAGGAATACCTCCGAGGTGGCTTGGCGGTTACCCCTAAAGCGCAGATCATCAAAACAGCTAAGCTTAACCACTTCATTATAATATCGTCTTCTATATTGTTCTGTCAGTAATTAGTAAAACAACAAAATGTCGTTACTCCTCCGATATCAAAGTTGGTCTCTGACACCGCTCAGAGCAATTCCGTGATATTGAGGCGCTTCGGGAGATCCCAACGACTTTATATTGCCTTGTGTAAAGGTCAATCACAACAAGCCGGACCTGTGTAAACGAATCTCCCGCAGTTATTTCGTCAGAAGCTGGGTCTTTGCATCGACATACCCGATTCCTACGGCACACACACAACGCAAGACCATGGAAATTTTTTCCACCAGTGCGGAATAGAATCATTGGTCGCGAACAGCTGATGTTTGGTGTTTAACGAGTCAGTCAAAAGGAGAGAAATTGTTTTTTTTTTCTAACGTTTAGTGAGTGTGGAGTTGTTGCAATGTGTTAAAGCGTTCCTTGTCCAGTTTTGCTATTTCTCGATGTACATAATTTTGGAAAGCAGAGAGTTCTGCATCAAGTGAGTTTTGCAATTTGTGAGAGGACTAGCGTTGCGGTGGATCTGTTACATCGAAGTTTCGCTGCACACGAACGATTATACAAATTACCGAGGGGATCCTGGGCGCATGATTCTGTCCATCAAGTTTGAAATTACATTTCGCTCCAGTTTAGCTGTCAAAGCTGACTTTTTAATCGAAGTACTTTGGGATTTAAATCATTACCTCAGTCATTCGATTGAATGAGCCGGCAACTGAAATCACAGGCAATCCCTACTTGCGCCATTTACGAATTTGGAAATTCATGGTTGGTTAATACAATTATAGACTCAAATGGGTTTTCTTTAGTAGCTTATGGTTTCGTTGTTGGTTTTGGTAACCGAAATAGAACCCTGTCACGATAAGAAATATTATGAGACCGATTTTATGAGTTTTTGTCAGCCAAACGAAATGCACTTTGACGCTGTCGTATGGTAAGGTTTGAGATTCAGTTTGTGTCATTCAGCGACCTGGTTTATACTATGCATTTTTATGCGCCCACATCTTAATATGTGGACGCATTATGCCGTCATCTCCGTCTGTCCGTCCGTCTGTCTGTCCGTCCGGCGTCCGCTGCTCTATCTCTAAAACCCCTTGTCGTATGTTCATGAAATTTTGCACACGTGTTCCTTTCGGAGATGGGACCACATGAACGAACTTTTGGAGCGATCCGTCTACCGGTGTGCCCCCTATTGGCAATTTTAATTTTTACGCTTACCTCTGTATTTTCAAAAGTCCTCAACGGATTTTCATGAAATTTGGTATGTAGGCACCTATATTAGATGACGATATCCTCCCGTTTTCGGTATTTGTATGATGTTAACAATGGACGACGGCTACTTTTGGACAGATCTGACTACTGGTGTGCCACCTAGTGGCAATTTTTTACGTTTACTTCTGTATCTTCAAACGTTCTCGACGTATTTTCATAAAATTTGGCATAAAGGCATTTGTTAATGAGGTGACGCTATCTCTCCGTTTTCAGATGAATTCGACTTAGTTTGCGCCACCTAGTGGCAATTTTTACTGTTTCCGAGTCTGTTTTTGGCGTCCCCTCGTCTATTACCAAACCACTTTCAGGATTATTGTGAAAATTGGCATGTATGTTTTTATATGAAGTGGACGTCTGACGATTATTCTCCGACAACTTCGACTACTGTGGCGCCTCCTAGTGACAGTGTTTCTGCGCTCATGGCTGTATCTCCTAAACCGCGTTTGCAGGATCTTTACTTAATTTACCAAGTGTATTTATATGATGTTGATTACGGACGAGGACGACTTTCGGACGGATCTGAGTACTGGTGTGCCCTCTAGTGACAATTTTAGTTTTTTTACGTTTAACTCTCTATCTTCAAAGGTCGTCAACAGATTTTCATAAAATTTTGAATATATGCATCTATTGGTGAGATGACGCTATCCTCCTGTTTTTGAGTGAAATCGAGGTATTGTGCGGCATCTATTGGCCATTTTTTTCTGTTTTCAAATCTTGTTTTTGGCTTCTACCTCTGTATCAACCAAAGCATTCTAGGAAGGGTTTTGAAAATTGGCGTATATGATCTCAGTGTGAAGAGGACGTTTGATAATGGCAACTGACTACAGTGGTATTTTTGTTTCGTTTGTTTTGCGCCCATAGCTGTATCTCCTAAACCCACGGCAGGATCTCTATTAAATTTAGTATTTATTTGTATTTATATGAAGATAACAACAGATGACGAAGATTTTCAAGCAGATCCAACGGGCGCTGTGCTCACTAGAAGCAATTTCATTTTATTCTGTTGTTCTTTGTTTCTCGGAAGTTCCTTGGCAGATTTTCAGGAAATATGGCACGTTCCCTTTTTTGGATGGATTGTATGTTTTTACGCCATCTAGTTGTCATTTTTTATGATTTAAATTGATAACCTTAAAAGCACTCCATTTGCGATACATTCATAGGCGCATTTCAACGCTCTTGTAGATAGTGGAGCGACTTTATCATTCAATTATGTCTTCTTGCTTGGAGTGAGTAATAGAGTAAATGATCCCAATCTCCGTATACTTTAACTAATGTGATCAATTATAACCAGTTACTAACCTTGTTACTGTTTATGTTACATGAAGACTAACCCCGACATCATACTAGTCACTCTGTGTTACTAATACCTCCGTGTATGGTACTGAAATGACATCATTCCCATCACGTGGAGGAGTGTAATGGACACTGTAACGTTTTGGCAACACGAAAAAGTTGTCATGTTTGTTGAAAGTTGCAGGCTCAGCACAGTTCACGCTACGAAGCTTACCTAGGACTGATACTTAAGGTTTCAAAGCAAATAAGCTTAAAATTAATGTTCATAAAGGTTATCCGTCAACACTAGCTAGCTTGATTATATTTGGTCAAATCTAACCATGTAGTCCAACAATAATTGGAAATTGAAAGAAACACGATGTCTAGCATTTATATTAATTTGAACTAAACATTTTCAGATTTACACTTGGTCTGCCAGCGGATTCTAAACCCTGTTTTGATGATCTCAATCAATCTTCGTTCTGTCACTTGGTAATGTATCATTAGCGTCAATCTTCCAAGTTAAAGGCATGAATAATCCAAAAATTCATTCTCCCTACCTCACAAATTGGATATTGTGGTCCTGGGTGGGTCGTCTTTCCCCACAGCTGCCGTGTAATTCGCTAAAAGCGTAGGTCACGCGTACCCGTTCAGCAGACTTTGTAAGGAGTTTCAAATTTTCCTCCAAACTTTTGAGGGTTGTTGAGGGTTACAGAGCATTATTTTGTTTCGGAGAACTGCATGGAAAATCGTTTTTGGTATTGGTTCCTAAGCCAAAACCAGGTTTGGCACCCTTTAAACAATCATGATGCACAATTCAAATGCAAACATGTAAATTAACTCGAAGCGTCCCATTATAATTGGACAATTTGCGAGTCCACTTTTTGGACCACGGGCCCTGATGATATATAGTGTAATGTAGAGACGAATTTGGTCGATCGTGTCCCCCTTTGATTTAGCACAAGGACGTCACGTTTATGCATGGGCGCATCGTCCGTTGAAATAAACACACATCGCCAAAAATAGTTGCTTTAATTTCGAAAATAACATAATCAAGCGTTCTTGGCGTGCAGTGGGATACAATTTCAAGTTGTGAAGGGAAAATGTTAACGACGGATACGTAGCATCTGATTGCTTAAGACTTTTGCCACTATTTCTGTGTCAAAGCAATTAAATATTGTACACAATCAACGCTCTTCGTATAGTCGAACGCTCGCCTAGGATACCGTAGAAATTCCGAAGAAAAAAAGTACTCATCTATATTGCAAAACTGCTTCACATAATAGGTATGTGATTTGGTTAAGCTAGTTTTACACAGCGACCTGCCTTCTCTCGGGCTTTGGTGTTTAAGATATTTACACACTCTCATAAAATTCCCTGTGAAATACGTCATTTGTTTAGTCGTTACCGTCACACGAGTACAGCTTTCCAAAGTTCTTGAAATATTTACATGTTTCTGCACAGCTTGAAGCGTTTGTTTGGCCGTTTTGCTTATAAACGGATGGTGCGTAATAACATAGGTGAAATTTTGGCCCGTTGCAAATATTCTCCTAAAAAACAAACTGGTTAAAGTGGGCATCAAAACAACCAACTGGTCTGATGAGTGACTGCAAACATGAACAAAGCCTCGTTTTGACTGGCATGTGCTATCATTTTGGGGGCCTGAAAAACATGGACAATTACAGTGGCTCCAACAGTCGTACCATGGCCGTATTTTTAAGTGTGTGTGGGGGGTATTCCCGGTAATCTGGGCGAGCGTAGATGTTTAGCTAATTCCACACAATTCCACAAAACCGAAAAAACAAGGAAGTTGTTATGAGCAAGCTATCATTAAAAAATGTGCCTTCTCTAAGGAAGCAGCGTTTTGCAGCTAGAACTCATGCTGTTTGAGTGAACATCTTGTCCCCAATTTCCTATCGCCACAGAACAATACATTGCCCGTACTGTCTATCCAACTAGACGCTAAATTCGAGATTGTAGCTTGTAGCATGCTCTTGGAAATAAGAGCACTCAGAGACAAATTATGACGTCATAAATACATGTTTATGGCAAATTAAGTTAAGTTAAAAACCTAAAAGTTGATTCTTTCATATATCAAATACACTCAAGCAATGATTCCTTTATAAAAATGTAAACAATGTTTTGTGTTTCGCCAGGGCGCAGTAATTGGCAGCAATTGACTTGAAGTTGGCGGCCATAGAGACAACGTCCTGAGATTAAGCGCATGAGACTGAGTGACTTGTGCGTAAAACTGTGACCAATGTACGCCAGTACTTCACTGAGTTCGCCCAGAGATGAGCCATTGAAAAAACTTTCAAGTAGCGGGATTATTTGCATTATCTGGATAATTCAATGAACAAAACATGAAAATGTCAGATGAGATATTTTTTTTTATTTCAATTGAACAAATCAACACAACGCAAAAACATGTCAAAATACAACAGAAATAGTAACTACAACATTTCAAACAAAAGAAAACTCTAACTTAGATGCTGAAAGCTTGTTTGAACTCGTAAGGGAATCTCCCTGCTCTATCCCCTCCACACCTTTAAATGCCATGTCAGTGATGCTTTGGACCTTGTCAGTATATGTAGCCCCCTCTATCGACTGAGGAAGGATGGCGTACGAATCTGTGTCGCTTGCTAAAAGAACAGCATCACCTCTTTCCTGCTCACTTTTCAGGAATGAAATTATAACATTGTTAAACAATTCCGTCAGCAGTGCGTTCACGCAGTCCTCTAATTCCATGTCGAGATCAGTCTGTGTGGCGCTGTCGATCATAAGGACTTGAACTGGTTGAAACAGACTTGTATCACAACACACGTCGCGCGTCCTCGGCCCGGGTAAGGGTAGTGTGCTGCAGTTGGAAATTGTACATGGAGCTGAAGCTATTGCCCATTAGAGGCGATATAGTAGTAACCTCCTCTAAACTCAGCTTTGTGTGCACAAAGCTCAGCAACCCAACTTTCAGCGTTATAACTGACATTTCCAGGGAACAAGTTGTGAAACAAAGTGTTACCTCCTACATAACTCACGAACTAAATACTAATTATTATTTTTTCGATATGTACATAAAACCTTACAGTCTGTTCGAACATCTGACCTTAAGGGCAGTTTGTTGTCAAACGAAGCTTCGTATGGACACTGTCTTTTCTGAAAAACCGCACGTAAATTGAATTGATGACATCTGGGCGTATTTTTCTCAAACTAAGCTTTCTGGAAAGACGCTACCTGCACCTGTTGTTGGTTTAAAGATTTAAGTTCAAGTACTGGAAAATTACATACCATAAACATGAACCACCCTCAAATCTTAATGGCCGACTCTGCGAAATTTTCACCAATGTTCTCAACATTGTACAAAATACAAGAGCTGCATTTCCAAGTTGTTACCCGAAATTAACAATTCTCGGAAAATTGTGTACCTGTCTATGACAATAGTTGGTCTCGCTGATTCACTGCGTGTCCGCTAGGTGGTAGAGAACACGCGGGGATCATCCAGTAGCACGCGTTTTATCACTGCTTGACGTAACCTAGGCAGTCATTGGTTAGCTTTACAACAAAGAAAATGGCGGACTATGAACGATTTTTAGCCTTGTCATGCAAGTGGCGTGACAGCAAATATTTCAATTCTGAAGTAATGTTTAGTAGCCGCGTGCTCGACATGTACAACAAACACACATCTGGTCGATTTAACCGGTTTGTTATTCACACTGCGTGAATACAGGACAGCAATGTAAACAAAAGTCAGCGACAGTAGAAAAATGCACTCCAAAAAGGCAAAGCCACAATTTTCTGATTCACATTTCTTGAACATGAATTAAACAGTACACACCATGGATTTTTGCACATTTTGAACTACCGGTGGCCACAGACTAAATGCATGACATAAAATTTAGCTAAACCCATGTTTATTTTGTGTAATTAGATCGAAATTTTGATTTTTGTTTCAATTTTGCCAATTTTCACATTTCCCGCCATGTGACGTCATGGGTTGAACACAAGATATCAGTGACTAGCATTGAACAATGGCGGAGAGCAGGGAATTTGAAAGCGACGACGATTATGAGCAAGAATTGAACGAATACTATGAAGAAACGTACGGGAATGGTGGCCAGGATGAGGAAATGGGGTTGCACGAAAGCGAGAATAAGTTTAATGTGCTTCCGGCAGCGTACTTTTCTACTTTGAGCCTTACGAACTGGATCCTCCCGTGAGAGAAGCAGCCTCGGACTCGGCGAGTCAACCCAGTCATCCAACAGGCGATCTTGAATTAAGAGCTGATGTTTCTGAATGATAAATATTGTCCTTTATTGAACCAGGCCTTCATCATAACGTCTCCTGTGACTGGAGTCGAAACACGAGTCCTCAAAGTGGGCAGAACACAGAGTGGCCCCGGACCGAATCGCTTGGTGCACGATGACGTCCCACACTCTCGTTCGGCGCACGAAACGATGCCACTTCTGCGCAACTTTGGTGTCCTTCGGAACACCCCTAGGAAAATTAAATGATACCGGCGTGTTCTCTACCCCCTAGCGGACACGCAGGGAACCACCAAAAGGGTTTGGTTAACTTTTGCATCTGGTAAAAGCGATGTCAGATATTTCTGGCGTGGTTGCCGCAAACATTGCGTGCGTGTCGATCATCGGAATAGACGTGATATTACGGTAGTTTTATTACTTGTTTCTGAGATAGTGGGAGACTTTCAAGTAACAACATAGCGAAGGATCACGTGAGAGAGGATACTATTGACCTTTAAAGAACAACCCACTTTGGTTAACAAGAGCAACACACAGCGCCAAAATGCGCCCTCGACTGCTCCACAAACGGTAGGATTCTAAGGATATTTATTAGTGTCACGTAATGCATTTAATTAAAAGACCATTGGGGCGCAGCGTAAGTCAAATCTGTCTGAAACAAGGCAAGTGCTGTCATGAACATCCATCAAGGGATGGCAGCCTCCTTTGAAATGCGCGTAGAGAGTTCTATTGAGCCATGCCCAAAGAAAAAAGTAAATAGCCAATAGGGGTCGCCACAGTAATGAGAATCGCCCCAAAGTCTACGTTTTCTCAACTGGAACACACATGCGAAGTCTGTGGAAGATCCATCAAAGGAAAAGCAAATTTGCTACTGAGAGGAAGGGGGGGGTGCACAGTGGCTGGATCCGTCCGGAAATCTGCATAATCATCTCAATAGGAACACATCTGTGAAATTTCAGCATGACTTTTCAAGCGTTGTGGCAAAATAGAGATGCGGACGCCACAAAACACCCCCGAAAATAATGAAAATGGCCACTACAATGAAGGAATGCAGAGCACGGGTCTATAGTTAGCTCATAAATTTGGACACCTGCCACAGTGAGACACAGAAATAGAATAATACTTACCTACGGATGTCTCACATTTTGAGAACCAGTTTTCTCCACTTAATAACGGGCATCTAGATCTCAAAACTCGGGATCTTGTATGTGATTATTGCCAAAAGGGTATAGTAACACAATGTGGTAAAACGTTACAACAGGTCATAAGACAATATCAAAATAGGTACATAGGAAAGTGGGAAAGCCTTAAGGCCGAATAGCTGGAAAGACTTACGAAATATGTTACGTACCACATTTCCTTTGGGGCAATTTTCTTTTTCATTTTTTGTTCCATCTAAGTACAAAAGAGATTACACAAAATTACCAGTCACTAAAGCATCGCGTCATTTTGCACACAAGACAATTGTGAACTTCAATAAATTGATGTAGTTTCTAACCACGACTCTTGATGACTGGTTGTTCATTTAAGTACATAATGAGATGAAATGAAAATCAAACTTGAAGTACATTCTTTGCTCCTGTGATAGAGTTCAATTCTGAAAACCGATTTTGAAGTGTTTGGCTATAGTTGATATAACTGACGAGAGCAATTTGGTGCGACCAAATTTTTGCAACAGATGGGAAAATAGAAAATACCGCTATTAAAATGACATTGCAGGATTATAGGAAAGGCAATTGATTTTCTGAGAGTAACCTAATTGTATTTGCAATCCCCGCAGTCTAACGATCTGGTGAAGGAGCTAAATAAAACCCACTTGGTGTTTTAGATAACAAATTGGTGATTTTAAGCCCTTTTAATTTGTATTTTCGTGCTCCTAACTCAGCGAATATATAGCAGGAACTGAACGACAATGCTACATAATTAAGTATAGTTATATTCATTGAGAACTTGTAAATGTGAAAACAAAAAATTCTGCAAATAGGTGACCTTTGCACTAATGACGTACCTCGTGGTCTCGCATAGCCTGCATCATGCAGTGTTATTTCCCAGCAACACGTCACGATACTTACTGCACATGGTTCAGTGATTTGCGGCGGATCATTTTCGACACAAAACTAGTTCTTTTAAGAAAACATTTTCAACCTACTTCACATTCACATGGTCGCCATATGTTATGTTTCTAACTAATTTGGCCAAGTAATCACACAGATAAGGAATTGGCCTGCAAGCTCCACTTTGATACAGACACTCGTACACATTGTATAGCCCAGTCCTAGCTATTCCAAAATGACGTCAGACTTAAATTTAGAGTCAGTGATACTTAAAACCACGCACAGAGGGCGCTCGCTGTATAATGGAAGTGACCACTTAATTGCTCAAGAACAAACTGAGATAAAGCAGTTTCTGCGGTAAATATTCCTTTAAGCTCACGTTAACGATTACCGTTGATTGGTTAATTTCATGACACAACTACCAGCCGAGCCTTTCAGCAGAACGTACTGGGATTTTTATAGAGAAACAAGAAACACAAAATACTTTATTATACGCTAACACGCCCACAGGAAAGCAAAAACTATTAACGAGAGGTGAGTACAGGCATAGGCACCTTCGACATAGTTGGAGACCCACTTACGACACCATCACTGTCGCCCCGTCGTCAAGCCAATATAATGCCTTTTCTGCTCGACTTAACTCGATTTTGATCAAGTTTGCAAACAAGAATTTTTTAGTGTAGACGGGTTGCCAAACCAAACAAAAGTTATTTGTTCCTGCATCACTCTGATCACACCCTGAAGTCATACATTGCCATATGCTATGAACGATTAGGGTCATTACCCGGCTTTCGTCGTACCTACGATACATCTTTACCGCGAGTACCGTCTTACGTTCAAATTGCTTTCGGACATCATCGCAGTTTGCTATTTTCTAGGGGTGATACAAAAATGGGGTGAAAAGGCAACTTCGCGTATCTTTTGATACGCCTGCGTGCTTTCACGTTTTGCTAAATGATTGCTAGGACTGTACCAGGACAGTTCAATACATACAGAGTAACAAAAGTCCGTTCGAGGAAGGGTTATAAAAGACATTTGCCAGATCGAACTGTTTGGAGTGGTGATAGAATTACGTTTCGAAAAAAACGTCGGAATTAGAAAATCCCAGGAATCATGCGTCAAACCGCGTGTCAGAGCTTCACCGCTTGCTTGATGTGCACATCGTAGAATGCGCTTAATCATTTTCAATAAGAAAACTGTAAGCTTTATGAAAACCACCCGACCTCAATATTCGAATGCATTTACATATTTTATAAGTTGTAACGCGTGACAGAAATTTTAAGACACTTGTAGCTAATACAGAGACAGAGAACTTTACGTTTCTGGAGAAAAAAAAAATGACGATCTCCATAACAAATCATGACACTCTATGAAAACCGGCCATTTTGCCACAAATACGTTTCTGTGAGCAACAAAGATTGATTTTAGTTGAGGGCCCGTGTACTTCTAGAAACTGCCTTGATCACTAACATGCAGTGACTGCTTACTGGCACAAAGTTAGGGGTAAGGGTACCTGTGGCCCCCTCTAAATTCCTCACTAATTTTATAAGCCAGCGTTTACACGCGAAGTGTTCTGTTGTTGGGATAAACGAGGCTTACTCTGCTATATTTGATCTCCATCCCTTCTAGGCGACGGGATAGTTTGTTTATCTCCTTGGTAGACATCTGAAGTTTAATGAAAGCCTTGGAACTTGTGAAAAACTGTCGAGGAGTAATCTGATCCGAGGGTATGGCAGCCAGGTCTTGGTAAATTTCTTTATTGATTCGCTGTTTCTGAAAAAAGTTCGATGTTTTGATGTTATGTCTATAAAGGTACACCAATTGCGTATTGATAACATGAGCAAAAAACGTACACGTTGACATATCTGACATAATCGTGACCAAGCAGTTTTTTCTGTTGACTTTTAAGTTTTTGAAATGCCAGTTTAGTTTCATTAATTTCAATTTATATAAAGTGACAAAATCCCATTCCTTTTGCTTTAGCTTTCCAGTAAAGACGTTAAAGGTAGGCCTACTAACCACGTTTTCTCGATTTTCCCAAAATATTTAAATACACGCACCTTTCTATGTTTTCTCAACTTTCCGTCTATTTCACTAATTTTGGTCTTCACTTTCACTGCGGCATCAATTATGCTGTAAAACGACATCAACAATTATAGCGACATTACAATATATATTAGAATTTACGGACAAAAGCCAGTGAAAGACTTAAAGAGGCTTGAAACTCAAAAAATAAACTAAATCGCATGATCCATTTTGTTCTCTGACACTGAAACAGAATCTGACCTCTTCATCAGATATTTTAACGGTTTGCTCATAAATTTTTTATTTCTGTTGATGTCACAGCATTTTTCTTTCAGTTTCAAATTTCAAAGGAACGATCTGTCTACTGGTCGCGACTTCGTCGACTTTTCTCTTGCAAGGCAAAGCACGTCTCTTTATTTGGTAAGGCAAATTCGCCAAATTTTGATAGTTCCTATCATTTTAGTGGACTTTTGTCTCGTTTTCCACTTTTTTCAGAGTTTTTGTTACTCTGAAGCAGACCTTTTTGCCCACTTCGCGAAATGGAGGACTCGTTCGAGTTCCGAGCCCCCCCCCCCCCTTGGTGCGCGAATGCTGTCGACCATAGATCGGAGTGCGATCACTCATGATAATCAGCCGTTAATATCCAGCTGTTTTTCAAATGACTGTGAACGCATGCGCACATTTTATCATAACTTGGAGAGAGATTTTTGTGACTTTCTTGAAAATTCCTTCACAAGAGAAAGTGGATAACTTCGTAGTAGACAGTGTGAGATGGTACATTTGCCAGAAATTGTTTAAAAGATATCTTTGACGAGCTTTCTCGTTTCATGAATCTTTAAACATCGACTGGATGCTGTGTCAACACAAACATGCATTATCCACGCTCAGACGGCAAGCGCCATTGAAGCCTTTGTTCCCAATTTCACGAGAAATTTTGAATCGACGATATCAGCATGGGTAGATATAGCCTCCACTAAATCATCT
The DNA here is from genome assembly GCA_002633005.1 of Phoronis australis. Taxonomy (NCBI): domain Eukaryota; kingdom Metazoa; phylum Phoronida; family Phoronidae; genus Phoronis; species Phoronis australis. Next base: position 273,180 of record NMRA01000233.1, on the reverse strand, counting down.
TAAAAATCTAGACTGTAGCAGATATCCTGCAAGTCAATGCCATTCATGCATTACTGCTTTTCTGTTAAATCATCCGACCGGTCAAATTGCTGGTACTTGGATGGTTTCTTTCGGTATTCCTTCGCAAGTACAATGAACTGCACCAAAACCAGCTATGAACCGGGTTAGCTCACTTCAAATAGAGTATGCAACCTTGGCTTGACTAGTTAGGCCGCATAAACGTTCGCCGGAGCGATAAAGCAACAATTGCTTAAATCACGTTGAGAAACAAAGGGTGTTTGGCAGTTCAACTTTTATTGCATTAAGTCATTATGAAAGCTAACGAAAATATCGATATTCTAGTCGTGACGCCTTTGCATCACGATTCCGTCGTATTGGTCAGGTACTAATTGTGAGAGCTCGTAAAAAGTTATGTTAATTGGTGAAGCAAAGGTCGTGAGACTGAGGATGACGTAAAGTCGACAAAATCTCAACGATTTCAAAAATATCAAAGCCTGTATCGCGCATTTTGCAACGCATACTAAGTTATAATTTCTTGGAAACAATTTCACCGGATCATTCAAACATTAAGCCATCGTCGGAGAAACAGTTTGAACGAAAACAATCAGTCGACCAACCTCTTTGGGCAGCTGGCTAATATTGCAAATAACATTACCTCCATGTAGACACTTCACTTACCCTACAAAAATGGATCGGAATACTAGGACGACACACAATAGCAACCACAAAATGCTTACGAATTCATTCGCCACAGCGCTTTTTTGGCAGCGTCGATGGAGGTGCGATACTTCTCTCGGGTGACTTCTAGTTGTTCGAGAATGTGCCGCATGTTGGTTGGCGACAACCCTGTTGTTTTTTCGAGCACTGAAGAAGGATACACTAGTCAAGTCACACATATAGGTGACCTCTTGCTATCTTTGCACTGTTTGCATCTGTATTTGCCCCCTATAAACCATATTCTAGTATCTAAAACAAATTTATTCACACTTCCAAAACATCATATTATCATTTCTTTGAATTTCGGGATGAATTTTTAGTCTCGACAAAAACAACATAAACACTCGAGTCTGATGTAGATCACGAAAACGAAGTCATTTGGTTGAATTTTTACCACGCTAATCTGGGATCTGATTTGCATGCGTTCTTCAACACTTCAAACTGTCACGTATTTGTCTCGTTTCCATTACTTTTGTGATATAAATATTCATTCAATTGCATGCTCTTCATGAAATTCGAAAACAGAGTGCACAGTTGTACTACAGACAGAAGATATCTGGTTGTACTGAACAAAAGCAAAATGTAGAGCTCGTTAGTGATACGTGAGCAGTGGGTAAAGTAACAACAATTTTTGTCCTCGGATATATCATCAGAATTGTGAGTGCTAATGTTGCAAAGGCATACTTTTCATGTTCAACTGATCTAAATAGACTGATTTTGACCAATCATTGACTGAGCAATCAAGAATTGGATGTAAGAGATCTCCACCAGACACAAATGCTGATAGGGTGTGGGTTTGAACCTACTGTCGTTTTTCAAATGCATTGTGGGACGGTTGTCGACTTATGAACATCCGGTGACGTCACACATAATTCCCTTGACTGCCATTTTGCTTCAGGGGGTGTAACCCATCCCTTGCTTTTGCCAAGAAACATAAGGAGTCAGAATGGTCAGAAACAATAATGTAGTCTTCTCGAACCTAGCACTCATTTCTAATTTCGGCAAGGGACAAGGTGAGAACAATTTTAGGTAACCTCAATCAAATGCTGTTTTTGACAGAGGAGACGCGGGTTTATTGCACCTTTCACGCGGCATTTCATTAATATACTACATAGCTGCCAAACGAATTATCGGTAAATAACTCAAGCTAATATAATCGGTCTCGTAAAACTCCTGATCGTGATAGGATTTGATGTCCGTTACCAACAAGAACAACGAACCTATTACCTATCATGTACACAAGGTCCTAACAGGACTGAAAAATGGGCCGCCTTCGAGTAAAATGTTGGGCAACAGCACAAAACAGCGAACTGTGACTATTTCAGTATCTTTGAACGACTTTATCTGGACAAACGCGGTAGCCTGGATATGTTCTATCTTTCTTAGTAAGTGACGAGATTCAGATTTTAACAAGTTTGTGCGTAAAAGGGGCGAGCGTGGTCGGTAAGCTTCCAACCTGCCGCAATAAAACTGCGACATCGTCGCAAGGAGTGCTCTGTTAGTGTGACCTGCACTTACACTTCAGTAATTTCTTTGCTCCCTCTATTTCATTGCTATTTAATTTTTGCAAACGACTTGTCATCTTCAGTTCCTTCTTTTTCTCACTGGAAAAACAACGAAGTCGATGAAAACTGAAACTAGAACATGGGTATTGACAAAATATACAGCTTTTAAACTTAGTTTGAAAATTGATATTTTATTGATGCATTTCGACGTGTTTAGCTGGCTAAAAACAAAAATCGAATTAGGTCTTTTTCGCTTATGGAACCAGTGTCACGATAGTTCTTTCCGTTTTAGGATTCTAGGGCCGTTACTAAGAACATGGAAAGCAACAGCTGCGCAATAAAACAGTTCAGAGTTTCCGGGGTTTGGCCAACTCTATAATTGTGAATTTGACAATTACGCATTTGCAGTTTGCTTGTGACCTGAGCTACAGGCTCAGTCCGCAACGATGCAAAATCAGATGACTGTGGTAACGTTTTTCAATCCCATAGTGCTTCGGTTAAAATTTTAACATTGATAGCTAACCAGCAGCGAAATGGCCCTTTAACTTGGATATGTGGGACCTTATCGACAAGTCTGTGTCAATAAAAGTATACAATTTGACTTTGTAAAAGCGTTTATTTTCTGAAAGGAGCAAGCCTGTGGAATTTGTTGTTTGGCTTTATACCGTCAGGTAACAACCTGAGCACGTCTTATAATTAAAATTTGCCAAAAGGTTCATTCATGGCAAAACAACGATATCAATAAATTTCGTTTGATATTAATCGTCAAGATGAAATCTCAGAATCACTGGAGCATTCTTACAAAATTTCATTTCGTTTCCGCTCATGAACTTAATATTTATTTTTCACTAAGTCGTTGGTTAAATTCCCAAACTTTGATAGCTCCTCTTGCAGAAGTGGAAAATTTTAAAATTCCTAACAACTTTTTGGAAAAGAGTGCACAAAGTACAGTATCAGAAATCTTCATCGAATCATTTCTGAAATAACAGTATAAGTTTCGAGTGCAACGTTATGCAGGAAACAGTAAACACTTTTGAAAAATCTTACTCTCTTGCCAAGCAAAACTCACTGAGCACTTTTAAGTCAACCATTTTGATTAACAATGTACGTCATCAACTGTGACGTTTTTTTCACGTGGTCTTATGGTGACGCGTATCGACCTCGACCTTCGGTCTCGGTGTATTCGCGGAATAATGTCATGTTGGATATTACTTCATCTACGCCACTCTCGGTACGTTTTGTGTATATACTATTGTAAGCACAGATTTGTCGATAATTTTTAACCGAAGCGCTATGGGCTTCAACATCTCCAAGATTATCAGATTTGAATTGCGGTCAAATGAGCCTGCAGCTCACGTCAGAGACATTTGTTTACATGTGCCACTGTCGAATTCACAATTTTAGGTTTGGCCAAACCCGAGAAACTCTGAAATATTTTATTGCGCGGCTGGTGGTTTCGATGTTCTCCTCTATTGTGACATTGATTCCATAACAGTGAAACACTTAATTAGATTTTTGTTTTTAGCCAGCTAAACATGGCAAAATGCAGCATTAAAATAGTAGTTTTTAAACTAAATCTAAAAGCTGTGTCATTTGTCAATGCATTACTCATGTTAAACTTTCAGTTTTAAACGACTTTATTGTTTTTCTAGTGAGAAAAAGAGGGAACTGGAGATGACAAGTTGTTTGCTAAACTTAAATAGCAGTGAAACTGAGAGAACAAAAAAGTTACTGAAGTGTAAGTGCAGGTCACACTATTTAAAGGTCCAAAACTGAGCGCTCTTTGCGACAATGGGTCGCAGTTTTATTGTGGCAGGCGAGAAGCTTACTCATAACGCTCATCCCTCTTGTGCACAAACTTGTTACGGTCTAATTCTCATCACTTATTAAGAAAACTAGTACATATCCATGTTCAGATAAAGTCGTTCAAAGATACTGAAATAGTCGCAGTTCGTTGTTTTATGTTGTTGCCCAAATTTTTACTCAAAAGCGGCCCATTTTCCAGTCCTGTTGGGACCTTGTGTACACGATAGCTGATAGGTTTAACATTCTTGTTGGTAGCGGACATCAAATCCTATGACGATCACGAGTATTATGAGACCGATTATATGAACTTGAATGATTTTACTCATTTTTCACTTTTTAGCACCTTATTTTTATAATGAGAAAATGCCGTATGAAAGGTGTGATAAGCCCCCGTCTCCTCTGTCAAAAACAGCATTTGATTGAGGCTACCTGAAGTTATAAAATTGTTGTCACCGTGTCCCTAGCAGAAATTAGAAATAAGTGCTACACTTGAGAAGAACTGACATAACGTAATTGTTTCTGACCATTCACTCTCTTTATGTTTCTTGTCACGAGCAGTGGTAAAGCAAAATGGCCGTCAAGGGAATTATTTGTGACGTCACCCAATGTTCACAAACCTACAACCGTCCCACAATGCATTTGGAAAACGACAACAGTTTCGAACTCACACCTTATCAGCATTTTGGTCTGGTGGAGATCTCTTACATCTAATTCTTGATTGGTCAGTCAATGATTGGTCAAAATTAGTTTATGCGGATCAGTTGAATATGAACAGCCTACTTTTGCAACATTAGCACCCAATTATTCCGATGATAAATCCGAGGATAAAAATTGCTGCTACCATACCCACTGCTCACGTATCACTCGAGTTCTACATTTTGTTTTTGTTCAGTACAACCGGAGATCTGTCTGAGGTACACCTGTGCACTCTGTTTTCGTATTTCTTGAAGGTTATTCAAAAAAGGAAGAGCATGCAACTGAATAAAAATTCATTCCAGAAAAGTAATGGAAATGGAACAAATAAGTGACAATTTGAAGCATTGAAAAACGCATGCAAATCAGATCCCAGATTAGCGTGGTAAAATGCAAGCAAATGACCCAGTTTTCGAGATCTGCACCACACACGAATGCTAGAGGTGCCTGTGCTCGAGACTAAAACTTCCATCCGCTGTTCAAAGAAATGATATTGCGATGTTGTTACTTTTGAAGTGTGAATACGCCTGTTCGGAAATTTGTTTTGGATACGAAAGTATGATTTATTGGGGGCAAATTCAGATACATATTGTGCAAAGATAGCAAGAGGTCATCCATATGCGTGACTTGACTAGTGTATCATTCTTCAAAAAAACAGCCGGATTGTCGCCAACCAACATGCGGCACGTTCTCGAACAACTAGAACTCACCAGTGAGAAGTATAGCGCCTCCTCCGACGCTGCCAAAAAAACGCTGTGGCGAATGAATTCGTAAGCATTTTGTGGATGCAATTTTATGTATCGCCCTAGCATTCCGATCTACTTTATAGGGTGTAATGTTATTTGCAATATTAGTCAGCTGCCCAAAGAGGTTGGTCGACTGCATGACTTCGGGAGAGCTGTTTCTCTGACGATGTTTTAATGTTTGAATGATCCTATGAAATTGCTTCCAAGAAATTATAACTTGTTAAGCCACGGATCTCCACCTGATTTTCATAATATGAAGGGGATTATACGTCACGGAAAAGTGAAATATGCGCGAGACAGGCTTTGATATGTTTTAAATCGTTGAGATTTCGTTGGCTTTACGTCATCCTCAATCTCACGACCTTTGCTCCACCAATCAACATAACTTTTACGAGCTCTCACAATTACTACATGACCAATACGACGGAATCGTGATGCAAAGAATATCGACATTTTCGTTAGCTTTCATAACAACGTAATGTAATAAAAGTTGAACTGCCAAGCACCCTGTGTTTCTCAACATGATTTATGCAATAGTTGCTTGATCGCTCTATTTGAAGTGAGCTAACCCGTTAGTTTCATAGCTGGTTTTGGTGCAGTCCATTGTAATTTCGATGGAGTCACCAAAAGAAACCATTCAGGTAAAAGCAATTTGACCGGTCGCATGATTTAACAGAAAAGCAGTAATGCATGAATGGCATTGACTTGCAGGATATCTGCTACAGTCTAGATTTTTAAGATGATTTAGTGGAAGCTACATCCAAAAATGTCTATCACCCAAACCTATTTTTTGTGTATCATACATCAGCTGGAAATTTCTCCGCTGTTTTTGTTATTGCTCATTCCAAGCTCTGCTTATTTTTCGTGAAGTAACTAGAATGGATTTCATAACATACCAGTTTATTGTACTGGATTCTTCTTGGGTTTATCAACTGTAAACTAACACTAATAGGAGCATAGGATAATAGCCACCTGTCTTAAGTTCGCACAAAAGTAGAGTACAAAATTCCAAACGTAATT
>NMRA01000233.1:223235-265850 GCA_002633005.1 Phoronis australis | reverse complement strand
TTTTAACGTTGATCATCGTCAATACACCTCCAAAAATTGCACATCGTCTTTGCGCAAACTACATTGAGATTTAAGTCTCCCGAAAAAAGTTGACGATCGGATAGTGTTTAAAAGTCTAATTCTAAATTTCTCCAGTTAGTGCACAAATGAAGTAAAAGAAAGTAGTTCTGCTTGTCGCGTCAGCTGTTGGTATCATTATCTCGACTTATGACCCACAACGCGTGACTGGACAAAGCCTTTTCAATTTAGCCGGTGGAGCGTGAGACCCCTGAGGTCCCAATCGAGTCCTCACGACAACTTCGCGTTATGCCATGCTGATATCGTCGATTCAAGATTTCTCTTGAAATTGGTAGCAAAGACTACAATGGCGCTTGCCGTCTGAGCGTAGATAATGCATGTTTGTGTTGACACAGCATCCAGTCGATGTTTAAAGAGGCATAAAACGAGAAAGTTCGCCAAAAATGTGTTTTAAACAATTCCTGGCAAAAGTATACTACGAAGTTATTCACTTGCCCCTGTGAAGGAATTTCCAAGAAAATCACAAAAATCATGGTTTTTGAAAAAAAATTCTGCAGTCACTACAGAGTTTCTAATCTCCCTCCAGCTTATAATAAATGCGAGCATGCATTCACAGTCATTCGACAAACAGCAGGCTGACAAGATGGATATTAACGGCAGATTATCATGTGAGATCGCACTCCGATCTGAAGTTGACAGCATGCGCGCACCCAGGGGCGGCTCGAGGGCTCAAGTGAGTCCCCCATTTGGCGAAGTGGGCAAAAAGGTCCACTTCAGAGAAACAAAAACTCCGTAGAAAGTAGGAAACGGGACAAAAGTCCACTATCAACATTCGGCGAATGTGCCTTCCCAAATAAAGTGACGCGCTTTTCCTTGCGGGAGAAAAGTCGACGAAATCGCGACCAGTAGACAGATCGTTCCTTTGAAATTTGAAAGTGAAAGAAAAATGCTGTGACGTCAATAGAAATTAAAAACATTTACGAACAAATCGTAAAAATACCTGGTGAACAGGTCAGATTCTGTTTAAGTGGCAGAGAACAACAATTTAGTCATTTTTGCGTTTCAGGCCTTTTTAAGTCATTTCTAATATAATGTCGCTATAATCGTTGATCTCATTTTACAAAATATTGATGCCGTGTTGAAAGTGAAGACAAAAATTAGTGAAATAGAAGGAAAGCTGAGAAAGCATAGAAAGGTGTGTGTATTTAAATCTTTTTGCAAAATCGCGAAAACGTGAAAAGTCAACAGAAAAAACTGCTTGGTCACGATTATGTCATATGTCAACGTGTACGTTATTTTGCATCTGTTATCTATACACAGTTGGAGTACGTTTACAGACATTACATCAAAACATCGATTCTTTTCAGAAACAGCGAATCAATAAAGAAATTTACCAAGATCTGACTGCCATACCCTCGGATCAAATTACTCCTCGGCAGTTTTTCATAAGTTCCAATACTTTCATTAAACTTCAGATGTCTACCAAGGATATAAACAAACTATCCCGTCACCTAGAAGGCATGGAGATAAAATATAGCAGGGTAAGCCTCATTTATCCCCACAACGGAACACTTCGCGTGTAAATTTAGAGTGGGGGCAAAATGGCCCTTACACATAACTTTGTGCCAGTTAGCGGTCACTGCATGTTAGTGGTCAAGCCAGTTTCTACAAGTACAAAGGCCCTCAACTAAAATCAATCTTTGTTGCTCACAGAAACGTATTTGTGGCAATATGGCCGGTTTTCATAGAGTGTCATGATTTGTTATGGAGATCGTCAACCTTTTTTCTCCAAAAACGTAAAGTTTTCGGTCTCTGTATTAGTTACAGGTTTCTTATCATTTCTTTCACGCGTTACTTATAAAATAAGTAAATGCAGTCCAATATTGTCGTAACTTTGTATAGTTTTCCTAAAGGTTACAATTTCTAACTAAAAACGATTATGCGCATACTCCGATGTCATACTGTGCACATCAGGCAAGTGGTGACGCGCTGACACGCGGTTTCACGCATGATTCCAGGGATTTTCTAATTCCGACGTGTTTTGCGAAACGTGAGTTCTATCACCACTTCAAACAGTTCTGGTTCCTCGAACGGACTTTTGATACTCTGTATGTATTGGACTGTCCTGACAGTCCTAGCAATGATTTGGCAAAACGTGTCAAATGATAGTGGAAGTTACCTTTTCACCCCATTTTTTTCACTCCGAGAAAACAGGAAACTGCAGTAATGCCCGAAAGCAATACATTTGAACGTACTGCGGTACTACTCGCAGTAAATGTATGTCGTAGGTACGACGAAAGCCGGTTTATGACCCTAACCGTTCATAACATATCCCAATGTATGACTTCAAGGTGTGGTCGGAGTGATTCAGGAACTAACTTTTGTTTGGTTTGACAACCCGTCTACACTAGAAAATTACTTGTTTGCAAACTTGATCAAAATCGAGTTAAGTCGAGTCTAAAAGGCATTATAATGGCTTGACACGAGGGAACAGTTAAATGTGACGACGGGGCGGCAGTGATCGTGTTGTAAGCTGGTCTCCAAGGTGCCTATGCCTGTACCCCTCTCTGGCTAACAGCTTTTGCTGTTCTGAGGCCCTGTTACTGTTAGCGTATAATAAAGTATTTTGTGTTTCAATTCTTTGTTCTCAATAAAAATCCCAGAACGTTCTGCTGAAAGGCTCGGCTGGTAGTTGTGTCACGACATCAACCAATCAACAGTGATCGTAACCGTGAGCTTAAAGGAACATTTTACGGCAGAAAACTGCTTTATCTCAGTATGTTGTGGTGGCACTGAATAGTTAGGCTGCGGCCGCGGCCAATTTGCACTGCCAAAATATAGAAATTTTGGGGTAGGCCAAGTTTGGGGGCATTTTGTAGGTGGGCATTGCACGTAGGCTCAGTGAATGTGGTTTGTTTGTATTTGTGAACATGCTGTGAATAAAAAAGGCCACTTCCTTGGCTGTAGCTGCACTCTTCTTCAAGATGGCGGCCCCCGGCTGCAATTGTGTATTGTTGGGTAGCGACCGAGAAATTGGCTGTGATTTTAGGTAGCTCTCAAACAAGCAAGAATTGCCAAAAAACTAGTTGGTTGACAGTACTTTTGGACCACATTTTCGGAATCGGTAGGAAATTTGCTTTCAGACTCTAATGTTGGTTTTAGTCGTGCATCGGCAGGGAAGTGGTGTTTTTTGCCCTTATTTTTCTTAGTCTAGTTTGGTTTTCAGTGGGAATGAAATGGTCAAAAATACAAGAAAGAATAAAGTTTCTGTGCTCATCTGCTGGGCTTTTTATGTGAAATAATTGAAAACATGCCATTCTTTGCATCCTGTTTTTGACAGAGTGAAGAAAAGGTTACAAATCAAGTGATGTGTGTTTTGCTAGGCAAAACCCAGTGAGAACTGTTCTGTACCTCCTGTTGAGCGGCGAAATGGTCACTTCCGTTTTACAGCGAGCGCCCTCGGTGAGTGGTTTTAGGTATCACTGACTCAAAATTTAGGTCTGACGTCATTTTGGAATCGCTAGGACTAGGCCATACAATGTGTCTGTATTAAATTGAAACTTGCAGGCTAATTCCTTATCTGTGTTATTGCTTGGCCAAATTAGTTAGAAACGCAACACATAGCGACCATGTGAATTTGAAGTAGGTTGAAAATGTTTTCTTAAAAAAACAGTTATGTGTCGGAAATGATCCGCCGCACATCACTAAACCATGTCCAGTAAGTATCATGACAAGTTGCCGGGTAATAATATTACGTTGTGCGGGCTATGCGAGCCCACGAGGTATGTCATTAGAGCAAAGATCGCCTATTTGCAGAATTTTTCGTTTTTACATTTACAAGTTGTCAATGAGTACAACTGTTCCTTGTTTGGTGTAGATTATGTAGCATTTGTCGTTTAGTTCCTGCTACACATTAGCAGAGGTAGGAGCACGCAAATACATCTTTAAAGGGCTTCAAATCATCAATTTCATATTTTAAACACCAAGTGTGTTTTATTCAGCACCTTCACCAGATCGTTATTCTGCGGGAATCGCAAGTACAATTCCGCGCTGAGGTTACTCTGAGAAAATCAATTGTCTTTCCTATAATCCCACAATGTCCTTTTAATAGCGGTATTTTCTATTTTCATTTCGGTTGGCACAAATCTGGTCGCCCCAATTTGCTCTTGTCAGTTGTATAAACTGTAATCAAACACTTCAAAATCGGTTTTCAGAATTGAACTCTATCACCGGTGCAAAGAATGTACTTCAAATTTAATTTTCATTTCATCTCATTACGTACTGGATATTGAATGAACAGCTAGTCATCAAGAGTCGTGGTTAGAAACTATATCAATTTACTGAAGTTCACAATTGTCTTGTGTACAAAAATGACGCGAATGCTGTCGCGATGCTTTAGTGACTGGTAATTTTGTGTAATCTCTTTTGTACTTAGATGGAACAAAAAATGAAAAAGAAAATTGCCCCGAAGTGAATGTGTTACGTAACATATTTCGTAAGTCTTTCCAGCTATTCGGCCTTAAGGCTTTCCTACTTCCCTATGTACCTATTTTTGTATAGACCTATTGTAATTTTTACCACATTGTATTACTATAGAATGGGGTAATCACATACAGGATCCCAAGTTTTGAGATCTAGATGCTCGTTATTAAGTGGTTCTCAAAATGTGAGACATCCGTAAGTAAGTATTACTGCATTTCTGTGTCTCACTGTGGCAGGTGTCCAAATTTATGAGCTACCTATAGATCCGGGTTGTTACTGCACGGAGTGTGGCTCTTGCTCCGCATTCCTTCATTAAAGTGGCCGTTTTCATTATTTTTGCGGTGTTTTGTGGCGTCAGCATCTCTATTCGTCCCAACACGTGAAAAGTCATACTGAAATTTTACAGATGTGTTCCTATTGAGATGATGATGATGCAGATTTCCGGACGGATCCAGCCACTGTGCACCCCCCTCCCCTCAGTAGCAAATTCGCTTTTTCTTTGATGGATCTTCCAGAGACTTTGCATGTGTGCTCCAATTGAGAAAACGTAGACCTTAGGGGTGAGTCTACTGTGGCGACCCCAATGGGCTATTGACGTTTTCTTTGGGCATGGCTCTATAGACCATTCTACGCGCCATTCAAAGGAGGCTGTCATCCCTTGAGGGATGTTCACGACAGCACTTGACCTTGTTTTAGACGGATTTGACTTACGCTGTGCCCGAAAGACATTTTAATTACACGCATTACGTGATACTAATAAATATCCCAAGAATCATACCGTTTGTGGAGCAGTCGAGGGCGCATTTTGGCATTGTGTGTTGCGCTTGTTAACCAAAGTGGGTTGTCCTTTAAAGGTCAATAATATCCGGTCTCACGTGATCCTTCGCCATGTTGTTACTTGAAAGTCTCCCATTTTCTCAGAAACAAGTAATAAAACTAATATCACGTCTATTCCGATGATCAACACAAACGCAATATTTGCGGCAATCACGCCAGAAATATCGGACATCGCTTTTACCAGGTGCAAAAGTTAACCAACTCTCTTGCTGGTTCCCCACGAGAGGATAGAGAACACGCAGGTATCATTCAATTTTCCTAGGGAATTTTTTTACACCGGCGTTTCTGATTGGCTGGTCGAATTTTCAACAGGTAGTACTTTCCGAAAACAAACTGGTATGACTGATGGAGGAAGTGCAAATGTCGTCTGTTGTACAAATTCGGTGCTTGATTCACGTGGCTACTAAACATTACTGCAGAAACGAAATATTTGCTGTTACGCCACTTGCATGACAAGGCTAAAATCATTCATAGTCTGCCAATTTCTTTCTTTGTTGTAAAGCTAACCAGTGACTGCCTTGGTTACATCAACCAGTGATAAAAAGTGTGCAACTGGATGATACCTGCGTGTTCTTTACCACATAGCGGACACACAGTGAACAAGCGAGACCAACTCTTGCTTCAGACAAGTACACGATTTCCGAGATTTGTTGATTTCCGGGAACAACTTGGAAATGTACCGATGGCCAACTCGGTCAAGCTTTTTCTTAGGTGTATTTTGTAAAATGTTGGGAACATTGGTGAATATTTCGCAGTGTCGGCCATTAAGATTTGAGGGTGGTTCATGTTTATGGTATTTAATTTTCCAGTACTTGAACTCAAATCCATTTTAAACCAAATCCCTGGCAAAAACAGGTGCAGGTAGCTTCCTTCGAGAAAGCGGAGTTTGAGAAAAATGTGCCCAGATGTCATAAATTCAATTTACGTGAGGGTTTTCAGAAAAGACGGTGTCCTTACGGGGCTCCGTTTGACAACAAACAGTCCTTACGGTCAGATGTTCGAACAGCCTGTAAGGTTTTATGTACATGTCGAAAAAAATAATAATTAGTATTTAGTTCGTGAATTGTGTAAGAGGTCACACATTGTTTCACAACCTGATACCTGGAACTGTCAGTTATAACCCTGAAGGTTGGGTTGCTGCGCTTTGTGCACACAAAGCTGGGCTTTAGAGGCACTCAGCTGGTCTACAATCTTATATTAATGCTACTGCTATTACGGTTTTTGTTGTTGACGTTGTTACAGTTACTGCTACATCGCCTCTAATGGGCTTCAGCTCCATGTACACTTTCCAACTGCAGCACATTACCCTTACCCGGGCCGAGTACGCGCGACGTGTGTTAGGATACAAGTCTGTTCCAACCAGTTCAAGTCCACATGATCGACAGCGACACACAGACTGATCTCGACATGGAAATAGAGGACTCTGTGAACGCGCCGCAGACGGAATTGTTTAACAATGTTATAATTTCATTCCCGAAAAGTGAGCAGTAAAGAGGTGAATCAGATGCTGTTCTTATAGCAAGCGACACAAATTCGTACGCCATCCTTCCTCAGTCGATAGAGGGGGCTACATGTACTGACGAGGTCCAAAGCATCACTGACGTGGCGTTTAATAGTGTGGACGGGATTGAGCAGGGAGATTCCCTTACGAGTCCAAACAAGCTTTCAGCATCTTAGAGTTTTCTTTTGTTTGTAATGTTGTACTGACCATTTCTGTTGTATTTTGATATGCTTTTGCGTTGTGTTGATTTGTTCAATTGAAATAAAAAAAATATCTCATCTGACATTTTCACGTTTTGTTCAGTGAAGTATCCAGATAATGCAAATAATCCCGCTACTTGAAAGTTTTTTTCAATGGCTCATCTCTGCGCGAACTCAGTGAAGTACTGGCGTACATTGGTTACAGTTTTACGCACAAGTCAAATTTTTGAGTAAATTTTCCACAAAGCACTCTGTCTCATGCGCATAATCTCAGGATGTTGTCTCTATGGCCGCCAACTTCAAATCAATTGCTGTCAATTACTGCGCCCTGGCGAGAGAACACAAAACATTGTTTACATTTTTGTAAAGGAATCGTTGCTTGAGTGTACTTTATATATGTAAGAATCATCTTTTAGATTTTTAACTTAACTTAATTTGCCATAAACATGCATTTATGACGTCATAAATGCATGTTTATGGCAAATCTGTCTCTGAGTACTCTTGTTTCCAAGAGTATGCTACAGGCTACAATCTCGATTTAGCGTCTACTTGGATAGACAGTACGGGCAATGTATTGTTCTGTGGCCGTAGGAAATTGGGGACAAGATGTTTACTCAAACAGCATGAGTTCTAGCTACAAAACTCTGCTTCCTTGGAGAAGGCATGTTTTTTAATAATAGCTTGCTCATAACAACTTCCTTGTTTTTTCTTTTTGTGGAATTGTGTGGAATTAGCTAAACCTCTACACGCGCCCAGATTACCGGGAATACCCCTCACACATACTCAAAAACACGGCCACAATACTACTATTAGGGCCACTGTAATTTCCTATGTTTTTTAGGCCTCCCAAAAAGAAAAATGATAGCACGTGCCAGTGAAAACGAGGCTTTGTTCATGTTTGCAGTCACTCATGCAGGCCAGTCGGTTGTTTTGATGCCCTCTTTAATTAGTTTGTTGTTTTAGGAGAGTATTTGCAACGGGTCAAAAATTCACCTATGTTATTACGCACTATCCGTTTATAAGCCCTCGTTCCCGAAAATATGCCCGGGCTTACTTTTTGAGGACTGAAAACCTAAATAATGTATCGTTTTCCAAATGAAGGCCTTGGGACTTGCACTCAGAAATTCACGAGTGATATACCACTAAAATGCGCTCTGTATCACTCAAGACGATTAACTGTTAATTGACCACCCGACTCATTCGCTGGTTGCTTACAGGACAACTAATGACGCTGATCGTTTCCGAAAGCAATCTCACTGAAAACCTAGACGAAGTTTATGACGACATTTACTTCCCTTTCGAGAGGTTACAATTTTCATGGACAAGTCATTTCAATTACGTTTTATGTCAAATCCTGTAATTTCGTGACTTCGTAATTATTCATTTTGTGGTGTTATTTTTCACCATTAACTTAAGCACTGCATTTGCATTTGTAAGGTTGGGACTCAAACAATTTTGTATAAACTATAAATTTCGAACTCAACAACGCTTCAAGTTTTTGGCTAGGTGCCTGTGTCCACTTCTCTAATTTGCAAATTCACTTGACCAGCCATACCTTGCACGAAACTTGTTTTTCAAAACTGACCACAGTTCCATCCCAATGGGTAGATCAATCAAATATATCATGAAGGGTGAGCGTTCACTTACTCTGTAACTCGTTAATTTGCTGATCAGACAAGACCTTGTCAATGTCAAATGTCATTACATAGGTTCATTGCGTTTTAGTTGTTTATACCTTACATTAAATTGTTCTAAAATAATGTCGAACGCAAGAGGGCTCGTTTCCTCGTCCGGCGCTCATTTCTTCTTATTACTTGATAGTGCTCAAACTAGACACTTTTAAGCACTGGTTACCGCACAGACATCACGGTGTGAAAAACGGAACTCACTGATAAAAAACTAGATCAAGTAAACACCCATTGTTTGTTTGCCAACATAGTCCGAGAAATACAAACATGACTCTACTGATTTGGGCTGCATACTTTTTACACAATCAAAAATGTCTTTTAGGCAAACTGAGTGAGTTAATTTCGGTTGCTTTTTGGGAGCGAGTATTGTCATACCAGCGGCAGTTGAAGAATATTTTATAATCATTTATAAAATTAGCTTGACCATACCTAGACATTGTCAATGACTTCGGAACTTCATTCCAACGTGACAAAGCCATTGGTTGTATTTTTAGAATAAGGAGTTTGTCTTCTGCATTTACGATGTGCGCATGTATGTTGCACATCCGTTATTTTTCTAAAATGTTATCGAAAAATGATTAACTTTTCGAGCATTTAATTTTTTCAAAATGTTATATTGTGAAGTTGTTTGGTGTAGTAAAAGTTATTTGTTATTACAAATTGGTCCACATATTTGCGTCCTCTAGTTACTAACCTTCTGTATACCCTCAGGCCATAGGGTAAGTGAAAGTTCATGAAGATATGAACGGTGTGCAACTTCGCTGCCGGGTTTTTTGAATATTTACTAGAAACAAACGGCCAAACAAATGTTTCAAGCTGTGCTGAAACATGTAAATATTTCAAGAACTTTGGAAAGCTGTACACGAGTGACCGTAACAACGACTAAACAAATGACGTACTTCACAGGGAATTTTATGAGAGTGTGTAAATATCTTAAACACCGAAGCACGAGAGAAGGCAGGTCGCCGTATCCTTCGGAATTTCTCCGATATCCGAGGTGAGCGTTCGACTGTACGGAGAGAGTATATTGTGTACAATATTTAATTGCTTACAGAAACGATGTCAAAAGTCTTAAGCAATCAGATGCAATTGATCAGTCGTTACTATTTTCCCAGCACAATTTAAAATTCAATCTTACTGAACGCCAAGAACCCTTGATCATGATATTCCATAAATTACAATTATTTCTGGCGATGTGTGTTTATTTCTGTCGACGATGCGCCCATGCATAAACGTGATGTCCTTGTGCTAAAACAAGTGGGGACACAATCGACCGAAGTCATCACGACATTATCACATCTTCAAACTGAGTATCACTAGAAACTCGACTCAAGAATTGATCAATTATAATGGCACGCTTCCAGTGAGTTTACAAGCTTGCATTTGAATTGTTCACTATGATTACTTTAAAAAATGCTAAACCTGGTTTTGACTTGTAAACAGATAACAAAAACGTTTTTTCCATGCAGTTCTCCGAAACAAAATAATGCTCTGTAACCCTCGACACCCCTCAAATGTTTGGATGAAAATTTGAAAACTCCTTACAAAGTTTGCTGAACGGGCAAGCGTCACCTACGCTTTTAGCGAATTACACGGCAACTGTGGGAAAGAACAACCCACCAAGGACTACAATATCCAATTTGTGAGATAGGGAGTATGAATTTTTGGACGATTCCTACCTTCAACTTGGAAGATTGACGCCAATGATACATTAGCAAGTGACAGAACGAGGATTAGTTGAAATCATCAAAACAGGATTTAGTGTCCTTTTAAGGTGAGTTCCGAGATTAGACACTGAGCCCAGGTGAAACAGTCATAGTACTGCACTGCGCCTCATGCTGGTACGGAAACATAAGGTCTGTGTTTTGGTCCACCGTTTCATTTTCAAACTATAGCCAAAGTAAACACTCTCCCTGTTGTTTCGGTCGGTTGAGGTTGTATAACCAATATGGACTGACACGGCGTCAACGAACCATTGTTACAAGCATCTTTTCTGACATCTGAGTACCCCTGAGGGTCAAATACCAGGAATCGCCAACAGACATTATGCCCAAACAGACAAGGGCGAAACTTCGGTCGGGTTTATTACATACCCCAGTAAGGGCCGAAATGGCATTCTACATGTACATGGTTTGGAAAATGTGTTATATGCACGGGAGGTTAAAGACGCTCTTTCCTCTTCATTTTAGTTTTAAACACCTCATAAAATGGATTGAAGCGAACGTTAGTAAGTCGAAACTAAAGCCCGAATAAAGCTAATTCAACACAATTCCAATTAATTTCTTCTCCGGATTCAATATGATTGTTTATTCATTTTTTTATTTTGGATGGTGCACCAGCAAATAAAATGGCGCCGGTGTGAGTGACAGCTGACTCGTGCATTATGGGCACTCACACAACTGCCACCATATGTAATGCGGTTTCCATTGAAACCCTGCTCACTTAAAAATAATAAAAACAATAGTTAAATAAGACAAACCGAAGAGGGCTGGAAGTTACGACTGACGAAACTCATTCTGTGTTCTAAACCGTTGAATGTAATTAAAAGAGTTTCTTTAAAGCTACTGTATAAACCCATCTTCCGCCACAAAGACATTAGGAATTTGATCTCAAATTGTCTCTCAGTCAAAATATGTTTGATTTCTGGTCTTGGAAAGTACAGGTAGTTCGTTATATTGCTTGAAACCAGGCATGCGGCCAGTAACGCTAGGACCTACGCTAGGACCTAGCTAAAATCTAGCTAAAGTCACGTGTTCTCCCTTTAAATACACGGCAATATCTCACGTAATCTCGCGAAATCTTGTTCTTTAGCGAGGTCCTAGCGTTACTGAACGGGAGGTAGGCTATACAAGTTGTGTCACGTACGTTGTCTCGAGCAATTACGAACTCTAAGTGCCTTGCAAGACCTAAAATCACTTGTGGTCCTAGAAAGGGACAAGTTGGGGCCATTTTTTCAGTAAGCTGTCTAGTTCGATCTTTATTTTCTTCGATGCAACGTTGAGTTATTGCATCTTTAACTGCTTTTTGGGGGATAGCAATTGGTGGCCTCTGGAAGAGAGTGACACTTCTGTATTATCCATCAAAATCACGTGCCCAGACTTCAAAACCAGCTGGCTGGACTGCAAAACCGACTGTCCGGTCTTCTAACTTTGTGTTCGGACCTCAAAACGGGTTGGCCGCGGTACCTTAAAACCAGATGTCCTCACCCAAAAAACTGGTTGACTGTGCCTAAAACGGATTGGTCGGTGCTCAAACACAATGACCGAACAAATCGCCAATTTCGAGCAAAACAAACAAGCGTGTAGGCAAAATTATTACTAGATGTCACTTTAACCCTTCGAAGCGTTCACAGCGAGTCTCTGAGGAAGTCCGGCCGCCAACTGGTTATGGCACCGGCCATCGTGTTTTGTGTCCAGTCAACTAGTTGTTTAAGGAGAGGCCATCGCGTTTCTTAAAGTCCGGACAACACGTTTGATCACCGGTCATTTGGTTTTGCAGTCCAGCCGACTGGTTGATTCCCCCTTGAATAACTGCGGTTTTCGTTTGCGCGCAGACAGGTGGCTGGCTGTACGCGGACAATCTGATTCAGATGCGTGAGTAAGGCATTAGTGATTCTTAGCTGTTGCGTCACAGCATGACGGTAACACGAAGGCGACTTTTGTGCATATCTCCAACATCCTCTACCGCCGTTTCGCACGATGTGATGACGTCATCGATCTCTAATCCGTCACATTTAGTTAGCAATCTGTCAGTCTGTCGCGTCTTTTCCTTGAAAGATTCCGCTACAGGAAAAAGTGCCTATCAATGTACTATCCTACGGAAACACGTTTTTAATCGTAGGTTCCTATGTCATTTTTCAGTTTGTGGGCCGGAAATGGACCAGTGAGATACTTAACCGTTTTCCAGCCCACGAGAGTACTTTTTTGTAACCTTAACCCAGCTACAGGGAACTACGCCAATAAAAACACAATGTTCGCATTATATCTCCCAGCCCACAGCACTTATAACAACGTGTACTAAACAAAAGCTTTAAAACAAAACAGTGAAAACTACGTCGAAGTGCTTTTCATTTGTTGCTAACTAAATCAAGCTGTCGAATAAGACCAGTTGCTACAGTATTAGTTATTTGACATCTGTACAAATAACGCGACGCACAACAAAGGCGTCATTCCAGAACCAAACGCACATTTTTAATTTGCACTAATTTGAAATAATAGCTACCCTAAGCAGTGTTGTCTTCCATCAAGAAAACTATCAATATTCTTTCCATCTATTCCACAAAAACAGCTTAATCCAAACAGAAGTAGATTGGTAGTGATTCAAGTTTCAGTTGCAAAATACACCAACATTGTTCGACAAGTGCCGCTAATTCGTGGAATCCCTATTTCACATGCTCTAGTCTAACGTGTAAAATACAAACAATGAGCTAATGTACTTCCTCAATGCAAGTTATAGTATGCAAGTGTATTTATTTTCTCTCATTTCAATTTCCTACTTGTATTTGAGACTCAGATGCACGTCCACGTTGGGTTGTTTTGTCGTTAACGGTGACGAATCGCGAAAACAAGGTCATCGCGCTAATGAAAACGTCTCCGCATCGAAATGAAACTAGCTGCACCAACCAAGTCAAATGCTTTTGCGTAGAATCTTAAAACGTGACGTTATTCACTTGATTATGCTTGAAAACGAGGTGTTGAGTTCCAACTGCAATGGTTCTGCACGTTTGGAACGCGAGTTTCCACGTTTGCGTTGTCAAAACGGATGCTAAAACGTGGCATTGTGTATAAAAAAACAATTCCCAACAATCATATTCGCAGTGCCACCAAAGTATGCAAGTAGTGAATACGTCGTTCATGTAACATTTTATTACATGTGTTTGCAATAAAAATAAACTCGTTCAAGTATCAACGACTACCGATGATTTTTCACGTAAAATGCCGCTGGCGAAGCAAGTGTAAATCCGAAAAAGTTTGGTTCAAATTAATATAAATACTAGGCACTGTGTTTCTTTCAATTTTCAATTATTGTTGGACTACATGGCTAGATTTGACCAAATATAATCATGCTAGCTAGTGTTGACGGATAACCTTCATGAACATTAATTTCAAACTTATTTGCTTTGGAACCTTAAGTATCAGTCCTCAGTAAGCTTCGTAGCGTGAGCTGTGCTGAGCCTGCAACTTTCAACAAACATGTTTGACAACTTTTTCGTGTTGTGAAAACGTTACAGTGTCCATTACACTCCTCCACGTGATGGGAATGATGTCATTTCAGTACCATACACGTACGTGTTAGAAACGCAGAGTGACTAATATTGTGTCCGGGTTAGTCTTCACGTGACATAAAACAGTACTAGGGTTAGTAACTGGTTATAATTTATTACACGAGTTAAAGCATACGGAGATTGGGATCATTTACTCTATTACTCACTCCAACCCATGTAGTAGATTTACGTTTCACTAGAGGCAAGAAGCCATATTTGAATTACAGAGTCGCTCCACTATCTAAAATGCATAGTATAAACCAGGTCGCTGAGTGACACAAACTGTATCTGAAAACTTACCATACGACAGCGTTCAAGTGCATTTAGTTTAGCTGACAAAAAACTCATAAAATCGGTCTCATAAAATCGTGACAGGGTTCTATTTCCGTAACCAAAAACATCAACAACAACGAAACCAAAAACTACTCAAGAAAACCCCTTAAAGTTTATTCAGATTGGCCAATGATTTAAAACCCAAAGTAGTTCGATTAGGGAGTCCACATTCACAGCCGAATAGGGCGATATGTAATTTTACAGGACGTAGCGTGTGCCACCTTCATTCAGCTAAAATATGGAAGCAGGCGTTAGCAAAAACAACAAAGTAATACTTGTCGTTGTTTCTAAATATGACTAAGTTAACAAACAATTTTGTAACAGCTTGGAGTTGCTGTATCCCGGGTTTTTACCGCTTTTGATACATTTTCATTGTTTAGAATTGAAGTTAGACCAAGGTTCTATGAGTTTTTACAAAATTTTGTTTTTTCCACCAACACGTTGATGTCGTTTGCATTTCATTGCTGTTGTTCCAGACTTTATTAGTGGGACACCAAATACTAGTACTTATAGAAAATGTCGCCCATCCCCAAACACCACCTTTAGTACATTTCCAAGTAAGCATTAAAAAGTGTGGAACAAAAAAAAACAATTTTACTTCGTAATAATAACAGGTAATCTCTCATTTCTTTCAAATAGTAGAAACCATCAGCTTTCATGACAAAGGACACGCCGAATTCAATTCATTAGAGGAAGTCAATCTATGATTTCTATTTCTTAAACAGGAACGAAAAGCGCCTTTAAATTTTCTTGGTACCACTGTTGAGGCGAAAGGTCAATTTACTATGGTTTCCAACGTTGAAAACTATTGGCCAAGAGCAATATTCACTTACTGGGCAAGGTATTTAGAACTTAGTTCAGTTACGTTGGTGACTCAGTAACTTGTAGAATCATTTGAGTGCGGCGAAACTTCGATGTAACAGTTCTGCCGCAACACTAGTCCTCTGTTAAATTACAAAATCACTCGATGCAGAACTCTCTGCTTTCCACTTTAGAACACCGCAACAACTCCACGCTTACTATACGTTAGAAAAAAAAAATCTCTCTCCTTTGGACTGAGTCGTAAAACACCGGACATCAGCTGTTCGCGACCAATGATTCTATTCCGCACTGAGCCTTATATCACACGTTTCCATAGACACCCTGTTCTCGCCATATGATTGGCTGGTTGAAAAAGTTTCCATGGTCTTGCGCCGTGTGTGTGCCGTCGGAATCGGGTATCTTGATGCATAGACCCAGCTTCTGACAAAATAATTGCGGGAGATTTGTTTACAGAGGTCACGAGTTGTGGTTAACCTTTACACAAGGCAATATAAAGACGTTGGGCTCTCCCGAAGCGCCTCAGTGTTCCAAAGGGATTGGTGGAAATAGTAAGAAATCACGAAATTCCTCAGAGCGAGTCAGAGACCGACTGTGATATTGGAGGAGCAACGACATTTTGTTGTTTTACTAACTACTGACAGAACAATATAGCAGACGATATTAAACATGAAGTGGTTAAACTTAGCTGTTCTGATCGCCTGCGCTTTAGCGGCAACCGCCAAGCCACCTCAGAGATATTCCTCATCACGAGGTAAGTGTTTTCTTTCGTTTTTAATGACGGATTTCAGGTTAGACTTGTCTTAAGAAATCAAACGACTTACGGAAATCCGATTACACACGTTTTGTTTGCCACGACGAACGAACTGTGTAAAATAAACACATGTGTTAGTCAAACATAGAAAAATGACACAAAATGAATATATTTTCCTGACGTGACGTGTACAGAACTGGTGCTGTCTTTGACATGTGATGTGACTGACTGTGGGGGAAGGGGGTGGCTTGTATGAAAAGATATTAACATTGTTCCATTGAACTGATCTCGTCACAATTAGTCCGGTCAGTGGTTACACAAAGCAGGCTAAGTGGATTACTACTTTGTCAGTTGTCAATGTCATACACAACTCGTTAACTTAAGTCAAAAAATAATCAGCGACAATCATTGCTGTACGGATCTAGTGCCTTTTTCAGCACGCCTCATTACGACCGTCTAGCCTTAATCAGGGGTGTATAGTTTTCATCGCTGCGCTTGTTTCTCAATAAGTAAATAAGCTAGTAAGTTTCATTAATTTCCCTCTTTAGATTCAGATTGGTTTTTCCAGCACAATTCTCTGATGTCTTTTTATTCTCGGAGTTCGGGTTTGCTTTGTAGCCATAGAAAGGTTTAGCATATATCTAACTTCAATCGCTTCTGAAGAAATTTCAATTGCAAAGACGGCTGACAGGATCAACTAGTTATCTAACACAAAGAGACTACACGAATCCCTGGGTGAAACGCTAAAACCAAGATGGAAACTATAATGTAAAAACAGACCTTTTGAATGTTACGGTCATTAATGAAATTCAACCAGTGCCTGGAAAAGTATTTAAAGCGGGCTTGCGAACGGTCGGGCTTCGATCTGCCTTGTTTTTAATAACAGTTTATTTTGGGGAATGACCGTTATTGAGAAGGCTGTTGTAATGAACGCAGTTATCACATCTTGCGAACAAGTAATACATTTTAGGAGAACAGGTGAACACACGCATACTGGGGCCAGAGCTTTCGTTGACTTACTCTGAAACAGACTGGTGTTGATCATTTTTTGATTTAACTGGGCTTGCTTACGCGGTTACCTCGAGAAAACTGTTGTCATTCAGACGTTCATAGCGAGGCTGTCGTTAACGACAAATCTTACGATTCAGCAAGGCGTTCTAGGTTAATTCTATTTCTAATATGAAAATTAAGAATACCCTATATCTTTAACAGAACAAGTCACCACATGGGTCAGTAATAAAGCTTACAGACGTAAGACTTGTATTATGAAAAACTTCGTTGTTTTGTTGTAATGGGTCGCAGGTTTTAATGAAAAACATCCATAATCTGTGAATGTGCACTTTTGTCTCACATGCAATTGGTGACGAAACTTGCGTGGAGAAACATCTTGGTTCGTAAGAGAAAGGTTTCCTTATTTTCATTTAGCATTGTGCATCCTTCACTGTAGAACTCGCCAGACAGAATCTGAGAACTATCTGTGTACGGAGTCTTTGAACTCGACTAATTAGACGAAACGCTAAAAGTTAAGTACAGTTAACTGGATTTTGTGTAATGATTCGACATTTAAAAATAACACCGTATGTTGATTGCACAAGAGTCTATTTGCAAATAAGAACATACCGATCACACATGTCTATTAGAGATGAAGAGATCCATGGAGATTTCCCGGACTTCATCTTTGCAAAAGAAACTGTATATGAGGAAGATCGCACTCTGTATTAGACGTAAAACATTTGTGACAAGCTGGAAAACTACCGTTTGAAAATGTCAAGCTGTGAGGGCGAAATTCCTAAGCCTCGACTCAAATCAGGAAACACCTAATTTAAAATCGAGACCATTTTAGACAGAGCATGGCATGAAATCCCTGGCACAGAGCAGGCTCTCGCCAATTACTGTTTGTATTCGTTTCTACGTTGACAAGGTTGGAACTGATCTAATAAATTTTGAGTAATAACTAAGGCAAAAAGGCAAATTACATAGGCATTGATCGCTTTTTCATTTGGAAACTGCGTTACAGCTCCGAGTTGGTAATCTATTTTCAAAAAGTCCAGAAATGTAGGTAACAACAAGCCTTTTAACGAATTTGTCTAGACATGAATCATGACAAAGCTCGGTCACGTGATTTACAGGGCAATTGATGAATTGGATTAAAAAAATACGCTTTGAATTTTCCAGTTTCAAGCCTGCCTGTTTTTGTACTAGCAAACACGTCAGAAATCACCTCCCACGACGAGCTGTTGTCAATTGTAAGAACTACTTTCGCAGGATTCATACGCGCAATATTCTATTTCTTGAAGCAAATTGACTTCCTTGACGATACGATCAATGTTTAATGCTGACCGCAGCTATTTAAGAATGACGTCAAGTATTAACTTGTTTAAAATGTTTAAATCATTTAACAGCAAAGAGCTTTTATTGGTGCATGAGTACTTAACATCAGCAACCATGAAAAGGCCAGTATCCTAGTTGCTTAATTTTAAGCGAATGGAACTTTAAAATAAGTTCATACAAGTTTGAGGTGGTTTCACATGCCAAAACATATTGCCAGTGAGATCCACTCCCTGATTAGGTGCAAAAATTAGAAGCCTTAGTTCGCCTCAGTTCACAACTTCTATTACTTCTGCTAATAAATCACAATTGTAAAATCGCTGAAATACACGTTTCCCAAGCTGTCACATTAGTTCTGAGCCGGAGCTCTGCACGCGCGACCCATGCAACGACATTTAGAAAAAAAATATTGCTCTGGTTCATATTTTGGGAGAACCCTTTGTTTTGTTTTTTTAAGAAGTGCTCCTAATTATCAATGATAGAACCATGGACCATCAGAACGGAGCTTATTAATGGCAGATTCAACATCACTAACTTAGTTTATTACAGTTTGAAGCGAGCGATTTCGTCTTGAACTACTTGGCCTGCGTGGGACTTTATGAACAAATCTTTTTGACAATTAATGCAACTCAAATTTATGACGTGGTGGCGATGCCTTCATTTCAAGTCCAGCCTAAGCACGGCGAATATATCAATGTAAACGTTCCTCCTTCGAACTCGACGAAGTTAGTATGTGACGATCTCGCTAAAAACTAGTATCACCGTACGCAGCTTGCAGTTGCGACAATGCAAGACGAGAAATGAACTCGCGTGGTAAAAAACTGTGGGAAGACATTGATATAGATCGATGATTTCGTGGTGACAAGTCATGTCAGTAATGTCATCGTGATAAACAGTGACTGAGTGGTGATTAGCAAAGTGCATGTTTTACATTTAATGCCCTGCTTTCGTGACTGTAAATGCAAACGATTTTAGGGCTGAGTAGGCAACGAAAATGAACTGATTTACTAGACAAATTGGTTTAATCCCGAAGTTTTGGCGTAGGGCATTTGCCAAGAAAAATCACCTTCTGCAGTTGACAAATTACTATCACTACTAATCACGTAATGATGACAACACGTGGTTAGAAAATATCAGCAAAGGTTTGGTTTAAAAGTGCATCGTCACACACTGTTGACTTTAAAGTTGTCAAGACATCTCGTACTAATATTCCCGAATGTATATGCAAATGATACCCCTTGTTGCTGATTTCAATTGTTAAGTGCGTCGTTCTCATTTGAACATTGTGTGCGAAACGCACTTGAACTTGAGCATGAAGCCCTTTACTTTAGAACAAATCCCTTGTATTGTGAAGGCGTCACAGCCGATATTTCGATCTATGCACCACGTGGTGGCATGGGGGGCGCACCATAGGAGGCTGGGGGGCTATAGCCCCCACTTTTTCCAGTGCTCCGGCGCCCATGGTCTTTCCCATCTTCAACAGTGCAGCGACGCGATACTTCTGTGTAGACCGAAAATAATGAAAGAGGTGATCGTCTCTAAGAAGGCAAGCCAATTCGTTCAAAAAATCCTTGATATGTTTGTGTAGTGAATAGTGTGGCGCAGATTTCAAAATGAGCTGGGCGAAAACCAGAACCAGTTATGTTTTTTTCTTCTTTGCCTTAACATAATTTTGCTTATTTCTTGTTTCCCACGCTTACTATTTTACGTCAACACTGTCAGGTGCACCAGTTGGCCTACGAAATCTCATAAACGGAAGCTGAGGAGGGTTTGTGTTAAACAGGAGAGCGTTCCGTCGACCTAGTTCCTGGTCAGAAAAGCAGGTTCTCATAAGACCTCGAAAACTCGCGCGAGTGAAAAGCGAGTATTTCGCGCATATGCTCAGGAGCTTACTAGCCCTGAAGCGCTGGTTCTCTGCGTGCCACTAGGTGGTAGCCAGCACGCAGGTATCACTTAATTTTCCTCGGTAATTTTTTTTACACCGGCGTTTCTGATTGGCTGGTCGAATTCTCAACAGGCAGTGCTTTACGCAAAAAAACTGGCATGACTGCTGGTGCAAGTGTAAATGTGGTCTGTTTACGATACTGTCCTGTATTCATACAATATGAATAACACACCGGTTAAATCGGCCAGAAATGGGTTTATTGTAATGTATGTGCTATTAAACATTACTGCAGAAACGAAATAGTTGCTGCTACGCCACTTGCATGACAAGGCTAAAAATCGTTCGTAGTCCGCCATTTTTTCACGTTGTTGTAAAACTAACCATTGACTGCCGAGGTTACATCAACCAATCCTAAAGCGCGTGCTACAGCGTGATACCTGAGTGCTGGCTAGGCACGTACTGTAGGGAACCAGCGAGCTTACTAGCCCAGCAGAGGCTAGACGGCTCCGTTCTATTCTGGGTCATGATAGGCTTGAAAAATGGTGTCGAATTTCTCAGCAGCGAAGGCTGGTCCTCAAAACAAGGACGCATAATTGAAATTTACACAATAATTGTCATTTTTACACGTTGACAGCATCAGCTTTACAAACTTCTCTGCTACTACCATGGTCGTGTTAGGTCGTAGTAAATGGGCAGCACTTATACAAATCTTATCCTACAGACTGTACACTTGTCTTCGTAATATAGTGCTAATTATAAACAATCGGTGTTTTATTTATCTATTTTCTACAATAACGACACCTATCAGGTTTTTTCAGTCACGTGACTTTCCGTATGAGAAAGTCAATCGAGAACTTGACTGAATTGTCGGCTCATATGCAGCCAACTGCGCGCTGGAGGCCTATCCGAGCCAAATGGTTGACATTGAAGTTATTGGTCGACGAGATTGAAGTATTGAATTGTGGGATTGAATTCTCTGTTTCCGTTCAGTCAGCGAAGACTTTTCGCGGCAAGTGCAAGATATGACTTGTGGCCAACGCAACGCAATCCAGCCTCTACCAGTTGGTTGCGATTTGCAAATATTTGCGTAACCTCGACATTTGACCGCAGAGTTTGCCACTTTCGTTCTCAGAACTACAATAAAGTTGTTTCCCAATAGCGCAGTGACCAGCATTCATGATGAATGACGTGAACACTTTCTGTAGTCACCTATTGGAAAAGGAATGCTATTTCCATTTCCGGGATTGTTTTACCAATGTTTTTGTACTTAGTGGCGACAGGCCAGTGTAGTGTACATGCGTTAGGGTTGTTTACTGACTACCGTCTTGCAACTTGTCAGTACGCGACACCCATTAGCCACAGGGGGATTACTATGACTTGGACTAATTCTTCATAAACTGACTTGGCTGCATCATAAAACATTGACATTAACACACGTCACCTATTTTCCAATGAATCGTGTTAGGCTTCGAGGTACAGAGTCACAACAAAATGTCATTCAGTTAAATGACCAGGCGCGATATACATGTTACATACTGGCTTACGTACTTACTTACAAGTAGGCCTACATGCTACAGCAATTCATTTGTCCATTCATCCATCCAGTCATGCAATCACGTAAGCCATATTTGTACATATACTCATGGAGTCACACACATAATGAAAAATAAACTAACATACATCAGTACATCTATATACATTCACACACACACATAATATACATAAAAACATACATACATACATTCATGCATACATACGTACGTACATGCATGCATACATACGTACGTACATGCATGCATACATACGTACGTACATGCAACATATAACATGCGATGTGAGTTAGTTTGGGAAAAGTCGCCCCATATCATTAGGGTGCACCTTATTTGACATTGTCATACATTACTCGAGTTAAGCGCTCGAATGAATACCCGTGTCATTTGATAGCTTTACTTAAGAAAATGTATCTCGACAAGAGATTTTTGAAGTTATAACGTGGTAATGTCATAATTCTAAAACATTTCTAAAATGCACAATAATTCTGAAGGATCGTCCATGAGATTTAGCAATTCAGAGGTTTTCCGTATTACGTGACTGATTGCATTTAGTTTTTGAGGTTGCCACATTTTTTAAAAGGAGTTAGCATATCACGATCAATCAAGACTGACTTGCGCCACTCAGATGGAAGAAAAAGGAAAATAAGTTAATTCTAAATTTATTTACTGAAGATTTTAGCAGACACGACATACCATATTAGCGAATTTTCACGTAGTGTTCCAATCCAAATAAAACCGTTTTATGATTGGACACATTCCTAATTAAAGGGGCATTTCGCCGCTGTTAACCATGCTAAATGAGCGAGCAATTTGAGTCACGGGCAGTGCGCACATATGTCATTTGCGATTTCGCAAATTTAGGGCTGGTCAACCTCAATAATGTGTGAAGCGTTTCCTTGAGTTCCAAATGGGTTCGATGTTGTTGTTAACGGAAATAGAACCCTATCATGGAATATCATGCGACTGATTCCATGAGCGTCAAAGACGTAGTTTGTTTTTTTCGTTTTTTAACCTGCTAAACAAGGTAAAATGCAGCTTCAAAATATGTTGACAGACCGGTCATTATCGATAGTAAATTTCTGGTTGATGTTTTTGAGATTTTAATATCGGTATTAACATGCATTACTAATCAGTATTTGAACTATTTAAGAATTTTTAAATTGCATTTCCAAGAGACACGAGAACCACTTCTGTTGTTTTTTAAACGCTCTAGGCATATTCTTGAAACATTAATTAATCATTAATTGCGCCAGGTTATCACAATTCATGTCAAGAGGGACGTTGTCATAGTAAGTCCAGTCATTTTGATTGGTTGAAAACAGTTGGAGAAAGGTTCCGTTTTATTGATGACGTCAGTAACTTCAAACTAGCGTTTTTTTAGCTTAATTGTTTGCCATAAATGATCCGAAGCTCATAAATATCGTCACTGTGGAGAGCAGTGTGTCGACGCTGGGTCGATATATGCAAAATCATTCATTTTGAACAGGGAAAGAGATCGATCACCTATCAAGTAAACAATTTGTAAAATTATAACTCGCCGGTGTAGGCGTCAGGTCACTGCCTCTACTGTCAATTACAAACTCTTGTTTCATGCAGATGATTACCCAGGCTATTTGTAATCTATCTGGGACCCTGGTTGATTATTGGCTATTTTTCCACGTTTATAAATAACTTTAGTCTAGGGAACATTTTAAATGGATTTTTTTGTTATTGTAAGTGAGTTGGACTTCCCAGATACTGTAGCAACATAAGGAAACACAGTTTAACCGCTCAAACGTTGGCTCGCAAAACGAGAAGTGGTGTAGTTTTTTTTGGCGAGGATAGACCAAAGAACAACAGGCCGAAAAAAGTTGTATTGAATAGGGTCTGAATAGAACACCGCAGAAGGACGTTAGCGGTGACCAAGGCGAATTCAAGTCAATAAGCCTTGTTGCTCATATTTGTGTGGTCAGAGCTGGACTTAAAACTTACTGTAAAAGCCAAATTCACGTGGTTTACAGTTCAACGTTGGTTTTAAAGACGCGAAGTCTCGTTGAATTGTGAACTTCCAAATGAAGTACTAATTCGCAAACAACCCCGGGTCCTTCACTGTGCCGGAAACCAGTTACCATTACAATCTTGCAAAAGTCTCGTTTTGCGAAATTATTTTTGTAAATGAGTAACAGTAATATTTCATCTCGGCGGCCACCGGCAACTGAGGTCTGGCTAATAGGCAGACACTCTTCACGGTGACTACAACGAAAGCATTCGTTCTATAATTCCATTTTGCCGTCACCTTGGACAATATTCAACACCATGCCATTTTGCATCTCTAGTAGTGTAAATTTTAGGTATTTGTACTCAATTCTCGTCCACGTTTCTCGAGACGGCACAGGAATCCCTGGGAAACCCCCACAACATTGTCGTTACCCTAATGAAACAAGGCATAGTTTTTATAATTTGTTTATTTCACTAACAGATACGTATTGCGAAATATTTGGAATTACTAGGGTTTTTCACATCTTCATGTATGTTTTTAAATGTACCAGTTGTGGTGTTTTCTTTGAAACTGCCACGTATTTGCAAATTGTTTCTTTTCCTGTACACATACTTCTCCAAGAATTCGCTAGCTGGCACTTGCTACAAATTTAAATATTCACGGTTTTAATGAGACATAGCATCTTTAAGGCGCTATGCATTGCGCCGAATCACTGTAATGCATGGAGCTCGAAACAGGCCTTTAGCCTTGCTCAAACGACAAAATTCCAGCTTTCACTTCTTGTTAACATGTTTTCAGAACAATAGAGATCTGAGTGATTCCGCTATGACGGTGTCATCTTGAGAGTTTTCGTGCTGTTTTGGGCTCGGTTAAACTTGGCCAATGTAGCTTTTTTCTGTACATAAGTGTTTTCAAATCAATAGTATCAGTCAACGTGCGTTGGTGTGAGATTTTATCGAGTGGCTAGTCAGGAAAAGCTATACAAGTATCCAGTAACAGTCCTGCAAATAGATTACAGTCATTGTCTCGAGATTACTATAATAGTATAGCAAATAATTTTAATCTATATTTCGCACAAATGTCACACGCCCGCGCATGCACACACACACCCACCCACGACTTACGTGACCACTGCGGATTTTATTCAGTGGAAAAGGATTGGCATTATGTTCCGTAGTCCAGCCTAAATTTGCACATAGCCTGAATCTCTGTCGTTTAATTCTCTCAAGTTACATCACAACATAATCGTGCACAATCTAAAATGCTGTCCAATTTCAAAGACTTTCAAGTTGTATTCTTAACAAAAATGGTACGCAGCCAGACAAGGTTGGCCACGCAAAGTTCGTCTTTGAAAAGAGGTTGTTGCCTGGAAGCGACACTTGGCAAATGAAAAAACTCGTAAACCCTCAAGAATAAGACTTTGTTTTTGATCCCTTCCTGTTTTGAAGCTCCTGCAACAAATACGAATAATTTAGTATTGTAACTCTTAATATAGTATTCAAATGCTATGAATTCCCATGTGCTGAAGAATGACAACACTGACTTATTGGTATGAAATTAATCAGAGTTGTATCAATAGATCGTGAAACCAATTCCATTCCCTTGGAGTCATATCCGTGTCAAAGTGTGTACTGCCTAATAACATTGCTGTGTTACTTCGACACCATACACGTTGTCCTACGTGTTAAACTAATAGACAAAAGCGGTTTCTTACTTCTTTTGTCCAAAGTTTGACCCCATATCTAATGACCTTCTCTTAAGGAAAGCTATTGTAACTTCCATAGTTCGAGTTAACCACATACTTCAGTGGTTCATCATGTGGTAATGTAATTGCAACAGCGAGAAAATGTATCCTTACCACGAGTTTTTGGGCGATTTAAAAAGATTCAAGGAAAATGTTTTTGTTTACTCACAAATTGCTTAGTAATGGATTTATATCTAATAATACTCCAACGCCACTTGAACGTTGGTATCGTTAGTGTTTGTGTTAAGGGCGTGAAGACACAATTGTTTACATTAAATCCAACTTCTACCTACTCCCAGTAACGTTATAGTAGCATTAATAATTGAAACCTGACGTAGTGTGTTGCGAAAACTATAGTGGATCTCACACATATGAAGGGCGTATCGGTGTTCATTTATAGTTGCCACTTTCAGTCGTAAAGTGGCCTGAGTCTCAGCTGAATGACTACTGCTCGTTAATGAGCTTTTTACAAAATGAGATCATGAGTCATATTTTAAAACAAGGACATTTAAAAACCATTAGGCAATGGAGCACGCTACATGCATTTATAAATATGCCTTAAATGAAAAGGTTGCAAGTTGTTGTTTATTAATAGCCAATTCTCAAAAAATTGCGCTATGAATCATGTTGATTTTGTGTGACCCGTACTTGGTACGTGTGCGTTCGCTGATGGACTCGTTACAACGAACTGGCAAAAGGATTGGTACTTTTTTCGGGCTCAGTGTTTTACTTCCGGTCTGGAGATGTTCTTTGAGTTGTTTTCACCAGTTTAGAGCATGGCATGGATCTCGTATATTGAAAGATATTAATGAAATGTGAACATCGTGTAAATTACAATCATATTCATTTATATATGTATTTTTACTGAAATTTTTATAAAAATGAGTTTTTGTGACCTTGAAATGTTGCAGGCATTTGGTCATTTGTTGGTGCACCGCCAGATAAACTTAAGCATTCTCTAATAAAATACATTTGTTGTATTAAAGTCTTGTTGAAGGCCATTATTTGTGAATAAATTAGTTTGCGTTAAAATTTGTTTCACTGAGGTCTATTTAATAGTGAAGCGGTGTAGAATATATTTAATTGAACGTTTAGCAAATTTGTTGTCTCCTGTAGTACAGTAGACAATGGATATTTCAACGGCTATCTAATTAGTCAAGACAAATAACTGACGGTAATCAATCCATGTGAAAGGAAATAGGAACACTAGACTATATATCAGAATTAACTTGACAGTTAATTCGAAGACGTCCACCGGAGCCTACTGACTTGAACAAAAGCTGAAACATTCCATCAAACTGGCAATAGTCAAACACGTCTATTGGCCTACTCTTATAGCTGATCCCGAGCTTGGCTCACGATTTGATCTTCACTTGAAAACGCCAGTTCACTGGGTAAATTTAGCCATGATAAATTCTCGAGAGAGAGAGAGAGAGGGGNGGGAGAGGGAGAGGGAGAGGGAGAGAGAGCCTGTAGCAGATTCCTATAAGCCAAAACTCCGTAGTGGTAAAGGCATACACCTGCCATGGGAGACACGACAAATAGTCACTTTCATATTTTAAAAAATGGTGCAAATCCGGGATTGCTTTTTTATTTCTTCCCGTGGAAACG
Organism: Phoronis australis; assembly: GCA_002633005.1. NCBI lineage: Eukaryota > Metazoa > Phoronida > Phoronidae > Phoronis > Phoronis australis. The sequence continues at coordinate 238,856 of NMRA01000233.1, read as the reverse complement.
GCCTCGGAGATGAAACAGGACAATCATGCATTCAACCCATTGCTGATCGGTGGTAAAGCTAAATAGTCGACCACCCTCTGTCGGGACGCCAGCCAATAATCGATAGTTTAATGCGTTTGAGCTGACATTTTGCGCGGCAAAGACGTATGAAATAAAGTCCGAGACCAATGTGTAGCTCATGAAACCGGATTTTGCAATAAATGAGAATTTGGTTCCTATTTTCACCAAGTCGTAAACTCAGAATCGTATTATTCAATCGATTTGTCCAGCGATTAGTACCAGTAACACCTCCACAGCATGCGAAGTGCAGCAAACCTAAAACTGATACACTACAAAGAACACTATTGCAGTTACGTAATACACTGATAAAAGTTATAATTCAACTTCTTTTACTCCCAACTGTTATATGTAATTAGTGAATCCGTTAGTCACCAATAACAACTGAATTTGGAAACAACGAAACTGTCACAGTTCTTTCCTCGTGCACTGAGGAAAGGGACCAGTTTTGTCTACATGCTGATGTACCAAGGTGGAAAGCCAGAGATGCAACAGTGCTCTTTTCACGCAACCGACTCTCGACATAAGTCAAATTATACGTGTGAATTCATATATGCTTTAATCGTGTGTAAGAGATCACTTAGCTAAGCTAGGAAATTACATTTTCTTTTGCAGTATCTCAAAAACAGAAATTCACCTCCGGAGACGTATCACAACCGGTGAGTCTGCATTTTATCTTTTGTTGCGATTGCGCATGCTCATGTGTCTCCTTTCTCGAGACTTTTAACTTGCAAGGTCACATTAGCCTTGTTATTTGATATCACATATATGTTTATTACGTCAAACAAATTCAGGTTACACAATTAGTTCTGTAATGATGTTTTCTTTGTAAATGTTGTTCTTGCCTTGTATGACATCACAGGTGACAAACGCGCCACTGAAGATAACAAGTGCATAGTTTCTTTCTGTGGCATTCACCATTTAACAACAGTTGATCAATTCTTTGAATTTAAATCGAAAAGCTTCGTCGAACTCGAAGATACAACAACAACACCCGTAGTAGTCTTCATTTCTGAAGACTCGCTCAGTGTACTTGTGTTCTGTTTGTGACGTCACACCACAATGTGGCGCTGTGAGTAAAAGTCTGAAGTTATTTCACAATTATATCAGATTCAAATTTTGGTGGGTTACTGTTGCGGTTTTTGGACAATGATTGCAACATTTTTTGTATTCCTCGATATTTTCACATTCATTTCGGAAAAACGGAATGTCTGCAAGCACTACAGATCAGTGCTTAGTTATCAAAGCTCTAACGCAGGTTTCGGCGGGTCATTTGGAGTTCGTCTGCCAGAGTGTCATTGACGTTCTCGAGGAAATGAACTAACCTCAAAGGATCGACGTTGAAAGTCCAACTTTTGTCATTTTTCTTGTACAGCCACAGCTATTGTAGTGAAACAAGTCAAAAGAATAGAATTTCCACCGGATAAACTATCTGTAGTAATTGTTGTCGTTGATGTATCCTTTATACAACATTAGAGCTGAGTTTCGTCCTGTCTAGCTGGCTAAAATGAAAATCGAATTAGACATTTAATTTTCATAGAATCGGTCTCATAATATTGCTTACCTTGATAGGATTCTATTTCCGTTTTGCAACAGGAACATAGCGACTCGAGAAACGCTTAAGAATTTATTGCGAATGGCTAACCCTAAAATTGCGAATTCAAAGATGACTCACGTAAGCGTTACCCGTGACTTGTGTTAGTAATACAAATGGTATCCTGTCACAATAAGAAATATGATGAGACCTATTTTCGTTTTTTAGCCTGCTAAGCTGGGCGAAATGCAATTTTAATTACTTGGCCGTAAAATATGTGTCCCTATGAACACGAATTTTCTTGCAAGACAGTCATAATGTTTATTCGGGAAAACTTCTTCAAATTCATTTTCGCTTATAACACACGCATCACTTTAATACACTACTATACCAAAAGACAATGAATACAGTTGGGGAACTAAAAAGGGCAGCCGCATCCAAGTTAACATCAACTAGTTAAGAAGAAAGCCCACCCAAAACAAACTTTTTTACTAAAAAATAAACATAGACGTGAATCTATTGTCTATGTATAAGATGTGTACTCATTTGAACATTGTTGGTTATAAGGTGTTATTTGTAATATGGGACAGTGGTTGATTGGTTTGAAAACCATCAACATCGGCATGGTCGTTTCTCGTCAGCAGGGCCTTTGTCATCATCGCCGCCACCATTGTCATCAGCATCGTTAGCACAATCATCGTCATCGCCATCGCTTGTTGTCAACGACGTTGACATTGTTATCGTTATCGGCATCGCTATCATTATCAGAGTTTTCATTGCAATGGACACTGCACAAGTAGTTATCAAATGCCAATGTTTTCATCAATAAGTGGTTAACGTCATTGCGACAAACTTCGAGATAATTCATAAGCTTCTGTATTGAACGGCATTTCAGCGGTCAATTTAGAAAAACGTAGATATGGATAAATTAGTCCACACTTCCTCAAGTCTGCACTAATTTGGAGAACAACCATTATACTTTCTTTTCCCTTTCCACTTCCAATTTTAAAGGGCTCGTTGGTGCGAGCTTAGCAATCACAGTGCGTCAATGAAAGTATTATTGCGCAAATGACGCAGGGTGCGCTCTTAAAATTATTCCTGTACACCCAAAGCTGTTCTCATAATTTCAACATTAGCTGTATACAGTTTCTCTCGCAGGAACTAATAGCATTAGAGGCAACCCAACTGCGGTGAAGTGATGATAAATTCTAAGGAAGTGTTATCAATTAACGACTATCCATTTAAGTATGCGATTATACTGGTTTAACGATTTTGGTTCGACGTGTTTGATGTGGTATTAATGAAGCCGTTTTATATGTATTTCGTTTGCCTTGTTCGGTGTGTAGTGATTTAGCTCTTCAAATAAGCGAAAGACAGTAATAATCGCACCCAATACGTGGGTTGTTTTTTCCACTGTGCAAATATCAAACAACCGTGGTTCATTTAATTTCTTTGAATAATGCAACGAGTAAACATCAAACAATCGTTTAATTGTCCACACGAAGTAGATGTTAAGGATGACAGTTGAAGTGGGGGCCATATTGTTGAAATTCAATAACAACAATGAATTCGGTGTATTTCGAAACCACAGTGCACAGCGTCCCTTTGTACTTCGTGTTCTAATGCATAACGACGAAACAATTCTTCAGCCCAGCTTTGTAGTTTTTGTTCTACACCACAACAAAATGAACTGAGAAAGTATTTAATGCGCAATCAATGTCTTTCTAAATTTGGCGTTAACAATTTTGATAACTATACCAACTGCATTTCACATTCTTTGGCCTTGTCATATTTTGGTTTGAAATCCCATGCAGCGTGTTGGACTCGAGGCCACTGTTTGGCCCACGTCCCAATTTAATTCGAAACGTTTTTTACACTGTTTGTATAATTGTAGGAGTTTCAATACTAATCAAGCCCCATACTGTTGCAAATATATTTCAGTCACACTTCTCTGTTAACCCACTCATTTGCGCTGTAGTAACGATGCTGTGTTGTCTTAATGAGCACGTTTTCTCTTCGAATATTTCTACGTGCTCACAGACCGCAGACATGGCGGTCATTGTTGTGGTGCCTATTGTACAGATGGCGCTAATCTCTTTCTAGACATGTCCACTGCGGTTTACGCTGATCTCCCCCGACCACACGGCGTGTTTAAACCCACCAAAGAGGATCCGAGAGGGTGAGTATGCTATCAAAGGTGTCAGCTCAAATGACGGCACGCCGAGAACAAACACTCATCTGTTGTTGCCGTAACCACGCCCCTGTCTGGTCACACTCTCTGCCACCCTGTTTAAGTGTATAAGGAAACGTTCCTTGCGCGATGGATTGTGGGAAATCTTACTTATCCCAGCAGACCAGACACAAGTTCCGTAGACACAAGACGTTACCAAAAAGGCAAGATCGACCAAGTCTTCGCAGGATATCGCCAGCACGTAACCACACCACCCTTTTTTCGAGTGTCTTACGTTTACGAGGTTTTCATTCGCCAAGTATGAGGATTTCCCATCATTCTTCATTCTAGGCATGCGTACACAGAAGAACATAACAAAAAGACTCATGAAGACATGTTTTTACCTTGTTCAGATATGCTGAAGACCCAAACCACTCATTTCCCCGTGTAGATGGAAAGTTTACACTTGCTCATGCACTGTGCCATTTTGACTGATGATGTTAAATTAGCAATGAACACGACTAAGCCTTTCAGCAAAAAAATTTGCACAACTTTTCGATAAAACCTGCATTTCAATTTTCAACAATTCACCTAGACCATTTCCCTGAAGGTTAATACCTCGTACTGCTCAGAAATTACACAGAAGCGTGTCTTTGGATTGCAATCCACTACGTCGTGTTTTTCTTAACAGGTGACTGAGTGGTTACCGTATCACGGTTCACCTGGTTAAAGTATTGATGCGCGCATCTTAAATTCCAGTTGAATATGATACGTCTGCTTGTTCAAAACATGGTCACACTTGTTTCAAATCGCAGTAGCGTGCATATTCCATGGCAATACTTTGGCGCTTAATTTGCGTCGCACCAAATAAATTTTCAAGGTAGAAATTTACCGTCAAATCTACTGCATTAGCATTACTTGTTTTTAGTAATTGTCGAAACGTATAGTGTGTATATTCCGACTAGGAAATCAGTTTAGTTTTTGTTGCCCGGTTCTGCATGTCTTGCGCACCCATTGAATCTGCAAATGTGGCTAATTTGGCAGTCCCGTTAAGAATTCGTGACGCTCGACCACCTAAACGTCTGCAGCAGTCAATTTCAACAAATTGAAAAGCAGTATCGATTTCCACACGACTCCTGATAATCAGGTACCCTTGTGATTTCTTACTTTCTGTGCCAAGCATGAAAGTACATTGGATATTTGAGCCATTGATCAAAAGTTCCAGAGGGCGTCTGCTGAAGAGATCGTCACCGTTATTCAATGACGTCACTTGTTCTTTGATAGCACAATCGGAGCTTGAACGAGTTCTTGAGATGCCTTTGAATTGACTGTTGACGTAAAAACTCAGCTCACTGGAACTGAACTTGCTTCGTGGCCTGTGTAATTTATACGATTGATAGTAGAAAGCTCTTTTCATGCTCATTTTAGTAATAATCCGTCTACTTTCAAGAACATTCTTTACTCCAGAAAACACGAGGGTCCTTCAACACTAATAGAAAGTGTTTGACATATGTGTCACGTTGTATGCAAATCACATTAGGGCAGTAAGCTCTATGGAATAAAAAGCAAGCAGTGCAAGCAGGCCAAACTTGGCAACTACAAGGTACCTTTAAAGAATCGGGTGTCCCTGGCCCCTTCTGAGATAAAGGAGTAATATTCGATAAAATCTGACTGTTTTTTGGTTCTCGAGCCCAATGAAAAAGTACTTACGTGCATCTGTTATTTGGAAATCACTTAATTTTCCTTTGCCATTATCAAGATAGAGAAAGGAAACTGTTAAACGCAACGTGATCTTGAGTAAAACTAGGTCTACCAGCGAACGTAAATCTTCCCCCTTGTGCACATCACGTAGCATGCACACTTCTATAAAATGCGTTGTTTCTTTTTGGTGTCTAGGATTAAGCGAAAGCTCCAAATATTTGATTGTCAACATGCACAACCATTACAGAGGAAACGTGGAAAAGTATAGCGGACAGCCACCGGCAGCAAATATGGAGAAGATGGTGAGTGGAGCATTCTCATAATGTGTTTTAAAATAACTGGGGGAATGTGTTTTCAATTCCCTGTGGTTTATACACTGATGAACTGTGGGTAATAATCGTCCAACCTTGCATTCTACACAGAAGGAAAATCCGTTTGTAACTCATCTCACTTTATTCCTATAACATATATAACACGCGTTTCTCATTCTACTTCATTTACCAGGGTTCTTTATTGCTTCCAATTCTTTACACGAAATTCGCAAACGAAAAGGCCTTATCGACACCATAAGACGCTAAGTTAGTCTTTGAGCACCGTCTTCTTGTACAATACCAGGCAAACGTGAACAACAGCCACTCGCTACCTCCCACACAAGATCATTCGTTTGCTTGATAGAACATTGCAGAGAACTTGAACACAGGATTTCCCCATGCCCTGTACTTCATGTAGTTGCTTTGGCCGAATGTTGTTGTTTTGACCGCTAGACAATAAATCAAACAACATTCTTTTAGTTTAATTTCTAACTCAAATGTTGCTCAAATCGTGTCTCTATTGTTGCACATTTCCCCCCAGAGGTCGATTACACCTCGCGCACTCTTTGGCTGAAGTTTAACGTGTACAACATATGATCAGAGTCTTTGATGAGATTTGCAGATTTAAAGACCCTCGTTATACGATTCAATTAAGAGATAGCTGTCAGACGCCAACAAAACTTATGTGTCTCTTGGACACAGTTTATTGTGTACTCAAATGCCTTAATTATACAATTAGGCGGCTCTATTGATGACATTAAACCGACACCGTATATGACGACGGAGGTTTTCCAGGAGGTCCACGCTGCATGAATGGTTCAAATCAATGATGCAAAAGCTCTCATGTAAAAAAATCTCAGAAATGTTTAAAAAACAGAGTTATTGTTTTATGGTATCCATACTTCTTGCAATAGTGACTGTAAAACATGACTTCTTGGTATAAGAAATTTTAATTCCGTCGGCGACTGGATGTGTAAACGAGATTAGCGGAACAAATGAACAGGAATAGCTAATGAGAACAAAAGACTGTGCATTGCAATGATCTCGGCAACGGTCGCATACTGCACTTATATGACTGAAAGTTAGCCGGCACTGTTCAGTGGAACACGTCAGGTGTTTGTAAGTAAGGACGGTGGTGGATATTGATATCCCTATTATGAAACTCTGGTCCAAATCATGCTGTGAATAATCAGGAGCCCGATTCACTAATACAGTTACGATGTGTTTTTGCGCATGTGTGAACTTCCGTTTACTGCCCGTTCCTAACACACGGCTATCATCTTAGTCAGGGGTTAAACCACCCCCCCCCCCTCCTCGTACCCAAATGGTCACCAGTTTTCAAAAGTATTCCGATGCTGTAGTTCGACTTTCATAAATTCATAACTCACACATCAATTAGCTAGCACCTGAATACATGCGAAGTGTATGGTCGGTGCGTCTTATTGACGTAACTGAAACAACCTCTTTGAACGATGAATTCGAGACCATTGGTGTTTGTTTTTTTTCAGGTGTGGGATGACGAGTTGGCGGAACTGGCGCAGAAATGGGCGAGTAACTGTATTTGGAGACACGAAGAAGTTTTCAATAGGAACATCCCAGGTACCTGCTTAAAATCATTGTATACGCCTGCTTCTCAAATACATGACGTGTGATATACACAAGTTCCTGTAATGGAAGACGATGAACTCGATAGATTATTGTTAATTTCACTGAATTCTGGGCTAACTATTTTAATTAATTGTTACCACCTGATGGTAAATAGACAGACATTGGGTTCGACGCACCCTGAACATAGAATGGATAATGGATTTGGACAATTGTTATTGTCATTTAACTATGGGCAGCATGCACTTTGAAATAAAGTATTAGAATGCATCACATGTTTACGTTTTCATTTCTTTAGGGTCATACCCTGTTGGCCAGAATCTGGCTCGGGGTTTTGAGGAGTGGAAGTCGGTGCTAGAAGCTTGGCACTCCGAGGTCGAGCATTTCGAGTACGGTCACGGCTCCACCAACGGTGAAGACATAGGCCATTATACACAGGTGAGGACAAGAACTTGAGTACTCGCCTCCTTGCTAAAGCCTATGTGATGTTGCTAATTAAATTTCTTAAAGATATCAAATAACAGTTTTGTGACGAACTTGGTATTCTTCTCACTTCTACACTGTAAACAGAATATTGTTTGCAACACGACCACACTCGAAGTTAGCTGGCGTTTTAGTAAGTGTAGCGATCAGTCTAACAATAGTGAACAATGCAAAACGGTTTGTCGCGTGTCTAAATTGGCAAACGTTTGTTTTTAAACTCTACCAGATTAAAAATCTGCCTAACACTGATTGTGGATTGCGCTTTACACTTTAAGCAAATGTTACTTTTGTGAAGCCTCCTATAGTTTTACAAGTTTGTATGTAGTAGAAGGCGTAAAAGTAAATTCGATTTTGACTCTTTCGGTGGTCTTGTTTTCTGTCAATCGATGTTATGGTATACAACATTTACAGATGGTGTGGGCCACCTCTAGTAGAATAGGATGCGGGTTCGCTGTTTGTAACGGGTCGACTCCTTACTTTGCCTGCAACTACGGACCAAGGTGAGAGGGTAGAATGGACTTTAATTGTGGTACATAGAACTGTCAAGTTATGCTCGCAGCAATTCCAGGGGTATGCATCGACATAACTTTGGAACGTTTTGTTTTTGGATACTCAGTTGAGCGAAACGTATTTTGCGCACCACATGTATGTTTAGTTTTGGTCGACTGGAAATTTGTTAGATAACAGATGATTTTTTCCAGAACTTGAGGAAGTCTTCAAAAGTTTGCCCTAAAATCCTGAACGAGTTCAGTTCAAACCGATTTGTCAATTTCAAGCTAAAGTTTATTGCTTTTCGTGATGGTATTTTACGACGCCTACAAGAACTAGCAATACAGGTCTAATCGATTCATCTTGTCTGTGACAGATTTTCGTTCCATGTTTGCAATAACGTTTTAAAACGATTGCGCTAAACCATTCTTTCGAAAAACACTAGATTACGTCGTCAGTATGGTGTCTGTGATTTCGATTTTTTATTGTTTTCCTCTTCAGCATTTGTCAAACTCTATCTGCGGCAATAGTAATTGACATGTGAGTGAAATTAGCAATTGCGAAAAGTCCGCCTATGTTGTCTTTGCAATTTCTAGAGTCTGAGACAAATACTAGACAGTGCAAATTTCACATACGCCTGATGTTCTTTTTCAGCGGTAACTTTGCTAACATGCAGTATCTACCGTACAGGAGGGGCACAAAAGGTTCTTCTTGTAGTAGAAAATTCTACGATTACAGACACGGTCTTTGTGGTATGTGATAAAGTATCTATGTTCATAGATGTCGCTCTCACAACCTTCCGCACGTGGAATTCACTTGGAATATTTTTCAGTGGTAACCATGCCGAGTTGATGTGGTTATCCTCATACTAATTTTATCATCACATTTTGATTTTTCCCTGTTGGCAAACCTAATCGGAATCTGTATTCCATTATCGTCTAGAACCTCAACAATTGCTCCGCATTATCTTTACCACCATGACGATTGCCTGAAGCTTTTGATGTGAACCGGGTCTCATTTTCATCATATCTCCAGCAGCATAAACCTATCGCACTCGATTAGGCTAACGCCATGACTCGGGTGCACTGGCGATACCGTGTAACTAATTTCTGTCATAATTGGCTCCATATTCCTGGGCATTGTTTAGCCGTAATGAGATGATGGCTTTATTAAATTACCAGGTGTCTGTTGGCGATGGACATAGTTTCGGAATTAACACCTCTCTATTGTTCGTTTGGGCTCCATCTAGCTGTTGTAATTAGTTGAAACAAACGCAGTGTTTGGCAACTGTACTTTCTAGCGTGCCTGCGACTGGTTAGACCGAGACATGTTCTGTGAAATTGGATCAAAAGCCGTACATTGTCCTTGGAGTCAATCAAAGTGTGAACCACATGTACACAAATTCACTTAATTCAGCTTTGCCTGGCTCGTTTTTTTTACTGGCTGCTCCGAAATATCTGGTGAAAAAACCGACAACCCTCAAAGCAGAGAGATGAGGATATTATATTATATTATTACAAATTGTTTGTAACAGCAAATGTTCTTCCATTCATTTCTACAACGGAATCCGGCTGATCAGTTATCGTTGTTGACGTCAACAGTGTGGCGACAAACTTTGTAAATTTTGGGAAGGATTCCAAAGGATTGGTACGCATGGCGTGCTATTCTTAACCAAATATAATATTTGTCAATTAAACTAATTTGTGTAGACGGCGTTTGTGCAACGTTGAAGTAATCCAATACGTGTGTATGCCACCCTCTCTAGCATTGAGCGCGAACAACCGATTATTCCATCAACAACAATTTAGGCCACACATAGTGGTTTTCCGAAGGCGAACTCAAGCGACTACTACAAAGTCGTGCCAATGTGGCAATTTCAGAAACAAAGCCGTGAACTTTTTTGATTAGTCAACCTACTAACCATTAAAATCACAACTTGGTGACATCGTGTTTTCTTTACTTTCAGACTGCGGTGGAAAGGTCTGTAAAAACGGCGGGAAAGTGAATCTAAGGACTTGTACTTGTCAGTGTAAATCACGCTCCTGGATTCAGAAGGATGATTGCAGCTGTGAGTATGTTTAACCCTAAGTAACGCCCTTGCCTCCAGTCATAACGGTTTGAGTTCTCATCAGAAATTAAAGTGTCTACAAAGACAGATTCGCCATTGGGAGATCTAGATCAAGGATCCAGGGGCATAAGTTTGGTTTTGAGACACGCCATGCGCCCGGTCGTAGCTCAGATGCTCTTAGACACCCAAATGCTTTATTTTTTAGAAAAATGAAACGTTGTAAAATAAATTAAATTTATCCCCATTCCGTATTCACAGTTTATGACCATCTTCACAAACCATGCGATCTATATAAAATGTTTGCCTGTAAAGATCTAACGTACGACAGTCTTACCCACGATTGGTTGTAGCAGGTATGCGTTCCGTAGGCCCACGAGTTTGGCAAACAGCAAGATAACGCAAGACCACGTAAAAACACGCGAACGAGACTTTACTAGAGTAACTTAACAAAATGGTGGTCACTGAAGTGGTTGGTCGGTGTGGTTGGAATGCTGAGTTATGATAAATAATTGGAATCACTGAGGAGACGCACAGCGAACTGCAATATTTTACTTTCTTCTGAAGTCGTTGATTTGCGTGCATACACTGTTACCATGATTTCCCTAATATGTTTACATACGGTGGTCATTTTCGAATCATTCATCGACGCCGTCGACTAATAGCCGTTTTCAGTGAATTTATAAAGTGTCAAATGCGATCCAATTATCCACACTGGTGCAGAGATACGGGCATTGTTTAAGTGAATGCACTTTACATTATACAATGGAATAATTACTAAAGTCTGTTTCCCCGTGGAAATCGGTGGCCGTGTTCAGTAAAAAGATTGTCGCGTATCCGCAATCAGTAAGTGCGCAATTAGATTTATTTTGTAATAAAATGAATAGGAACTAATGACATTTTGTACAAGTGATTGTATGAGAGTTGTGTTGTTTGTGAAAACACATAATCTGGGTTGATAATGGTTTTCGAGCTCCATGTCTGTCGGGTATCTCAGCAACTACAGAGGTAAATTGCTTCAGGCGTTTTCGTACTGGAATTGTGTTAGTAGTAATTAGCTTTGGGGCAAGCTGCTGTTGTAAATTGCACAAATCTCGTTTCTACAAGTCTTGTTCAAGCTGAGCTGTTGATTGCGACGTTGATTTCGGAATTGTTGGCACTGGCCGAATGAAAACAGTTTACGAAGCTGACAATGATAATCATGACCAGACTTGAAATTTAATAAATAAATATTTAAAAGAGTTGTTGTGTGGCATTGCTCAGTCATTTCTACTGGCCGAGTACCGAGTATTCTTGCCACCCAAATCAGACTCAACGTCAGGGGTCTTACTTTTAAGTTTTTGGCTTACAAGTCAGAAACCGGGGCTTAGGCTTCACACAAATATTTCCGAAAAACAATGCAATCTCACTGAAAGCAGAAGTACAAAGTCTCTGAGAATGTACCCATAACTGGGATTTAGCGAGATGATTTGCATTAACATATTTCTGGGCTCTGATGTGGCTAAATCTTTATTCAATAATTGTCAAGTTGGAGCTGAAGGTCAAACTGATTCAGTCTCAAGGCACTTTTCACGGTTGCTTTTCCCGGCTATTTTCTTGTAAATTTGTCGAGATCACGAAAGGTTTCGTGAGATTTCACCATGAACGTGCTAGTACTAGTTACAGAACGAGTCTCTGGTCTCGTTTTTCACCCGCCTCGACCAAAATCAGAGGGATTGCGGTGCTGCCGAATATACCGAAACTCACACGACACTGAAATTGGTTTCGAGATGAAACACTTTGAGTCTGAATCCGGGATAGCCCGCATATCGCATAACTAGTTTGTTTTAGTAAAGTTATTTATTCGAATTAATAATTTAGTTGCGAATATTTTAAGAGTGCGACGCTAATCCTGAACGTTTACTTCGTAAGCCATCGGTAGTGCATTGTCTCGCTAATATTCGTTGAGATTCGCACCACATGCGGTATTTTCAGACATCAGCATCACCAAGCGGCCATTTCCTTTTCTCCTTCTCCTTCTCCTTGTCTCTTTGCCGAACTATTTGTGAGAGGATTCACGACAATTTCCACGACACGTTATTTACCAGACCTGGGAGAGCGAGGGTGGAGGAGACGGTCTCGCCACCTGGTGATTGCAATCCGGAAGTGTTTAGACTGCCACTGACGGCACCTACGAGCGCGAGACACTCTTGTTTTCTTTGCATATTGATATTCCAAAATAACGTACACAAGGAAACCTAAAGAACAAACATTAAATACGGGTCTTGATATACATACAGCAGTACTGCTGCTGGTCCTGGACAAAGATATGTTTACGTTTTCTTCATCATATAGAGAAGCAAAAACTAAAAACACATGTGCAGCAGCAAGAAGCCTTTGTTTTATTGTCACATAAATCAATTAATTGTGGCATCCGTGAATATGTTTCGACATCAAATTTCGCTTAAAACTGACTCGGGTGGTGAGCAAAAAGGTTCAACGCTAGCATTTTGGTCAGATATGCGAGCTGTCCGCGAAGGGGTAAGAATAAAAGTATTTAAAAGGTTTTCAGCTATACATCCCTCTGTCACACAAAATAATAGAAAGTAAATCCCCTCTCTTCAATTTCTCATCTCAATAGAATGAAAAACGTATCGTGCATTGCAGAAGAGAGTTCATTGCCCCCACAGTGATGTAAACGTTTACATCTTCGGTCATTAGTTAAGAAAGTCTCATTAGAATTAGATTTCGTCTTGGAAGTAATGAGCTCTAAATTACATGACTGATTGTCACAAAAAACTGTTGGTCAGACTACTGGCCACTCCAGTGATGGCTTCTTCTGCAAAGATTAGACTGCGTTAGTTTTCGTCTTTGAAGAATTCTTCCAGATTTTATCATTTGTCGACAGCTTATACAATACTAGCACTAGATGTATTGGGTGTGGGGGTACATACAACGTAATCTGACCGTAGGGTTTTTTGTTAACTTGACATTTAATTCGGATAACTTTTAAAGATGTATTTTAGTTTTACTTTCTCTTTTAATTTTGCTAAGGAGAAACCTGAAAATTAAACTTGTCCATCTGTTGTTATCGTTGTCTGGACTGGTGCAAAGTCTTGACTGATTTCAATATTCTGTTGATTTAGTAGAGTCCTGTTTCAGTGACGTGCAGGAGAGCCCGTGATTTGAAATTTTGTGGGCGTGGCAAGTTGACGCAGAGCAAGTGTCTAACCCTTGCTAACATGGGTTACGAATTTTGTCCCGTGCTCTGTCACTTATGCCCAGGTAATGGCGCACGGATTACAGTGACCTTGTGTCTTGCGTAATTTCCGGAATGAAACTTCATCGTTGGCTGTTTTCTGGATTTTGTGACGATGTTCTCTTTTTTGCATGATAGAATTTTCCTTTTTAGCTTCCACATTGTTTTGTTTTATCTGCTTCTTGTGAATATATGTGCTTGAATGGAAATGTTTGTGTGCGGGGGTTACCGAGCTCTGGCTGTTGTTCTCTCTGTATGTGTCGTAAAGCGTTCATCTGCCATTGGTTTCAGTGGATTGTCGTGCAGCGAAGGACTATTTCATTTGTAAGCATGCCGGGGGAAGTTGGGGAGAGCGTGAATGTAAGAAATGGGCGAACATGCCATATGACTACTGCCCGATTACTTGCCATTTGTGCCCAGGTGAGAATCAAAGTATTCCACTAAAGGTTTGAAGTATTTACACAGGCGCAGATCCAGGAAGGAAGTCTAGGGATACGGACACCAATTATGGATGATCACTTTTTCATTGATGTAACAGACGATTTACCTCTTATGTAGGTCCATTGTCAGATTATCACTATGATTCTTCAGGCCCCCTTTGGCTTTGAACTGGATCCGCGCCTGCTAAAGGAACGTTGGCAGCATCTTGGCACACTTTATATTGCTATGCTCTGTGTGCGTTTCTAGTACGGAATCTGTGTTTTCTTTGAATTGCTGTTGTTTCTGTCTCGGAACATATGCACGAATCTGTTATTGTTCTTTCACTGATGTGTTGTATTTCTGAACTGATTCTGAAATATCCTTTTTATGTAATACTAGTTATTTCTGTTTGATGCGCTAAGTTTATTATTGTTCTGGAGAACGTTTTTCTTTACCGGTATGTGTTTCGACGTAAGGCATCTCGAAAGGCAAAATCGACAAGGCATGACATCGTGTTATCCTCGTTATATGCAAACTAGCAACACTATATTAATTCAAACAGGAAACGTATTATGGTTGGATATATTTAGTAGATTTGAACATCCTCTATTTGCGAAACAATTACGAAGCTTCCGTGATTAATTTTACAGCGGAAATTATAGATTCTTTTTTAGCTCAAAGTTCGAACATATACTTCAGCATTCCGCAGTACCCAGGTGGGCTAGAGTTTTTATTGTATTTGAAATGTACAATAATTCATACCGTAGAGGCATTAACAAATTTGAAACGTTATACAATGTACAAACAGCTCCTGGTGAAGAGAAAAATTTCTGGGAAGTTAGCCAAAACGACGGACAAGTAGGACACGCTCAGAAGCAACCAGAGTCTGACATAAACGAGACGGTACAGGACGAAAAAGTCAGCGAGCCAGAATCCGACAACGAACAAACTCCAACTCAACCCATGAACAAGCCCTCCCCATCTACTGCCACGCCGACGACGACGACTAAGAGGCCAGTGGGAACGAAAATTGATGATGGTATGGATTATTTTTTCAAAAAATCAAATGCATTTCGTTCGCACGTGTACATTGCGTTTTTAGAATATGCAGCCAAATACCATGGCCACTGTGATTGAGCTTAAGTAAAAAATAACGCTAAACAATTTTGATTGAAAACTAACATTTTTATGCTTGTCACTCTATCTCGAAAACTACAGAACTACTCTCTCAACTTGCTATCAAAACGTACGCATCAAAAGTAGTTCGAAATTCTTGTTCTCGGTAGCTGAAAGTTGTCAATGAGTTTTAGGCGAAACATGCTCTGTAATGTGAAGATCAGGGCCCAGTCTCCAATCTCCGTACTCAGACTCATACTCATACTTGAGATTTCATACTCAAAATCGTGCTCACTGGAGTCGTACTCAAAAAAGCGTATCTAATGTCGTATTTCAAGTAGACTCCAAACGTACTCAAATCTGACACTCATACTCGAGTTGCTATGGAACTCTTTAAGATGTGAAATGCAAAATCACGCAAAGCCGCGCTGA
>NMRA01000233.1:170185-223153 GCA_002633005.1 Phoronis australis | reverse complement strand
ACCAAACTTGAAATTTGAGCATAGACTCCAAATTTTTACTCAAAATCGTACTCGAAATATAGATGAGATACACTTCAGTTCGAGTACACTCGAAAACTGAGTACGTGCTCGAAATTTCGAGTACAGATTTTTCAAGTATGACATTGAATACACCAAAGCTGAGTCTGTACTCGAGTTGAGTATGAAGTGTGAGTTTGAGCATGATTCGAGTCTGAGTACGGAGATTGGAGACCGGGCCCAGGTGTGTCGACATGCGTTGCGGTTTCTCGACTTGCACTCAGTACCCTTATGTTGACTTATCATTAGCCACCAAGCGCAACTTTCGGTTATCTAACTCTGAAGGCCTAGGTTGATCTTTTCAGAGTATCTCTTTCGCTGCTGAACTATTTACTCTTCCCCAGGGATGCGTGTTGCATCACACTTAACTCTGTTAATCACATGTTTACTTCCTGTCTGGAAATTATCTTCTGATGAGAGTTGCGTTGTTTAAACGTTGTAACGCGGCCGCGTTTTGTGCTTCAGTGAGCCTCTGAGCAGCGCGGAGAAAACAAAAACAGACATTTACCCTTTTCATGAGACAACAGTATAGCCAAATGGCATGTGTACAGTTGATTTTTATTCTTTACAAACTAAGGAGCTCCTCTCTGTACGGGCATGACAGTCTTTTGATTTGAGTTTCGACATTTTCGTAAGAAAGCGCTACCTTGTGAGTGCGTGTGTAAGTAAATCATTCTCAATCCTTTGGTTATCATGGTGTAACTTTCACTTATATTGAGCGCTGCTTCAACCAAATTCAAAGTTAGATGAAATAGTAATGAAACGGTTTATCAACCTAAAAATAAACCTAATACTGAACTTAATTCGACAACAATATAACCATAGAAAACAAGAAATGTTGGCTTGTCTTATTTCAAGGCTTGATTTTTCGTCCTGAAATTGAATTAAAACATTCAACACTCGGTGGCTATTGTGTGAAACGGGATGTTCCAACATATTAAATCATCTAAAAACACTCAATCCACCTTTACTGATAGTTTGGAGTGAACTTATGCCGATATGGTCAGTTTTGTTATCCCAATCCAGGTTTAGAAGACTGTAAGTTCGTCGATTTGGCAAAATGCGGACAGACCAGCGAGAAGTACTGGCCGAAACATTATTGCAAGTTCGGAATTTGGAGACGATGTCCCGCGATGTGCGGCAAATGCGCAGGTAAGACTTGATCAGATAGCTCCATTTCTTTTTCTAAAAGATAGTGTATAATGCACAAGTTGACCAGGATTGCCGGTGTTATGTACAAAACACTTGACATAATAAATTAAGAAGCAAATTCGTATTAGTCTGAAGTGTCCTTGGCAAAAGAACGATTGATTTTCGCCCTCGCCATCGTTGAGCTTGTAACGAGTGGAAAGCTCATTGAAGCCGCCATTTCGTATCGACTAAGCAAACGCACTAACCTCTCGACATTGATAAATAGCGTGTTCAACTATATTCAGTCTTAACCTTTTGACTACAAACTATCTTCAGTTTAGTCCTGTCAAATCCAAAGCGAAACAAATTTTGATTCAAGTAAGTTGATATGAGTTATGATGCAAAGCCGAAGGGTCAAATGTACCAACACCTTGTCACTGTTGTTTGTCAATTTCGTAGGGTAGTGTAAAGAGTAGTGCTCGGCCTTGGGGAGACAAGTACTTCGTTTGTAAAGATGCTGAATACTTGTTTTTTTTTTGTTTTTTTTTTTATATTGGTTTTGAATTGTTTGTAACGTTGAAAATAGACTTTTCTACCAAGATGTTGATATTATTGGCATTTGTTCGCCAAAGTTTCGTACTTGTCTTGGACTCCGAATAAAATTTTCCGCGATTATTGCTTGGGAATGCAAGAACACGCAGCCTAAGGGAGTTTTTTTTTTTACCCTGGTCGAAGATCACGATTCGTTTCGATCTGTAACATACATTTGTTTGAATTTTATCCGCTGCAAACCATTTTCTGATGTTAAACACCTCAACCTTTTGCACAAACGTTTCTGTCCTTCCAGATAAATGTCGTTACATTCTTATCCCTTGTTTGAATTAAGCATTCAATAAATTTACGGAAATTCCTTTGCCGGCGACTGATGCTAACCCGGCGTGACAGGCAACTTAAAGGGACATGATCTGAAACAATAAAGATTTATCAGTTTTTCTCAAGCCCAAAAATTCATTTCTAATTTGAATCAAAAAAATCACAGGGCCCGCGGGTTTACTTCCCCTTTAAAGAGACATGATTGCTTTTTACGGTCCAATAACATATTTTAGGATTACTGTTGGATGGGATAGACTTCTTGAAGTTATTACCTTTGCCCAGGGTTATGAAACAACAAAGTCCGTGTGTGATTTTATTACAGTTTTCTGCCAGGCAACCGCTGAAATCAAGTCATATGACTTTACCAGATAAATAAGCCTACTTTGTCCATATCGAGTAGGATTTAGCACCGCCCGCAGAGCGTTATAGCGCATGCGCGGGAGTTGCAGGTTTGATTCTGCACCGGGACTGATTTCAGAAAATTGCTTTTCTCGCTTTTATCATATGCTGTTGAAAAACACGCGAATCTCCGACTGAAACATGCGCTCCGTCTTGCTGGCCACGTGGTGTATGCCAAGCGTGACGGCCGACGGCATTTGCTCTATAAATTCCTCACTTGTTAACTATGACCACTGAGTTGAGATCTCAATTGGTGAGTTCTAATTGGCCCGGTGCGTGTTTCAATTCCATGAACAAAAAGGTTAATTTGAATTGTTTATTAATGTCATTGTGTTGACTTGACCGCCTACACATTCGAAACACGTTTGACATCAACAGAAATCACGTGATCGTGTACGAATACAAAAGCAACTACGTGCAAGTGAAAAAGTCGTGGTAAACCTACCATAGCTCAAAAAAAAGGTTACAGTAGCAATTGAAATGAATATTTATCTCCGTGTGCTCTCTTGCAAGTTGTTAACTTCAAGTGCAAATACTGATATAGGAAGCACAAACGACATCTTGCCTATGAAAGACGAGTATTTTAGAAGTATCTATTCGTCAAGCTGACGATCGATCTCGTCAATCGTACCTCTATGACTTCTGCCGTATTCATTCAGTTGAATGTTCCGTGACAAGTCTTTGCAATTAATAGTTAAACCCCGTGCTCTCTCAATGATTTACAAAGATGTCAATGATTCGAGCAATCACTTTTCTCTGCTGAAAATATGACACGTGTAGGGGAATTATATCCTGGAGGTGTTTGATGGGAAAAACTGAAAAAAAACTATCTATATTTTTTTTGCGGCGTTACCCCTAATTCACGGTGTGGGGACTTTTTCAGAGCATTTGAGTAATGCTATCTTGTGATGAGTATACGTCCATTACAAAGCGTGATTTTACCTTGTTGCGCACGATTCATAATTGGTGACAAAATGTTGACGTATGTTCAGCGAAACTGCAGTCACTTATCATCCCACCACACTACGAGATTTCACTCACTGATTCGTGTATTTGCAAAGGTGACTTTCGAGTGTCATCCCATCTTTTCTTGTTTTTGTTTGCATTATCGTTTGGTTTGTCGTTGGATATCAGCAGCTGTTGTTAACGACTTCTCGTACTCTCTCGTGCCAAATTCTTTCAGTTTTTCGTGATTGTTGATCTTATGCTTCCCACTCAGTTTCAGCTTCTAACGTCACCCGGGGTTTTTAGCTTGTTTCAGAACTTACTTTGTATCTGTTTTGTCAACATGTTATTGTCTTTACGGATGACGTTCTCGTATTACTCTTGGTGATTCAAACGTGCAACGCCGCGCCCCACATGGTGTAACTGTCGTGGTAGGTTTTATTGTAGATCTTTTTGACAAACGCTTCTTATTTTCAGCTACAAAGTGTCAGGACTATAACTACAAAGAACACAAACTCGGAGAATTTTGGGTTACTGAGTTTGGCAAATTCACGTGCACGCGTAACGGTGTGGTGAACGAGCGAGGTGCGTAAGGCCCCTGCTGTCCCTACCTCTCACCCTCTGTAACCCAAGGTTTGTACTAGATACTAACGACACCTATGCACTCGGTCACAAACTAATGGGGTAGACTCGGATTCTCTAACGAGTCAACTTTTTGCTGCCTGGTTGCGCAAGGCAAGCCGGAAATGGCAATATAATTACAAATAAAAGACAATTAATTGTCATAAGCTCTGGTTATACGTACTTCAAAGGAGCATCAGAGTAACGTACCCTCCGTGCTGGCATTCAAATGCTCGCTGGAAAGATATTAAACGTGTATCGTGGAAACACTACATACACGTCGTAAAAATGATGACATAGAATGTCATAAAACAGTCTGAACATTCTTGTTCACATCAAATTACTGCAAAAGTGACTTATCGGTACAAAGGCTAAAAATTAACACGGCCACTTCCAAAAATTGCATTGAGGTGGTGCTGACGTAATGACATCAATCTCTCCAGTGGTCTATTGACGTGCACCAAACTCTAGCCTGTTTACATTGGCACGACGTTTCGGTTGGTCACTATGAGTGTACCCGATAACCCAGTGTATTGGTTCTCCTAAGAACACTGTAACACCTAAAGATGACAAGAGAAATGACCGACCGAAACGTCTTGCCAATGTAAATAGGCTACAGGCTGGTGTAGAAAGACCAAGAAATTTTAGTCGTGATGTTGCCAAAGCATATGCTCAATATTTAGTCCTTATAGAAGAAGTTGTGCTTAATTTTTGTCATATCTTGCCATTCCTCAATTACGTCACGTGACCGAGGATTTGTGGGTATTTAACTAAGCACTGACCTGGTAGATTTTGTGTTATTCATGTTGTGACTAATTTTTTGTTGTCGAAACGTTAACTACTTGATGTAACAATATGACCCTCTTGCTCCCGATATCGAACCTACATCCAATAGGTGTTGTGCACGAAGACATCGTTGTAAGGAGTTATGTTTACTTTAGTCATTGGTACCCCTGTATAACTCCCAAACTCGTTTAACCATTTTACCTGTAATATTATCCGTAGCTGTTTGAATAACCTGGATTAAACGTTGAGTTTTGTCCTTTCCCAATAATTTACACCCAAATCAATCACATTAACCTGATTGTAATCATTTAGATACTAAAATTGTGCAATGTTTAGTTATGATGAAACTTGATAATACAACATCTCAAATGCAGCCCGATCAGAAAGTAAACGTCGGGTCCGTCTGAAAATGCACAAGTAAAAGGCCTGTTGTCTGATCCGTCTTCTTATCGTCCCCCACCCCGAACTTATCAAGCAAATCTGCCTTCTTGCCGTGACAATGGTCATTCCAATGACGTAATTTATGGTGCTCACACGTGATTGGCCAGAATAGGCTGTTAGCATATTAGCGCTTCTTTAATATATAAATATGCTAATTACTGGGTTTTTGAGACTCCGTGAGATAGATATTCACGATGTATGTTTTAAACTTTGTTGACTTAAGTTTGCTGTTCGCAAAATCGCCAACGTTTCAATGTTGCACTTAACCAATGTACAACCTTTGACGAGCACCATTAAAGGGCTGGGGCATAATGACATAGTTGTCTTACAACACTCTAAAAGGTTTGAAAATCTTTAGATGACTACTGTCGATGAAATTAGAAACTTAATACTCTTAAAACTTAGAATGACATATTTTCCAGGTTGCCTAATTGAAGAAATTAATAAGTTTATACCAGGCGGAGCCAACCACGCGTATTACGACGGGAAATACACGTGGACATGTCTCTGTAATGCATCCGACTACGGACTCTCATGCAAAGGAAAATGGGGAAACCACGTGTAAAGGTCACGTGTCTTCGTGATGTCACGTCCCGACTCAAAGTCTCTAGTGGTGGGATTGCTGTGTACAGAAATTAGTCTCACGCGCGAAATCAACGTTACATATATGTGTTGTCTATTTATTATGTGTCGTTTTACATCAAAATGGATCAATTTACCTCTGAATTCAAACGAGATTGCCCAAAAGAAAAACAACGAGAATAATTAAAAGCTTGAATTTTATCATCTGGCTGCTGAATCCAGCTAAGAGTCTGGCACATTGTTGTAACTGCGTCTTAGCTGTAACAGAGAATGCGATTCAATGTCGATATTTATCTAATACCTCATTTGAACGTTATAACAGCTTTATTTAAAATTAAATGTACTTATTACTTGTTTATGTTGTAAATATCCGTAAAGCATGAATCCTCCTGTGTACATTTTTGTTGAATGTGTAGTTATTATATTACATACTTTGTACGTTAGAATTAGATAGACGTATAGGCTGTATTTTAAGATAGAACATTTACTTCCTGTGTACAGCTTGGATGATTCTGGCTTAGTGCTTCATCCAAAATCATTTTTGAGAATGTCCCATTACAATTGACAATCAAGCTGTTGCTTAACACTGTAAACTGCCATGGTCTCTATTCAAAGGCATATTGAAAACCTGTGAAATGCAGAAACATGGGACTTCGCGGCTTTTTTCTCTTTTGTTTTGCTATGCGAGTATAGTGACATCTGTCGGCATCGTTTTGTTTGTATAAGTTATCCAAGCTTTGTGCAACAGCACGTGGTTTCAAACAAATGTTTATCACGCGATTGCTTCACTCAAGGTAGTCGTAAATTTCATGTGTCTGTAAATTTTGTTTGTGTGACTGTATGGATTCGTCAATAAATTATTTATCACTACGTTTTGTAATGACCTTGACCTGGTTTTAATTAGGTCAAATGTTATCATTTTCAAGTGGGTTTATTCTGTCCGCGCATTCGTCCGCGGTCGAAGAAATTCACCGAATTTCTGCGTGACATCTCGACATGATGTGCATAAGAGGCATGCGCCAAAAATGATCATTACCAAAAAAGCAAAACTATTCAGACATTCAACGCGTCAGTTAGCATATTTGCACTTGCCCTATAACATATGTGCTGTTTACTAGTGAATAGAAATCCTAATGTATAGCAGGAACTAAACGGCAAGGCTATTTGAACATTACCTATGCTAAAAAAAATGCAATTGTATTCATTGACAACTTGTAAATGTGAAAACAAAAAAATCTGCAAATAAGTGACCTTTGCACTAATGACGTACTTTGGGGGCTCACGTCATCCAATGTTATTCCCCAACACCACGTGACGATACCTACTGGATACGGTTGAGTGATTTACGGAGGATCATTTTCGACACAAAACTTGTTGTTAACAACATTTGGCAATTTTCAACCTATTTCATATTCACATAGTCACTGTATGTTGTGTTTCTAACTGATTTGACCAAGCAATCACAGAGACGAGGAATTACCGTGCAAGTTCGACTTTAAAGAGAAATACGGTGAGAATTACGGTAAGGAAAAGTATCAGTCAGAAAAACAAATAATTCCACCTGGTTTCGCTCTGAGAGACATTTCATATTCGACTTTTAGGTGGACTCGTAAAACTAATCAACATCAGACTAAAAATTCCTACTCCGTGATGAAGGGGTTGTTTCTCGAAGTCTTGACTTATGGTTGAAATTCAGTCTCGGTTAACTTAGTCTGTTTCGTCTCATGAAATCCGGCGAAAGCTATGAGTAAAAAAATTTGTCTACAACTCGAACCCAAAAGACAGGAATCTGTAGTCTGCTCGTGAGCAAGCCAACAGAGAAAAATTAACTTTTGGCTATTCGTAGTCAGATATGTCAGTGGCTTTTTCGTTTCGAGAGCGGGCCTAAAAGCCAGATAAATGGCGTTGTTGAATATTCGCTTGTCACGGTGTTTCTGCCAGTGTATGTTAGAAACATGGTTAGAATCCAAGTTTATTGGCAAACGTAAAGTTCTGCTACAGAATACAAACGTATGATGCTCTGGTAGAAAGAAAACTTGACTCACAGGAAGCAGCGAACAATAGAGAAAGAGGCAACATCGGGCTTCGCCCACAATCTATTGTTGACCGGCGAAGTGATCACTCCTGTAATACAGTGAGCGCCCTGGATTTGCGGTTCTCAGGCATGTGTTCCGTAAACGTGAGAACCTCGCAAAACACAAGATCATGCCAGATTTTCCTATGTATTTCATAGCATGTGATTGATCACACGAGCTTCTTTCGCCACTCTTTCGTCTGTGGAACTCAACCTAGGTATCACTAATTCTAAACGTCACTAGAAAAGCCGTAGCTCATTGTAAAAAAAATTGGCAAATGTTCTGGCAACAAGACGGCTTCTCGGTCGAAAATGGAATATTTCCAGGCATATACAAAAACTACAACAGTAAGCAGTCAGGAGGAGATTTGTAAACGAAAAGAGCCCTTACAACGGCACCGCGGACAATCATTCCTTCTCAGTCTGTGGTTTTTGATGACCATGTGAAGTTGTGTTATTCTGTGTATGGCAAATTTCAAACTTGTTTTCGCAGCTACGAACTTGACGGCGGAGTCGAACACCGATCCTTCGATGGTGACCCAAGGTGACACAGGGTGACTCAGAGGCTGGTGGAATGTAAAAAACAAATAAAAAATAATTGCATGCCGTATGGTACACGTTGCACAAGACGTGTGCAGGCCGCTCAGGTGGGCCTACTGCACTGATCACGTGATGCCATTTTATGCTTTATTAATATATAGTTAAAGCCCACCTGACTCGAGGGTCTAACAGTGTACGTGCCCCAGTGGCACTCGAACCCACGACCTTGAGCAAAGGAACAAAGAAAGCGGAGATTCTGAAGCGTTTTCTTGAGTCACTGAGGGTTTCGATGTTCTAGTAGGTGACAGAAATAGAATCGTATCACAGTAAAGTATATTATAAGACTGATTTCATGACAGTAAAAGGCCTTAATCCGATTTTTGCATTTTTATTCAACAGGACGAAATGCGTATTTAAAATATTCACCGAGTTGATGTTTGCGTTATATGTAACTTTTATGACGTGGCACAAGGAAGTCTGGTAGCACACGTTATGTTCATCTTCCAAACTATCTCATGAAGAAATGTATTCTTCACGCAAACATTGATGTTACTTGCAAGATGAATTTGCTGTTTAGAAACGTATAAATTTATACAGCATTAACCGACATCAATACATATGGAGGCAGCCATATTGAAATAGTTTTTTACTTAAGAACCTTAGCACTACCAGTCTCCTACGCATCCTATATTCGTTCACGCAGTGGAATAGCAAGTCAGCATCACCTCTCGTGCTATACGGTTGTGCCAGAAGAGCATAAAAACCTGCACGTTAAAACATCGGGACTTGATAATATAACTAGTCGCACGGGAAAAATGTTGTACCTTTACACATGGTTATTTACGGCTCATTAAGAGCATAGGCTTTCTGTTCAGACGTGAAATTAAACTCGACATTAATGTTCATTCATCGCTTTCGTAATATTCCCACGGAGTCCTCGTGAGGGCTTTAAACGCGACAGGTGTTCCATACGAGTTCTTCCAGTTGGTTTCTTCAGTGAGGGTTCAGAGGTATTTGTCTGTGCGATGCAGATTCTTCACACAAACACGGAACATATAATTTCAGACATGCACATGGAGCATATGTGTGACGTGTGACACCATTATGGAAGTGCATCCAGGAATACAAAAATACATCAGTTTTTTTTAAACTAAAAAGTAGAACCTCCTTTCTCAAAAATGCAAATCTACATTTCTGAGATGGATAGCCACCCGGCCGTTCCATTTGCTAGAAACACAATCAAATCTGGCACTATCGAGTGCTTTTTGATCGACTCATCATGCACGGAATTTATGTAGGAAATTCTTATGATACCCTTTAAAAAGTATTCCGGCAACAAACGACGTCACCCGACACCAACTTTCGCCATCTATCGATTTTCCATGACATCAATATAGCGTCGAGTTCTGTTACGAATACATAACCTATACTAAGTCATACAGGGTTTGTATTCCTCTAGACCATTCACAGTGCACAAAATAGCATGCCGTAACAAGTCAATTTGTAGAATCAGGTCTCAATCGATTAATGACTTTTTAGTGCTCTCGAAGTCTTGAAATCACCTTCAGTTCGATGAAGACACAATTTAAGATCATTTATATAACGGTAAATGGTTTAAATCAAAAGTTGTTTTTGTGTCGCTCTAAGATAATCCGGCATTTATGGCACTAAAGTCGACAAACTAGATTAACTTTTGCAACTTGGAAAGTATTTCTCCATGTTCAAGGTAACCAATATTATCCCAGCTGTCCAACAGTGGGGCGAAGGCGCGTAGGCGCACGCAGGCTCAGCCACCTTTTGGCATTTGAATGTAGCGCCTACGCACCGTAAGTTACGTTCAGTGCTCAAGGTGATGCGGTGGGCTCTGGGCGCCTACTTACCTCTAGTTTTACCACTACAGCACTGCTGTTCAATATTACTCAAGCTTAGTGATAAATATTATTCAACATTGGCCAATATTTTCCAAGCTTTTTGACCTACCATATTTAATCATTACTGGTTATAAGCACTTTCAAGCAAATTAAATTTTCTGGACACCTTGTTGACTAAGACTAAAAATGGTTGTCACACGATGCTGAAATTGCTTGCTCCGTAAGTAAAATATATATCATGTAATCGTGTTAGGTAAGCAAAAATGACTACTGGTAAGGTAAATTATGATTGGTCGTCAATGCTTTATTTGATAGTTTATTTTTGAATTTCAAGGATTGTTGATATTTGTTATAAAGCTTTTTAAAAGCCTGAATTGAAATTTTCTTGATGGTTCCAGGTCTCTTAAACAAATAAATGAATAAAACAAGGAAGTTAGTAAGTAAAATTAGTAAAGTTTTTAATGAATTCACGTCGGTATTTGAGCACATGAGCTAGTCCCAGAAAGAAATTGATGAAGAAATATACAAAAGTCGTAGAGATTCATATACAGATAGCCATGCATGAGAAAAAAACATTAAAATTTATACCTTTGATGGTGAAACTGGCTCTAAGAACAAATTTTAATGATCGTTTGCTTCGCTTACTGATGCACATCAATAAGTCAGTATCAATAAGTAGCGACATCTATTGCAAAAATTCATGACTATGTCCAGCGTTTGAAAGTTCTAAGTTACCTGTTGATGGTGAGTAGTTGGGAGAGATATCACATAATATGTAAATGTCGCAACATGGTTGGTAAAGAATTACGGTCCTTATTTTCGGACACTTACGGAAAAACTAAAGTTTGATTACCTTGTATTTAAGGTCGATTTCAAACCCAAGTTTCAAATTAAAACATTTTCTGAATCGAGGCCTAACCTCTGCCTTCGAAGTCGATTAGAAAATTGATCAGTTGCATAGTAAGCTTCGGTTTTTACTTCAACCGTGCGACCTGATTGGTGGAGTTTCGGATCTGAGTCTGATTCGAGTTAGAGTTCGATCAGACGCTGGGCCCAGGTGTGAAAACGTCTTTCTTCGCAAATACTTTTTCGTCCTCCATAGCAACGTCATCGTGTTCCTATCCTTTGCTTGAAATGACGTCAAGTCGAACGTCTGGAATCCCCGTGATTACCGCATATTGCTTCGGCAGCTGAAAATAACCCGCCGAGGCAAGCGAAATCTAGGATCTTATTCTGAAGCAATCATAACGAAACGTCAGTTCTTCGCCCGCGCTTTCTTCCCAACTACAAGTCAATGCAGAATTTAAGGAAACATTTCCATCCTACTGTCCACGTGAAACGCACTTATGAACGAGGACAATTAAACACACAAAAATGCCTCAAGCCTTTCCATACCAGATGCCTCAAACCTTTCCATACCATGACAAACAATGACGTCCAACCCTATAAACTGGTCATTTTCTTGTATGTAGCCTACAATAGATGTCACTGAGGTAGTTGCTGGATACGCCATCGTCTCAAACCGACGCGCACGTATCTCCACAGGGCTGCTGTAACGCTATCAACAGCATTAAACTAATATTTCTATAACGGCAAGCAACAAAAGTGTCGAACAACCCTCAATTTCAGAGTTGACTAACTCTTAGTCAAAATTAGTTGACCTCATGCCGTTCACAGGCCACTCCCTTCTCAGGTGGTTCTTCTCTGGCACATAGTTTTTATGGTGGATACCGCTTGCCACCACGCCAAGGAGATTTTGAGACCGGGGGGAAGGAAGGGGAATGTGCCCACTTAATTTTTTTTTAAATATTTCACTTTTTATTTCTGGTGGTGCATCACAAAATAGCTGAAACAGCTTGAATATCCACAGGTGTGCTGAACTTCGCGTTTTATATGTTAAAAACGCGATGACTTTGAAAAACGCAAATACACCGTTGTAATTTTGAAATGCGAGTGATTCAGTGACGTCTTCCGCTTGATGAAAGGCCATCGTTGTTTATCAATGGTAAAGGTCGAATTTAAACTAATAAGTAATATGATTATCACATTGGGATATCTTGTCTCACACGCGGGCGAGTGTCGAATATTTTAATTTTTCGATAATCTCAAAAACATTGACTCGCTGTAGATTTGCTAGCTTTTGCTGAGACTGCGATGAACATGCGCGTACATAGAGAAGCCGTATTTCACAGTTGGTGAGCAGTCTCCTTGTCGAGAAAATTCGCATGTGCAACGCCATATTTGATTGAGCTCGTTCATTTGGGTTACCCAAATCATCAATCCAAGGCGTCGTTCCTGAAAAAGAAGTTTTACTGCTCTAAGAACAGAAAATAACCGACGGAAATTCCGACGTGCTGTGATCAGGCAGCTATTTTTGGACTTCGCTGAAGGTTCAATTTGCTTCATTGTCAATAGGTCAAGCTAAGTAGCGTACCCGGCCAGCAAAATTAGCCAAAAATCTAACTCAAATCCAACGAAAGCGTTTCGTTATTGATGTATACAGTATATCTACACTGAAAGCTAAGGTCTTTACAGGAAATTAAGACCTAATAACGAGTATGTTTTTTACTGAGACAGTGCTCGCAGCGTTCAACGTACTCTCGGTTGCTGCCGGCCGTAGCGTAAAATCTGCATTTTGCGATACAGTCTTTACCTCAAGTTCTGCAAATTAGCATAGTTTCCACCGTTATGTTCAAATGCTGTGATCAACACGGGTAAATGTTTCTATTATTGTTTACAGTCCAGAAGCTAAGAAAACTAATTCGTCAAAGCTAAAACGACCCACTGTTG
Source organism: Phoronis australis (assembly GCA_002633005.1). Classification (NCBI taxonomy): domain Eukaryota; kingdom Metazoa; phylum Phoronida; family Phoronidae; genus Phoronis; species Phoronis australis. Next base: position 210,043 of record NMRA01000233.1, on the reverse strand, counting down.
CACAACTCGGTTCAGGGAATGCTTCAATTTTTATATTCCCGGATGGATTGTTTCTAAGTTTCCGACAAACTTTTAATATTATTGAATGGTTCAGTGCCTTAACTTGTATATTTTACAAACTGAAAATACTGACCAATTTATTATGAAATAAAACTTCACTAGTTATTCAAAACTTTCACCGTACTTGGCATGCATATGACATCATATAACAACAAGCCGAGCACACGGCAACAAGGTATTGCCAAGATGAAGCAAATAAGTCCATATAAATGGAATGAATTGTTCGGTCGACTTGGGACATTCCCAGTAGTATTCCTATATATTTGGGATAACCTATATGTACACAACATCCGTATTTTCACATACATGTATATGGGATAAGTATAAGTACATGTATAATGTAAAAATGAAGCTTAATGTCAACACGAAATAAATAAAAAATACTAAATATTAGTTTGCAGAAGCGATGGCTATTTTATAGGATATGAAAAGTGGTATATGAATGGAGTCCAGATAGATACATAATTCAAACACTATCAATGGATTAACTTTTAGGTGTTTGAACCAAGGGCACTAAGGTCTCTTGCAAGTCAGGCGTCCAAAGTCATTTTATTATGAAACGGTATATGCACAAGTTAAAAATATGACTGTCATTTATTCGGTAAGAAAAATTTCCCAATCCTTAGTTATGATGCCGAGATCTAGGATAGTCAGCTTCATGTATAAAAGTACCTTTTGGTTACAACTTCGTGGAAGTTTGGTACCACCAAGGTGTGGGAAATGTGAGCGCTTTTCTGGATGTTTCCAGAAAACCTTGTGTTGACAGTTATAAAGATCAAAGCTAGCTTACGGAAGTGTTATCCACAAGCAAGTTGAGCATGTATGTAAGTTTCAAAAGACTATTTACCTGTCAAAGAGATGTGCGCCACAGCAATGCACGAATCAGAAGACAGCCAAGTTTCCTTGCTCAAATCATGTTTTAATGATTGAAATAGGGAGACAGCTGCGAATCTGTTAAGATCAAAGAAAGTGTTTTTTGCGTGAAGAATAGTGCTTTAGAAGACAAAATTGATTTTTAGAATGTCCAATGTATGAAAATAGACAAAGGAAGAATGTATCAAGTTTTCAGACTATAATAACAAAATTTACGTTTGCATTAAATTGATGAGTTCTAGGCAGTAAAACAGAGGTGTGATACATTTTTTGCAGAAAGCAGATCAAAGGAAGTTAGAAATTGTGTAAATATCATCAGGAATGTATTACTCCCATTTGTGATATCATGTATAAATAAATCTCCGTTGATAAAATGTTTGATCCATCGCTGGACTTGAATTATCATTAAATGTTACAGAGAAATCATTCGTGGGACTAAAACGAAGTAAAAAAATCTTCGATAACAACTTGTCGATCCCAGAGGAGGGACCTGATGAGATCTTCGGGTCTTCCAAATGTCGACGATGCTTAAAAACGCGATGATGAACAATTGTCGGGGTGCAGTTGGGCACGGCGTGGTCAAGTTGTGACAACGGGGGCTATCTGAAGTAGGGGTCCACCGAGGGTGAAATTGACGAATTGAATGATGTGAAACTCACTTTACCATCCCCCAGTCACACTCAGTCATACATCCTAAGCGAAACATTTGTGACAACAGAAATTACTGGTTTTTGAGCTGGCATTATTTATTGTCTCGCTGTTTCATGAAACGTGTGTCGCATTCACACGACTTTAGTTGACACGGAACAACTGACACGGGATGGCTCTTAGATGATTGGGCACAAGTATAGGAATTAGAGACCATGTGTGTAAACAGAACTGACACGAAACAAATTGGCACCACGGTGACAATTTTGGAACCCGATTTTGAGGTAGAGTAAATTGCGTCTGATCATCTCGCTTGGTGTCAACTATACCTCTAAACACAAACCGATGGCAAGCTAGACAGGGTCACCTCTACAGGGGACTTTTCGTATTGGCGCTCTCCAGAGTAATGAGTGCACGAAATTGACTTCCGATTGTTCATGACTCAGATTTGGTGGACAAAAATTCAATTACAACAAAGTGGTTCATTAATTTAAAAGCAGAGGGATAAATTTGATTGGTTCACTAATTTGATTAGTTTAAGTTCACTAACTTATTTTAGCTTTTTTAACATCGGCTGGGTTCGAAATTCTCACTCTTTATGAGCCACACCCAGGCTTAATTGACGGATACACTTCTTCGCCGTGGGACAAATATATGAAACATGATGTCCTTGCTCATCCATTGATATTTCAAGAGGTTTGCCTTTTTATAAGACATTAGTACACCCCCACCGCACAACAGTGGGAATTTGCCGGCATTATAACAGCAGGAAATGTGTTAAAACGGTATTTATACTTGTAGGTTGAAACCTCCCGGCGTCGCCATTACATGGGATCTGTAAGTAGCGCTGAACGCATGGCCAACGAACACCTGATCGCCGTCCGGCGGGTTTACTTTAGTGAATTTCAATATGGCGCGGCAATAGCGTACTTACGAGTGACGACTTTCACGCTACATCTACAAACTGCCATTCGATTATGTATTCAACAACCTGTTCAAATGCCATAGTTCGCGAACGTCAGTGTGACAAGGAGCATGCAAGGCACTTCACTCGAGCTCCTGACGGCTGAAAGTAAGCCAAACAGGGGTGGCGTGACCTCCGACGTTGTACTCTGCACATTGCCATGATGCTAGCTATAGCTGGAGTTCTTCATTGGTTTGGGGCTTTGCGTTGTTAGCCAGAGCGTGCGCCGACTGGCCTCCTATGGCTGACTTCCGTGTTGACAGTTTCCGATAATGTCGCCATAGTACTGAAACATATCAACTCACGCCGTGCCAACTCGTTCCGTGTCAATCGTTTGTCGTGTAAAAGCAACTCTACAGCAGATAAGAAATGAACAACATATTTTCCACGCCATATTGAGATTGACATATTCATATACACTCCCTTATTTAATTGTTCATTTCCACTTGTCATTAACACATTATGAAATAGTCTTGGTAACCTTTTCATTCCGGGTCAAGTTTTTGTTTTCCCCTGGGAAATCATCATGGACTTGTGGAGAACTGTGACTAGCTACACTAACCTTTTCATAAGATAGTCAACTTCTCAGTGTTAACTCGTGGGGTGTATCGCGTGAAATGCGCCTGAATCACGCAGACACGAAGCGTGCTCCAAAACGAGGTTCACTACGATTGCTCCGTAAAGCTAATCCGCATAGTTGTGTTCCGCGTTGCTCGAAGGGCGATAGAAAAAATACTGACATTTACAATCCTTCAGGACGTTGAGATTCGGAAGCGTTGAGTCGTTGCCATACGCCGCGACGAAGAAAAATATTTTCGAAAGTTTGATCACATTTTGTCGCATCTCGGTTGCCGAGCATCATAGCAATGACCGGTAAATCTTCGGCCAGCCAGGCTGTGTTTTCATGATTACGGGTTGAAACATGATGCATTTCTTTCCAGAAAGGACAGGGCCCTCAATCCCTCGATTTTGGGACCTATTCCCTCTCAAAAACATTGAAAAAGTTACGCGAAATTCCCCCCATGAGGCCTAAAAACTCCCCTAAAGTGATTGAAATTTTCCCCAAGAAGTTTAAATCACCTGTAACCACACAGGTGACAATTTGAAAGAGCATCAAATGCTACTTTAGACAAAGCCTATGAGAGCTTGCAACAAGGCGGGGGTGCTATTTATGGTGATCCGTAGGTAGAATTTCCCCCTCACTCGGCGAAAAAAATCCCCTCTCAGAAGGCACAGACACAATTCCCCCTGATGAACGAGGCCCCTGAAGAAACATGATAACTATGCTTGCAGTTAAGTTGAGCTCTAAAACAAGATGGGTTATTTTTTCAGGTTATGCTTTGAACGAACGAACTAGGTGTTTTAATTTTAAAATTCAACTTGGTCCAGATTGATCTTTGAAACCTAACACATGAAATAAATGTAAGAATTATTAAAAGCAAGAAAACAGAATTGATGGTCAAATAATTTTTAGTTTCAATTACCAGCCCGGTTTTTTATTTTAATAAAAATATGTTTGATAACACCAATCATTCTTGCAGATCAATGATCAACTGTTAGTCCCGGTAGTCCCTACCTCATTAAGCTTGATGTTAATATTTTTGATCAACAAATTAAACCAGACGTGAAATGCGATGAGCCACCACTGTCAAATATGTCTTCAACTCGTCAAAAATACGAGCAGATGACCTGGTCAGTGCTGTAGTGGGGCGTAGTCGGGCGTAGGAGCAGCCAATAACCTTTTGGCATTTGGACGTAGCGCCTACGCACCGTAAGTTACGTTCAGTGCTCAAGGCGACACGGTGGGCCTTGGGCGCCTACTTACGTCTAATTTTACCACTGCAGCACTGGACCTGGTTCGTGTAGAAAGCATCTTTATTAACAATTTACAAGAAAAAACGTAATCCTGCATTCATATACTTGGAAGCTTAACCTAGCAAAAGGGCGGCCAATGATGTGATTGGTTGGCGAGGTAGAACCGTTGAATTATGGGTTTGAATTCGGTGTTTCCGTTCCGTAAGACCAGCCTATTTGTCGCAAATGCCTTCCTGTCTATGAAACTTTACCAGATGAAGGTAACCTCTCATAAAAACTACTTTTTGAGACTATTTGGAATAGCGCCGTTCCAAGGCATTGCACAAACGAGTGTAAAACGTATTAATGGACTCGGTGAGGAGGTATTTGTCAGATTGTGCCTATTTGTTGCATGTTAGATGTCGACATTCTCATAGCCTGAGGGACTGATCATTCACAAGTGTCGCCATTTTCACGAGCTTGCTGCTAACGTATGCTTTTGATGACATTTTGATTACTTTTTCACATCTTGAAACATGTTAAAACAACCAATAGCAAAAATGTCGCCAAGATCCAACCATGCAAAAACAAAATGCAGAAAGAATTGTTCCCAAATAATACCGTGTCACTGCACAAACCAACACTAGCTTTTAACAAATACGGAAACATAGACCTTAAACAACATCGCCATTTTATACACTTTCGGTGCAAGGGAGTCGAGTCGAAAAGGATGTACGGTGAAAATGGCAATAAATGTTGCAGTGAGCATTCCCAAACGGTAAGTGAGGTCATATTTATATGTCTACTGTTTACCACAGGCGGATTTAAGGGGTGAGCAGGAGGCCCGGGCCCCACCCCCTTGCCGCAAAAAATCTAACAGCAAGAGCGTAGGGAAATGTTAAGTTTATTAATTAACCCCGGTAATTAACATTATACGGCTGAAACAAAATTCAAATGTGTACAGTTTTAGTGTGTTTGGAAGGGGGGGGGTGGGATCAGATCCAATTTCAAGTGTCCAATTAGGTACACGGCGCAATCGTGACGGAACTATGGCTAAGTATAGGCTCTCCCGCGATATCCCAGGCGACCGGCAGTGGCGCTGCGCACTACGACTCCGTTTCCGTCGTCTGCTTCACTGTGCAATGAAGAAAATTACTTCATTTTTTAAAGAAAATGGAATCTGAGTGACGATGAAAAACCAGAAGCTGCTGGTAAGATGTGATTTTCAATCGAAGCCTTAGTGAATCACTCAGAAACTCATAATTCTCTCTTTGTCAAACCTTAACTTAAGACGATTTCCAAAGCAATCGGCGCGTCATTAATGTCAACGCAAAAAACGGATTTGGCCTTTTGGAAATTGAAGACTATTTTAAATACAATAAATTTGTTACGAACTGATTCCACAAAATATAAAAAGTGTAATAAGCATTACAAAAAGAAGTAGGCTTCGCGCGCAAACGCTGTGGACCATAAACAAGTAGGCCTCTTAGTGACAAATCGTGGTGGTGCTGTGGTAAACCATGCGCGCGCTATCCGCCAGGTCGTGAGCTCGAGTCTGTAGTAATTGCAGTTTTTCAAGTTTGACACGTTCTCCGTGATTTTTTTCTTGGATAATACTTCAGGAATCAAGGAAAATGCTTGATTTTTTTAGGAAAAAACAGAAAAATTTTCCTGGGCGGGAGGGGCCAGCCAAACCCCCCTCCCGACCTCCTCCCATTCCGTGCTATGCGCATCTAGAATCGTGCTTTGCGCACATGTTTACATACAAAATGTTGGGCCCCCCTTGTGATATCCTAGATCCGCCACTGTCTACCCCCGTGTTGAAGTATTGTAGCTTTTCTTGACGATTTTTAACAAGGTGATAAGTTTGAAGTGACCGAAAATTTCACCTACAAAAATATTTCTCCACATGGTAGGCTTATAATCAAAATCTTCCTCCTCCCATCGCCAGGCAATGAAAACACTACACCTCTTGAGAATGCGATTCATTGCACAAGGTTGTATGATCGGGTCATTGGCATGTTCACTCAGATGTTGAACCAGTTTATTCAGGGATGTTTGTTCAGCTGACGAATTTGAGTATGAGCGAATTGGAGCCGGTTGCACTGAGGAACCTAGAGACGAGATCAGTCGGCAGAACATAATTGGTTACTACTTGAGATCGTGCTGCCTGCACAACGTGACCGTTGCTTCCCGCAGTGCGAGATTTTCATGAAGCAGTGGGAGATTGATCACGTGGGATCGACTCATATCGCCACCTAGCTGAACCAGAAGTTACTTTGTCTTCGCAGCGGGTGGCCATAGGGGAACAGTTTGACTTCGTGAAAAGACCCTTTCACGGTGTATGTGATTACAAGGAATGTGTTTTAAACGAAAGTTATAAATTGTTTCCTTGTCCTCTAGAGGCCACTGGTATCCGGTCCCACGTACGTGACCACTCGCCAAGTTGCTATTTTAAAGCCTCCGTCTCATTATTGATTGTTCCTTACAGCTTGAGGCAATGTTCGGCGCATATATAACATGACGCGCAAGCAAGTCCAGCCTCCCGTTCAGTAACGCTAGGACATCGCTAAAAAGCACGATTGCGCGAGATTACGCGAGATATTGCCGTGTATTTCAAATGACAACACGTGACTTTGGCTAGATTTTAGCTAGGTCCCAGCGTAGGTCTTAGCGTTACTGCCGGAACGCACGCCAGATATCCCTTCTAGTTTAAGTGACCGACAAATTGTTTCGTATCTTCAGCAATGCAAAAAGATTGTTCTCTAAGGTAAAGGTCATTTCAACTTGTTTTTGACATGCGTTTTTATAGGGTATTTCACACCTTTTTGGTAAAAATGTAAGAATTTCTGCAGAAAACATTGCGCAAGTAATTGTGCTTGTGATGACAAATGCATCAAGATTGTAAGTAATTTAAAAAGACAACACACTGAGGGCCTCCATGGAAAGCAGTGTGAACTGATGGAGCTATCCTCATTGTAAATATTACAAGAATAAATAAATAATAAATAAATAACAACATTCCATTTGCGGTGGCATGATGATATCAACAACCCGTATTGGATGACAAATTTTTTAACAAAGGATACTAAATTCTGTTTTGGTGATTTCAACCAATCCTCGTCCTGTGATGTGGTAATGCATCATTGGCGTCCAAGCTCTGAATGACAAAACCAGGATTGGACTAAAAAATCATGCTCCCTGTGTCATACTCTCGCTGGTTCCCTGCGTGCCGCTAGGTAGGGCGGTAGCCGCGCTGGCTAGGCACGTGGTGGACCAGCGAGGTGTCACACGTTGTATATTACGGTTCTTGGTGGGGGTTTTTCAATACAGTTGTCGTGTAACTTCCCTAAACCATAAGTCATGCTTGCCCGTTTAGCAGACTTTGAAAGGGGTTTTCAACTTTTACTCCAAACTTATAAGGGTTGGCGAGGGTTACAGAGCCTTATTTCAGAGAGCCGGATAGGAAAATCCTTTTCAATATATGTTAATAGGCTTAAATCAGGTTTGGTATCCTTTTAAAGAAAAATAAATATAGACATAAAAACACAACTGAATTTTCTCGAAAGCATTTTTCATAGACTTTTTGCCCTTGTAAATATGAAATGCACTTTAAAAAATGCTTGTAATGTGTACCGGCGCATAGTTTGCGTTACCATCTCTTGCACATGTGTAATTAACGTGGCTAGCACGCCGGCGATCGAACAAACTGACTTTTGATTCAGACCACTTACCGATGCAAAATTGTGTTCAACTTATTCCTTACTTACAGAGAAAATGATTTCTGTGCCCGGTTGCATAATACAGTCCTAAATAGGGACTCAACTAAGTTCCCTAAATCTACTGCGTATTTTTGGACTTGTGAAAACATAGATTGCCCTTTCTTGCATTGTTTTGATGCAAATCGAAAGTGATCTACGTTAAATTGTCAATATTTTCGAAAGTAATTAGGGACCTTTTCATGCAACACCCCTAATTTAAGGACTGAGTCCCTATATATTTTCAATGAATTCTGGGCTCAGTTTTTAGTTATAATATTAGAAAATGTCGTTAATCAAAGAGGAGCTCGTAATCAAAATGAAATGATAGAAAAATATTGCATCTGTTAGTCCATACATACACAAATACACAAAAAGACTTATGGACCTTAGATGAGTCCGTATTTGGGACTGTTTCATGCAACCGGCCACAGGGGTCTACTCTGAGCATATCATTGAATGACCCGCCGTTACAATTCAACCTATCGATCATGATGTAAAACAATTATAACTATCGTCCGGTTCTCTCTAAAGCCAGGAACCACATCTAGTCTGAGTGTAGAACGAAATGAATCTAGTTCTATATCGACGATCGAAATGAAGAATTAATTTATTTTTGGCGGAGAACGGGTTTATGGCTACTTCAGCTCTTACTGAATTGTTGAAATAATAAATTCTGACTGTTAGAAGCTTCATAGGTGGATTTAGGGGTGGTTGCAGTCGGCATGGTCCCCCTCCTCCCATGTCAAAACGTTAACAGCGTATGCCTACTGCTTCTAGGGCTGTCGCGAAGCGAACTTCTGGGCTTTGGCAATTTCTTTGCTACTTTTGTACGAATTCATACATGTGGTTATTAGACTGTGCTCGAATACATCATAGTTTACGCATACGAGTTTCTGGTACAAGTTTGCACTTGGCGACCTTATATTCATGCTACAAGCTCAAGTAAAAACTCGAAATTTCGAGTTGAAACACGAACTTTTAGACTTAATGTTGGGTTTGTCAACTGCAAACTAGGGCTAAAGAATTATCCATGCAAGTTATTATGTACTCGAGCATAGAATAATAGACACTTTTCTTGTTTTCGCTCAAAAGTAGTAGAAAATGCCAAATATAATTTCGAGTTTCATTTCGAGTAAAAGGATTGGAACCCTGGCCATAGGTCTTCAAAAAGTGTTGGAGGCCCATAAGTTCTCGACTGCCAGCGAGTTGAGTACTCATTTGCCTAGTGTTCGTGTTCCGTAAATATCACTTTCTTTTCAACAATGACGTAGTGTTGTTACATTAAATCGTGTCGAAAGCCGAAGTTCAGTAACTATTGGTAGAGAACATGTATGATGCAATCCGTTTGGTTCGCTGCAGTCGTTAGATGGCTCAAAGCGACATGAACTCAATGACTTCTTAAGCCAACACAAGCGTGTATCCTTTGAAACCTGCCTCCCGTTCAGTAACACTAGGACCTCGCTAAAAAGCGAGACCTCGTGAGATTACATGAGACATGGCCGTGTATTTTAAATAAGAGCACGTGACTTCGGCTAGATTTTAGCTAGGTTCTAGCGTTACTGAACGCACGTCTGGGGTCAGAGTTATCTTTACATGCGAGACGAAAAAAGCACACATGACATTATCTTGTGATATCGGGCATCAAAAGCACATTGGTCCAACATTCGTCAGTTGCCGTACGACGTTATCGTATCTTATGTAACAAATTTATCCCGCAAACCATACACTGGAATAAATTGACCTAGTGTTCATTCGAGATACGTTTGAAATCTTCGGGTTTCTATATTCACAGAATAATACCATTATTATGGATCATAATCGTCTTGTGCACGCTCTGAAATATCTCTGTTGACATGGGTGGCAGAAGGTTTGCTTGATGGAGGGAAGCGCGAAACAAATGAGACCCTTCTTTGTTCGCTGTACCAGACCCGTAGGAAGGTAAAAATTATTGGAGGGCAAAGAATAAATTTGATTTCGCAAACCGTGCTTTTGCACACGTAGTCCCAAAATCGATTCTTCTTTATCGCCACCTCTTCAGCCTCATCATCGCCAATTTCGCATGCGTGCGGCCTTCGCTGTTTGTGGGGACAAACCCCGTGGAGGCAGTCACGAGAACATGGGGACCCGTACTTCAAAAAAATTTGACGAAGGAGGGCTACATTTTATTCCTGGGGAGGAGACGTTTCTTGGTTACGCAGTTAGGACATGACTTTGACCTTTATGAAATTCAAATGATGACAAAAAATCGTGTACTGTCCTTTAGGCGGTATAATACGAAACGCCTGTTGCGGACTGCGAAACCCGAAGAAATACCGCTAACATCACCTCAGAATGAATAACTGAAATATCGTGTAGGAAAGCTTCCGTTATAGTTTCGCCCATTTCCGATAGTAGAAATGATGCCTAAGCTCAAATTTTCCTCTCTTAGGCTCCAGTTGTGGAGAAAGCTCACTTTATTAGGGTGCGATTTGGGGGTCCCTGTACACTGTTTAAGTGTCTGCATCAAAATCCCTCGTTGAAAATGCCGGGTACCCGAGTTTCTAGTGGGTGACCCTCAGGGGCGGGTAAATGATATTAACTGCCCGAATTTCATCATCCTGCGTCAAAGTTCATTGAAACTTAGCGGGTTTTTTCAGACTGGCATAAAACACCTAGAGCCTATTGTTGTTTAGGGTAGAATGGGTGGACATTTTCACCTACATTAAAGTTCTCTGCAGCATTACCAATTTCTTACAAGAGTAGCTTAGAATAATTAAAATCGTCTATGAGTTGATTTTTGTACATGTAAATCAGAAAGCTTGGTACAAATAACTTTGAGAATTTGAGTTATCGCATGGCAACACAATGTGAAAACTGAAGGCACACCAATTCTGAGTTCACTGCCTGCTGCCAGAGTTGCAAGACTTTTTTCAAATCCCTTATTCACGGTATGGAATTTTTAGGTTACTACCGAAGATGTGCACACAAGTACAGGTACCTGACAGGCAGCCGCGAAAGCACGGGAGACAGAGCGTACCTATGGGGCGTTGGGGACCCTCCCCCAAGACATATTTGTAATTCATTCGTGTTAATATGAATTCTAGTTCTTCCCGGTGGAAGCCTGGCATGCTTTATGAGTTCAATTTGCGCTACAAAAATCGCAGAAATTCTTTTTTATGCGATTGAAAGTTTGTGCTCTTTTAGTACATTCATACATTAGATACGTCCACTGCACGCGATCTTCTAATAGTCAGAACGCCACTGCGAGTTCCGTGCGAACAATTCTTCATTAATAATGATTTGCTAATAACGGTCTTCAAGAGGAATAGTATTGTTGAAACTCTTTGAAATAAGTACATCAACTTTTATTGCAAACTTCGTTAAAAACACGACTTGACTTTTTGTTTGCAAGCTTGATACTGGTACTCTCGTAGTCTTTCACGACTGGGGTTGTTTGTCATGACGAAGGTGACGTGGCTTTTTATTCTGATAATAAATAATCACATTCAATCTATCACCAGGTTTGACCACCTTGACGTTATCCCTTACAATCTTCTTAAGCACATGTTTGTCACTTGGATAATTATTAGACATACAATTCTTATAATACATATTCTTAGAGGTACTAGTGCTAGTATGTCTACATGGGAGTCAATCCTAGATATGAAAGACCTAACATGGTTATCAACAAAAGAATTAGTATAATCAATTGTTAACTAGAACATGTTTGATGCGTTGAACTTCAACGTTTAGTGCTTGCCAATCGTTATAGAACTATTGAAAAAAAATCTTTTGCGTAATTCACAGTTAGTGTTCTCCGAGTTCTTCTTTCGTTCGATCCTGGCCAACGCTAATTTTTGTTTTTTGGAACAGTCTCACGATTTTGGACCTCACTCCAGTGTTGCTGCTGCTGGTGCCCCCATGTTTTTCGTGAACGGTTTGAATTTTTTTCTTCTTTACCACGTTAATAGTCGACCGTTTCGGAATTCTATAGTGTGCAATATTGGGTAATTGTCCCTGGCCGCCGGCCTCCAAGAGAGGCCCTGTTTGAAAGAGGGTTTCTTCATATGAAAGGCATGCTACCCAAAATAATCTAACATGAAAAACTATATCATTAAAAATAACTGCAAAAGAGTGACAATTGGGTCACCCTTCTTACGTCATCGGGTCAGTTTATTAACATCAAGTAAAAGGTTAAAGTTGTACGATTTTACAAAAAAGGGAAAGATGGCAACCGATTCCATCATTGTGGCCTCATCCGTGAGTAGCCTCTTAAGAAAATGATCTCAATAAAAATTAGGAAAAGGGTAACCCTGAATGCCATCAGCGGCGCTGCCCATCCCCTCAACTTCACGAGTGGGGTGTGCTCGACATTTTAACCAACCAAAGAAAACAATCATTTACCAAGTACGGCGTACGTCACAGTGAGTGCATAGAACTTCAGTGTACATACGTCACAGTACATAGCACGAAATAGTACATACGTCACAGTACATAGTACTGTACCTTACATACGTCACAGTACATAGTAATATACTGTGCATACGTCACAGTACATAGTAATATACTGTGCATACGTCACAGTACATACTACATACACAAAAGTTACTCACATGCTTTATGGTGACATGTTTTTCAAAAAGTAAATTCCCATTTGGCTCCCCTTCGTTGCATCCATCCTAGCGACATGTTCACAGTACTTGTGAAGGCTACATTTACTTCCCACTCAGTATTTATATTTCAAAAGCTTTCAATCTCGATTTAAAACCGTTCTCTACTGAACCTTTTTTCAGCGGACTCACGAAATGTCGTCTACTTACACGACATGTTTGGCGGTTCTTGATGAGCCGACTCGCGTTCTTGTTTTGCACCAAGCTTCCAATGACGTTAGAGTCTGGTCAAGTGCTCTCAGTGACATCTAGTTCTTTATACTGGTCAATCAAAAATGAGTTCATATCTAGGTGAACAAAAAGTATGCTTTTACAATCCTAAACATGTCCGCACCCAGCCTAAAATATAGGGGGGCTCGAATTTCTCGATATGGGGACCTTTTACTGAACAAAATCAACGAGGACTAAAAAAATGGGGCCACTAGGTTCAGGCCTACGAATTGTGCATCTGCGCCGATATCCTGTGTCCTTTGTGGACTTCGCCTGGGGGCTCCTTCGAGCCCCTCGAGCCCCCCCCCCNNNNCCCCCCCCCCCCCCGGGTGCGCCCATGCTAAACAGGGTAGACATTATTCAGGTGATACACGAGTTGTTATTACCATGCCCACTTTTCTTGGTGTCACCATAGAATATACAATGTAGTCCCTAATGTTAGTCGAGCAGAACACTTTCTATTTTCGCATCTCATAAAGGTTATAGTTGAGTAACAGTATGCAATTGAATTTTTACCAATAATTGAATAAATACCTTTTTGCAAAAGTACAAAAAACGAGATAAATAGGAGATGTTGAAATACATTTACAAATCAGATGGTAGCTTAGTATGTTAAAACAACTTGCCAACTGCCCTGTTACTGAGTTAATGAAGGCGGTCGGGACGGTCTCGCCACCTACCGGCTAACGCTCACAGATATTGGTAAGGCCCGCGTTTTACAAAAGGCGTGGCATCCGAAACCCACAGATAAATTTGTAATGCTAACTTTGGTTCCGCCATCCCCACCCCCCCCCCCCCCGNCCCCCCCCCCCCCCAGGGGTGCATGACTATATTTTGACCGGGTGTGTCTTTTAGAAAGCCGACTAGATGAGGCCCAGCGTTTTAGAGGATTGGGTACTCAATTGTTGGGGACAGCTCCCACTCATAACGTAACCCTTTGGAGGTGGACGACAAACTGCACTCTAAAAGTTATGTCTAATCCTAGCTTCAAAAGTTCAAGTCGCATATAACATTGTTGTCATTGCGCGATACGCACTTGGTTGGCCGGATTTCGCTAGTCTTGTAAATGATACTAATTTTAGTAAAGTAATATCAACGGGTACACGTCTCGGTACCACAAGTCAACATGCAGTATTATTGAGATATGTAGCAAAATCCCAATTCCGAAGTCTTGAAATATTTTCCCGAATTATGAGACAGAAGTGAAGTTTGAGAATGAGACAAGCGATGATTTGTGTAAAAAGAGACGTGTCACGGCGAATGAGCAGTCGACATAAATGGTCTATACCTGTCGCGGACGCGTGTGCTTAGATCAATACTCCTATAGTGAATCGGAGCTGCGCCTGCGTCGTCCAAAAACGCAAGATTAAAATCATGGAGCAAAATTTCAAATTGGCACTTGAGAGAAGGCTTGCTCGTTCATTACAGAACGATGGATTTGTACATGTTTTCAATCCTAATTGAAAAGTCTACAAATTGACAAGTTGTAGGCTTAAAAGCGCATGCGCTCTTGTAATGTCAGAAACACTGAAACACTTAATAATCAAAAGTCTATTTTCGAAAAAAAACAATATTTTGTATGTGTATGACCTTAAATACGAGTACACACGGCTTCTTATTTATATACTGTGGCGCCACATAGTGTGGATGGAGATACAAAAACTACTAACGTTGAGATTGTAGTAACTCACGGAGCAGGCCTTAATAGTCTTTCCATAAGCTATGGGTAGAAAGTAGCCCGCTCTCCCCTCCACCTCTCACACCTGTCACGTTGTGTTTCAGAACAAATCAAACTTTCGAACCTCATAAGAATCTTCAAGTGTATAAAATGAAGCCAATGTTTTGAAATTTAATTATCTGTTAAAATAAGTCTTAAATATACACTGCGTGCCTCAATGGTGTTCTAATAAGCATAATTAGATATTTCGTTCTAGTACCCTTTTGGGTCACTTGCAGTGGGCGTTAGATGTCTCCGTAGATTGTACAAATCTGCCGTTTTATCATGTCTACGCCAGTCACTTCCAGAAAGAAAATAATTCAAAATCTATCTAACGCTCAAAAAACTCAGTTTAGCTATTAAAGTCTTCTACGTAAATTCAGACATTTTTCTCAACGCCTTGTCTCCAGATGAAATTTCACTAATGCGCGTGGGTATAATATTGACACGTATTTGACGACCCTGTTGACGTTGTCAGTATTAGAGGTGATTGAGGTCTTGTCATTTTGAGCTGATAAGCAAACCAGGTAATTTATCTTAAGGTATACCATTTAGCGTGAGCGGATTGTCGTCGCAATTTTCAGCATGTTCATTTGGAACAAAGACATTCGGAATGCTGTTCCATTATTCATTCTCCTTGTCATAAGAATATTGTTAACAAACTTACGTTTTAGTAGGTGTGCAGTCCACTCGGTATGATTTTAAAGCCCTTCTCTGAAAAACAAAAACAAAAACAAAAGGAAACGGTACACCCATTTTAACGTTAAAAGCGTATTGTCTACGGTGACAAGGAGGTAAAAAGGTATAATACTGTAATATTGGACAAAATGTATTTTGATGATATGATAACGTACGGTTATTTAATAAAAGCTGAGATACCCTACGAGCTCTTATAATCTGACAATGTCTGATAGCATTAAGGCACATTAATTTCATTTCATATTGATTGCTACACGCATTAATTATAAGTCTGTACACTAGCAATATTAATTGCAAAAAATACAACGGATTTAGGTTGCTATGGTAACTCCTGCATCATGAAAAAAGATGACGATTCGAGACACAATAAAGCGAAGATGAGATAGATAATATCCAGGTGTCATATTCTGTTGCAGTTGCGAGTGTGACTAAATTTACATCTCCCGCCATTCTAGGCGGAAGTACGCCTACATCTTAGACCATAGAATCCAGTGGCAGATTTAGAGGGGGCCATGCTCCCCCCCTCCTAAAATTCTCCCAGAATTCATTTGGCCGTTCGGGGTTGCGAATGTCTGACATGAGAAATCCTGATTAATACTCTGCCCCCCCCCCCAACTCAAAATCCTGGATCCGCCGCCATGTACACTTCCACTCAAGGGAATTTGGATGCTGAAGCTAAGAATCCGCCAGTAACGCGTTTTGTAAAGTTTGCCGCCAAAGAAATTTACCCAGAGACGGAAATCATTCTCGTGTTATTTGTCCGAGCAAATTTTTGTGGTATTGTTCCCGTGAGTCAACAATTGTGGCAAAATGTTGAGAATAACAAGGTAGAGAATAGCAACGAACGACTGGATCCATGAAACTTTGATAGGACGTGCATTAGTGGGCTAGTGTAAATATGAAAATCTAAACACCTGCTAACTACTTGAAAAACATTCTAAACGGTTAGCTACAGGAGAGTGAAAAGATTGAAATTTATCTTGATCAGTGCGATGTGTTTGCAAACTACGAATTTGACTTACAGTCGTAGCAATTTCGTCCAATAAATAACCTTTAAAAATTACGCAAGCGCTTTGAAAACTTTTAGATGTAATTTACGTTAGTAAGTGATATTCGTAAGTTGACAATTTTAAACCTTATGATTTACATTTGCAAGTTATGTTGTACATTCTTAAAAAGCGTAGAATTCCTTTATTTATGGAAAGAAAAAACAGTTTAAGTGAAAAGATCTTCGTCCTACGGTTGTTAAATATGATGGTGATGATACATCAATAAAACGTATTAGGTATTTTTCAAGTCCCAAAATTCAGTCAACAAGTATTGTCAACAGAGCTATCGAATAAGAATTTTACGGTACGTAGGGTCATATTTTTAAATGATGACGACAGAGGATGTCAGTGAAATTTAGAAAAATAAGGAGATAGCTAATGTCGATGAGAAAATGGTTAGGATAGATATACCGTGCAAAATTGGTCTCTTGTGAATTTGGACTGCGTTACTGCTGTTTTCTTAGCTTTAGAGTAAGATAATATCTAAGTTTAAATAGAACTACACACGGGGTGAATATGATTACATAATTCCTCTCATTCCAGGTGCAGCCCTGTGAACCCTAATCACGGACTAGCAGACACCAAAGCCGCGGTACTAATTCCCAGACCTGCGCCACTGCTCCACACACACACACACGCCGAAAATGGTCTTTACCGGGATTTTCCGTAGATAAGCCCACCCGATGAAACGCACATGGGCGTATTCGGAAAACTAGGACGAATAAACGCCCATGCATGTTTATTTGATTTTACAACTCCTGGTGTCAATTGCCCAAATAGCCGGGCTTTATTCGGAAAATTTCCTTTTAAAAGCCTACTCAGCGTCAACTTTGTGTCACAAATTCAGTTTTGTGGAGGATTTATCATTAATAAAAACGAGCACGGTGTTGGCGAACTATGTTTTGTTAACATAAATTTTAAAAGACAGTTTTTAGTAAAATATTTCGAAGTTAGCAAAACTATGACTTTCCGATTACACGCTCATCTTTTCCAGATAAACGCCCGGACGTTTATTTGGTGTTACTAAACGCCTGAATTTTTTCTGAATACACGCCCATGGGCTTACCTACGGAAAATCCCGGTACTGACGCAGCAACCAAACTGCTGTAGTGGGCAGAAGTCTGTGCTTTCGTAGCGCGGGATTGGTGTCTGTTGTCCGGGACTATGATTTAAAGGATCGAATCTGGAATTTAGATATACAAAATAGCGCAGATTTCTCATTTTATGGTCAACCTTCTTTTTAAGACTAAGTACTATTGAACAACGAACGCAACTTACAAACGTAAAGGAATCGTTTACGAACGTTATTTGAGAATGTAAAAAATATCTTCACGAACGTCAATTATTTACGAGACCTCCCTCAGCCACATAGCTATCCACCGGGGGTTCTCGTTTAGAAAGGAGTGCTGGGGTGCGCCGCGGGACAGTCTGGAGATCTTGCTCTCTCAGGTATCGTTTCGGGCAAGAATGTTTTGTGATCTCTCAGTGATATCATCTCCATTTGTCTAAGGCAGAGTTATCCACTCCACTCGATCAGTACCCAGTTGCCCAGTTGCCAAGGTCAATATTAAAATCCTGGATTGGATATTGCACTTACGGTGGCACCCCTACTTTTAATCAGACACGCTCATAGGAATAGCCTAGTCGTGAAACCGTTATTTTGCATGAAAACCGTGCGGGGCGCCACATCTCCTGTTAACAATTACGTGTCTTCCTTACATACACAGTGACATTTATGGTGATTTAACAACGGTATTTCCAATTATTTGTAAAAAAATCGTTGAACGGCTGCATGTAAATGATCATCCAGGTTTAACGGGACCATGCAAATCCGCAATGGCCACGCCGAGTTGGAAAGATGTTCTTCAATTTTCATTAAAATGACCTTGAATCAAAACACCACCAACGCGTGCCGCTTGTCAAGTAGCCACAGTATGGAATTAGATTTCGGTGGTTTTTAAATATTCGAGTATTTGTATAGCTCTCCTGAGCGGCGCCACTTGTTTTGTATTTCTGGTGAAAGGTCACCACAGTCCGTTGCCAATTGAATGATATATTAGAATTGCTGGCAGCATATAGGTGAGACGCCAATGCGGAAAATATGTACCGACAAGTGCCGTTTGTTCTTATACTGTGTCATGATTTTAATATGTTTTAGGGTCGACAAAAACACTATTTAAAGGGGTACTAAATCATACTTCAACACCTACCAATAAGAATACTTGAATCTTTAAAACAACAGGGGATGAAAATGATACCATGGCCGTGACTAAGGTTCCACATAAAGGTTCTCTAACCCCAGTTCCACAACAGCTTCCAGAGCAGCAAACGCCGAACCTGCGGTACAAAACCCCACGCGTAGACCCGCTCCCCTGAACTCCGCACACGCGCCGGAAATGGAAATGTTTGCATCCCTTGTTTACACTCACATCAAAAATTGGCTCAACGCCGGCTTAGTCGGAAGAACACCTTCCTGGAACCTTAGGAATCTACCTCGAGGAAATGCCGTAGAAAACGGGGGGGTGGGGGGAGGAGTATATGCCCTCCAATAATCTACAGGCGTCAGAATGAAACACTGGTGACTTACTTACATCCATTCTTCTTTTAAGGATCCATTCGCGGAGGGTTGCCCCATGGCGGAATCAAGGGGGATCATCCGATCATGGAATTAACTTTCACTCACTTATCTAGTTTTTTAATCATGCACCCTTTCATACTAGGCGACCCCTTTCAGACGAAATTCACTCTTGGAGGGTCGGTCTGGGGAATTACTCTTTTGCCCAATGCAATGCATAGAATATCTATATTTTTTTTTAAGAATTCCAAGAATAGAATTTCTTTTGGAGATCGTTGTTGGGAAAGCGTAGTTGATGAAGAGGGAGGTTGTTCGCAAGAAATTGCCATATGTCGGTCAAGCTGTGGGGATGACTTTTGATGACCGTGTATAGGATACGTGTTTAGTGTGCTCCAAGTACACAGACGAGTAATCGTAAGTTACGCAGATTTCTGCGATTTTTGGAGAGTGAAGTTAATTGTTAAACTGGAAGAGGCTACCATTAGAGGATCCAGAATTCAGATTAATATGTATAAAGTTTGAAAATTTCTCAAGGAGAGCCCCTAAATCCACCAGGAGGCGCCTTGTCTCCCGTACTTCCCGCTTGCACGTTAAGTATTTACGTGACTTGCCTAAAACTCCATAAAGTAAACCAGATTTGATTAAAAAATTGTATCTTAACAACTAGCGTTTATCAACACAGTTTACATTTATCGCTAATTTTTAAAAAAAATTATACTTTGGCCTTTGATTCCCAAAAATCTAGAAAACGGAGTGTCATCGAATTACTTTTTCCGATACAGCCGCCAAAACTGAGTAGCTTCTGACAAAATGTGAATTTAAATAGATTTGTGAAAAGCCACCTTTAATTTGATTAATGTTTAAAATCGTTTTGTAAAGAATTAATTTCGTTGCACAATGTCAGATTGATGTTTTATCAGCATTAATTATAGGGGGTGGGGCTATAGCCTCCCCCCACTTATTTCAGTGCTGCGCCGCCCATGAAATAGGCCACAGGCTTAGTTACAAAAGAATACACTCTTCCCAAAAAGCACGCCAATTTCAAGACCACAATTACCCCGCTTCATTCATTGGACAGCGATTACGTTACTTGTTGTTGCAATTGTGAAATAAGCTATCTAAGACTGGGTTCTCCTCAATCAATCTACACTTAGAATTAAGTCACTCCGAACGTGACTTTGGTTTGCCGATTGTTTAGTATGGAGTCACTGTGAAATCCTAAGTCGCGCGTTTTAGTAAGAAAAAGTCTAGTCCGTAAAATCAATGTGAAGTATCTGTTACTTGTAATACAAAATAATGTTCACATGTTTTATTAACTAATTAATGTCGTAAAACAACGACTGCTTTCCGTCTTTTTGTCAAGCTGTTGAATTCCATAACACAAAAGGCACGCCGTGAAGTTTTTATCTCGTGTTGCCATGTGACGACAAAATACATGTCAAGGTTACTTTCAGCCGTCTGGAAACCTGCAAGGGTTCATTGATTTCTGATTCACACGTTTATTTATGTGTCTACCGACGTAAATCGACTGAATCATGGTTGATTTTTGACATAGAAAAAATTAAATTATCTTGTTGGAAATTGTCGAACTTACATGCAGGCTGAATTTCGAAAAAAAAAACATTTATCATCCGACCACCAAACGGCAAAGTATACTGGAAGATTTATGACAATCTGGAATGGCGTTGCGGTAAATTTTGACTTACGTTAGTGAAAGTCGGTCAGTACTGGCCATCAAAATACACTACGCTTGAACGTTTTTTGTTCTGTGCGGAATCAACTTCCCTTCTTGAAACTATCAGTTTGAAAACCTTAAAAATACCTACAGTTCGTGTTATTAAGGTTCAGACCTGCATGTGCGGTCAAGTTACTCAGGACGGGGACCACTGACTAATGGGAGCTACCAATACGTAGCTAGGTGGATTCTCAAAAAGCGCCTCTTCTGAGCCAACGACGCTCACCTTGTATACATCCGGGCATTGGAAAATACTTAAAGTATTAAATCTTACTGAACAGGGGCGAATCCAGGATTTTGANCAGAATTTTGCCCGTCAGACATTCGCACCCCTGAACTGCCAAATGGAATTTGGAAGAATTTTTTGGGGGGCATGGCCTCCTTGTCCCCCACCCCAAGTCCGCCACTGCTGATCATGTTTGTTTAAACGCACTTTTCCTCAAGGGTCCATAACGTTATCCCTATTTCCTAACCAAATTTTGAAGAACAAATCTTCGGAGAAAGACAAGTGTCAATGAAACCACGGACCTTTTTTCGGATATTTCACTAACTAAACGAGCATTGGGAGTTTTCACCGCCTAGGACGTCTGAGCCAGCCCAGTGCAATAAAGAAACAAGATACCACCCCTATTCCAGACACATACAAACATATAATATTCAAGTTCTTTCCGAATATTTTTACCACCCCGATTCCCAGTAATACCGCACACCACTTATCGTTTACGTAACATCATTTGTAAACACACCTTGGTCACCAGTCATTAAGAACGTACACAAAGTCACTGTCATAGAGGCAGGGGTTTATTTACAGGCGCAGAACAAAAATATACACCAAACGATGGATACATTCTCAGCACTATTCTCATAAGTATTCCACGTACAATCTCTAATGTCATGATCAACAACAGCAGTGCCAACGTTCGTGTCACAAATCACAACATACAATTGGCATTCAAAGAACAAGTTGGCAATCCCACTAAAGGTCATTTATTGAAACCGTGACTTATACAAAATCTAAGTCCCATGAAAATATTTATCGAACAGGTCACCAAATTAGTTTGATTTGTGTCAGAAAATCCGGTTTTCTAACCTACATATTTCCTGTACTTTCTCTAGTGACATTGCCCGTTTTGTCTGATAAGAGGGGTCACCTGCCAACGACTTTAAAAGGTAAACACGATATTACAAGAACAGAAACTATTAAGATGTTTTTATAGGTACTGATACCTACACCCTACTAGCATTCGTTCAAAAGTCAAGTCGTTACGTAACTCGAGAAATAAGCAATAAATGCAAAAACAACGACCCTGTTTCTTTTAAGGTAAATTTTTAACACCGATTTGCTTGCGTAAATTTTCTAGTTTCGTGACTCCCCAACTTGACAGCAAACAGTGTTTTCCCCTGATCCCAGCTGTACTTAGGCTGTATAAATAACGTCAAGACAACTAATTTCCCAATGAATTGGTTTAAGAGTACAAAAGAAAACAAGATGTTTACGTCACCGAACCTTCACGACTACGCTAAAATACAAAATTAAAAGACAGCGATAAAACATGAACTATGTACAAAACTGAACAACACGAGGTTTACCTAAGCCTGCGGTTTCACGAAACAAAAAACTGCGTTGAATTAAAACCCCAAGATGACGCCAAACAAGCAGTTGTTTCGCCAGAGTATTACGCTACCCTGAAGACGTACAACACGGAAGCTGGACTCCGGTCAATCGTGTAAATAGTCGACCGACGGCCGTCACCTCACGCTTTAATATTAAACCTATAAAACCCACGTGTGCCATTTTCAAGTGCCAGAAACACAGCGCTTTTCAGTTAGGTAACAGAATTCAGGATAACTTTTGGAAATAGGTTAAGTGATATAACTGGCTAGCACACCTTAGGCTCGTTTTGGTTGCCAAGGGCGACATAGGTTCGTAGTCAAGGCGACACTTGAAATGTAAAATTTTACAACGCCACTGACCTCTACAAATCACGATTACTCCAATAAACCAATGCTCATAACTTTATATATAGTTGCCTAGACTACACACAAAATTAACCAATCGCTCCCGAAGCGAACCGGTGAGCAGGACACGTGATAAATGTCATATTCAATTAAACATTATTAGGCAAAAAAATTATAGATTACATTTTGTTAAAAAATATACAAGTCTCTGTAAAAGTGAAGCTATTCACAGTTTCCTACCAGCACATATATAACATTGCATCTTCCACACAACATATAATGCATACAATGACCAACATCAAGGAACCTAGGGGCAGGCCACAGATCGGCAATTTCTTAACCTTAAGACACAGTCTACACGGTAACCCTCACAGAAATCACCATTCCACCAATTTCAGCCACTCTCCTGTGGTAGTGATCACAGGCGTGGATTCCTGTCCTTGAATAGAGAGGGGGGGGTATGCCAATAAGCAGGCGGGAGTACTCTATACCCTCCACTACAGCAACACAAAATTGTCCAAGCTAGTCGGAGCCTCCCTAAACCCTTTTGGATCCACTGCGGCCGAGTCATCACCATAATACAGACCCTCCATTAATTATACAATAGATGCAGTAACCTAGATAGGTGATACAAAATCTATTCAATGATCTATGTACAGCACTTAGTTATACAAGGCTAGTTTTCCAACAGTCCCAATGACTGTCAAATCATGGCACAGTTTATACAGCAACGATTTGTACAGATGCCAAGCATCCAGAACCACCTCACCTAAGTAATATAGTAGAAGTCTATAATAGTAAAAAATCCTTCCAAAATAAACCAGAGCAAGAGAAAGCAGTGAAATGCGTCCACCACAACATCACTAATGGTGTGCTTCACAGAGTGTTTATACCAAACTCATCCGGGTTACCGCCCATGCTCGGAATACTGCCCACCCTTGAAATTTCATTTTTTTCATTTTTAACCGCCCATCCTCGGCTTACCACCAACCCCGTTTTTTAATTCCCAATCTAAGTGCCCAGGGCGGTAACCCCGACGAGTACGGTAAGCATCACAAAAACAGCCACTCCATGGTGCAGAATATGTCAAACTCATCCAAAAATGGGAGCGCCTTCTGGTCTGCATAATGGAAAGCTATTTGTCAAATTTCATGAAAATTCATCCAGGAACTCCAAAGATACAGAGACAAGGATGAAACAATATAATTGACACAACAAAGCCTAGCTGTGGTTAAATCCATCTGAAAAAAAGTTGGTACCTTTCGTCACATTTATAGGCAAATAGGTGCTGTTTTGTCCTCACTAGAAACTTATTGGACAAATTTTAGGAAAATCCATCAAGGAACTTTAAAGCTACACAGAGACAATGGTAAAACGCTATAACTGCCACCAGGGGGAACAGCAGCAGTCGATTCATCTGGAAGGTGTCAGATTACAGCTGCGGATGCCCGGCGACCAGACAGAGATGATGGCAACATGCACCCACATATGAACACGTGGACACATAAAAAGAGAACAGGAACAGCTTTAGGAATCAGATATCCAAAACAAAAGCACTCACAAGAGACAACTGTCAGTTTTGACAAAAACAGAGGGAACATCGAGACAGTACTGCGCAGGGAATATTAAACGACTGACGGCAGATTTTCGAGATATCATGGCAGAAACTACTACGCGGAATGGACACACTGATAAAAATTTACTCACATAAACCAAGCACTCGAAATATTCGCTAAATAGTACCCATTTGATTTTCAAAAACTTCCACCCAGGTGTTTTCCAAAATCATCAACACTGAGGCTAACCGAGAGCCACCTGTCAAATTCTAACACTCCCTCGAGATTGATAATACACGGAATCAAGGTGCATTATACGTGCCACGTCATGCCTATTATACCACAGTTGTAGGATCATCAACAGGAGCTGTTAATTGGACAATTAATTACAAAACCTGACTGCACTGTGATCGCACAATTCCACTCAGTTAGGCAATAGCTCCCATGGGAGGCAGACCTTACTGCAGTAAATTCATCAAGCTTGGATGATCCTTATCGACAAGATTATGCAATCAAGATTGGACAATGTTATTCTAGCTTGGCTAATATTATTCTCACTTTTTTCGGCCAACCTTATTCGCAATTCCAAACCAAGCTTGCATAACCTTACTAGTGATATGACGTTCTTATCAGAGTGCATCTCAGTGCACAGCACAGCTACCCTGTCACACATGAACAGGGCATGGGATGCGCTCATTCTGATGACAGAATTTGACATAGCAAAACTTATTCAAGCTCGCAGAGCAGAAGGTACCAAGAGGCAAGATTTTCCTAGCTTGGTATTCAATACTGAAAAAGAGACTAGCCCATCAAGCTTATTCAAGGCTTTTTGACAAGCCCGATTTACCAATTTTTCTAAGCTTAACAGCTTAACAAGAAGGAATAGGAAGGAAACAAAGTATCTCAAGCTTGGAGAAAAATACCAAGTAAGGCTCAACCAAGCTTGATCAATATTCAGCTAAGTACCCAATTATACAGATATGCAGCCAGCCACAACAAAAATCACGAGAAATTAATTACCAAGCTTGATTCAAAGATGACATTTTACAACCTGATTTTCAGCTATCGTAAATGGCGACCGTGTAGACAGTCCCACTGTAGAGTGAGTACATAAAGACTGCTGTAATCCCTGAAGATTATCTATTCTAGTTGCCACCCTGTGCACTGCAGTTTTCTGATTTCCTGGTGTGCTTGGTGATCCTTTGGCAGACCAGCCCCACCCTTACATAATCACGTCTCACTGACTTCTGCCCAATCACCAGCACATCGTCATGGGCAACGTTTTCATTTGAGTCTTCGCAATGTACAAAAATACACATGGCTAATACACACAAGCCACTGTTGATATGTCTGGCTGGTAGGTCAACGCACGACGTTGTGACTCGGCGTGGAGGGATCAAAGGCAAAGTCCAGATTGCCGTCAACACTCAGCTCGTGCTGTATAACTTGGTTGACGTCACACTCTAGACCCTCCGGCTGGAGGGCGTCCAGAGTAAAGTCCAGATCAGAGGGGAAGCAGTTGAGACCGCCACCGCCACCACTATTCATCATACCATAGTTCATTGGCTGCATGTTGTTGGTGTTCAGTTGGGAGTACATGTTAATCTGTATAGTCGGCGCCTGCGCCGAAGCGTACGACGGAGCCTGCTTCTGAGTGTTCTGTGTGAGAGCAGCACGCAGCAGCGAGTCGGACACTGGCTGCTGGGGACGGGCCTGCTGCACCGGGCTCATGCCCCGCCCATTCTGGTAGACACTGCTGGCGACCACCGACCCTCCGGACATGCGCGATTGGCTGACGCCATTGATGGTGCGGAAGGCCGTCACGCTGTTGGAGAGCGTGTTGCTCATCATGGGGTCCTGGCGTACCAGCGCCTCCTGGCTGTACATGTCCTGTACCTGCGGACTGGTCAGATTGATGTACGTATTGCCCGTGTTGCCATTGGTTGTGACCTGCTGCTGCTGCTGTTGTTGCTGCTGCAGGACATTGGGCGAAGGGTTGGATGGGTAGGGTGGTGGCGGCATACTGAAGTCGTATTCATTTCCAGTCGAGTATGTGTCATATGAGCTCAGCATCTGTGGTATGGAGCTGTTGGAACCCATGGAGCGCACCTCGCTGAGCGGGCCCAGGCTGTCCTTGTACGGGAGCTCACCCAGGGTCATCACGTCACCAAAATTTTCCGTAAGGTCAGTGTAGTCTGAATTGTAGCTCAGGTTGCCGCAGCTCCCCATACCGTCGTTGCCCCAGGGGATTGGTGACATGGACGGCACCTGGGAGTCGTGCAAGTCCGGCTCGATGGCGGGGATGGGTGAAAGTCGGCCGCAGGAGCTGGCATTAGAGCTGGCTCGTGGGCGGAAGTCTGACGGGCTCAGCGTGAACGAGGGTAGTGGCGAGTAGTCGCCCGTTTCCGAGATGGGCGAGGAAGGACTGTGGCCTGCCTCCAGGGCGGCGCGTAGTTGGTCCACTTTCTTCTTGGCTCGACCACGCTTCTTCTCGTATGCTTTAGTGTCCATGCTAGTAGCGCGTCGCCGGGGGCTTTTGCCTGAAAAGAAACAAGTGTATGGCATCACAAAATGTACATACTGCAATTTAAGAACTCTGAACCTGAGGTTCAATTTCTGTACTCAAAACTCAACTTGAGAATTGACCAATGAGATGACACGCTTCGAGTAAAGTTACAAATTAATTTTATTCTCAAATCATGTCGCGTGACTGGTTAGTTTCGAGTCCAAGCCTGAATCTGAATCAAGTCTGAGTTTGGAGGTAGGATCCGGGACCCGACGGTAGAGTTCTGTTTCATGAAAAGTGACTGAAGACTTCAGTCAGAAATGTGGTCTTGTGCTATTATTACATCTCACTTGAGCCAAAGTGCATAAGTTCCTGAGTGTACAAATACCTGCCAGTTACAGAGACAGTTTCTATAAAACATTTCCAGAGAGTGATGTTCTCTCGCAATTGTGAAGACCAAATTTCTGTCTTGGGTCACTTTCATGAAACGTACCCGTGTGCACTTGATCAACAAACTTTAGTTGAGACTCAAAGGAAGTTGACCAATCACACCTGCTTTGAGTAAAATTTAGCTGTGTCCAGTTGGGCACTAGGTAACTAGCTCATGTCGTGCCCATCAACTGAATTTACACGGCAATGACAAGACTGTGTCATAGCAGCATAACAGTAGCATTCAACAGCTCTGGGTAAAAATTAAGCCAAACAATAACCTAACATAAACCTATGGTAAAATCACCACCAATTTAGGACACAATACGACAATCAAGTTGGATTTTAATTTCTTGTTTTTCTATAGAACTATGCAGCACCAAAATAACCTCTGCCATGGTCAAATACTGTATCATAGCAACCAACGGACAACACTGGACAAAATGAGGCCATTCGCAACAATATTAGGAACCCTTGTAAAATGAAACAGGGACAATACTGGCAGTTACTTTTGTACAAAGTTGGTGCGATTTTACAATAGTGGNCTGCACATTTCCTGGAACAAGCAAAATCGGATACCATAATTGTTGTCTGGAGAGACTGGTCACATGTGTTCACTTTGAGCGCCATGAAATACTAACGGTGCTTTTTGACTTGCTTCTTTTTAAATGCTTCTTTTTACACGATTATGTGCAACTTACCAGAACTGATTTCATTTTTGTGTCACTTTTGAGTATTTAACTAGGAACCTAGATATTTGCTTTAGCAAAAGATGTCCCTATGTCTCAATAAATGTTGCTTTGACGTGCACGTGAGAGCCACAAATGTTGTGTTTCGAAGTTGAGAACAGGCTTTTCGTAGTCACAAAACTAGGTGCGTGGTGCAATTGAACCATGTTTGCTACATGGTGTTCATCTCAAACTGCCTTTACAAACAAAGCGAGTACAGTTGAATGTCAAAAAAGTTTATGTAAACTTTCAGGTGGGTCCCAGTATTCTTCCCTTAGCTACAACTTTCATTGTGACAACTGCAAAAGGCGTTTTGACAGATTGAAAAAAAAAACAGCTTCATCTTCTTTTCACGTTCCTAACTAGAGAATTTCCTCGTTTTGAAAATCCACAATTAAGTTGGTAGCTGCTTACGAAATCAACTGCAGAAGGTGCTTAGCTGATAATGGCTATTTCCTTGCCATAGTTTATTGTCCACATGGCCAGTGACTGCACACACCAATCAGGAAAATGGTCTGAAGCTAGGAACATGACTGGTCACAATCTCATGTAAAGGTACTTGCAAAACAGTACAACATCAATATGGTAACTTGGATATATAAACTTCTGACTTTTGCATAGCATGAGGAAATATCCTGTAATCATTCAAAATTATAAAGCATGCATACAGGACATGACACTCAAAAGGGCAACTTTCCAAGACCAGTTTCCCTCCAAAACGGTGCCTTTTCAGACACAATTCCAAGCTAAATGTGTATTTTCCGACAATTACCCATGGGTCCACTTTAGAGTTTCGGAAACTTCAACGGCTCCTATTCCATCAACAAAAACAACAGATGGATTTCCATTATCATGATTTAATAAATTTTGAGTCGAAAGATGTACTCAGTTTCAACAACACCCTATCTATTCTTGTACTGTTTCAAGCTGAATGAGGTCAAAATTTGGCAGCCCTTTTAGATTCCCTGTGACAAGGTTACTAGGTTTACAAATAACTCCAACAAAATGGGGGTGTTCTTCAAGAAAGCCCTACGGAGAATGCCAGACGTTTTCGTAACAGCTTCCTACAAATGGGTATTCTCTAAATGGGTGGGTACACTGGGTACCCCAATTCTCCACCTGCACTCCCCGTCGAAACTATATTCAAGTGCCCCTGGTTTCACCCCCATGCGTTTACTCGATAACGCGGATAAATGCAATAACTTAAAACCAATTCCCTCGTTAATCAACATAACCAGGTGCAGTAAAATCTCACTAATCTAAGAGACACTGTGGCGGAAAAGTTACTTCAATTTTCTAAAAGATATGCAGCACCAAATTGAGTTTTGTGTCATTGCAATAACAATCATTTCAGTCAAAAATTGGTTAGAGTACATAGTTAACGGGACTAACTGATGATGAGGCAAAGAGAGACACCACAAGGAGGGATAAACACTTATCAAATCCCGTTGTGCCATGCGTCACGTTCTCCCCAAGACGATAAATGTCAGCCATGAATAGACCAATGTCGCAATCTCATTTGTTTATTTCAAACCAGAGACAGAGAGAGAGAAAGAGAGAGAGTTGAGCACCAAGTCACCGAGGAATCGACATCTTATGAGACAAAGGAAAAGAAAATTAATTGCAGAGCCTCCATTTGCACATCCATAGTGACGGTGATGATCACTCAGGTCACACAAAAGCGTGTAAGGAAGGGACATCTCATAAATCTTCGTCGGAGACGTCACGGCTAGAAGAGGAGGCGGTTAGCCGCTCAAGGTCAACCACAAAGATTATTACGAGGCAGAGACGAGTAAATGTCACGTCTTCACTAGTGTGACCATGTTGCCGTGGCAACCGTTCTGCGGTGGTTTCCTTGAGGGGAAATAATTACAACTGACAAATTGTAAATTGTGAATTATTACCTAAGGTCAGAAGATGGGACCGTCTAGTGCTAACAACATCAGATGACGCAGCAGATGCACGTGCACAAAATACTGCACAACCAATGCCATTGCGTCAACATGAGACATACAAAAAGCAACTGCTACACCCGGCACTGGATTTTGAGACGTTCAACCAAGAAGTGTAGTACAATACGTAGGAGAGTTCACTTGTGACTTCGCTGTTATCGCTACTACTAGTGCCACCAAGTAGCGAATAAGCAAGCACGAAGCGCGAGAACAGTGGCAAAGAGCACCTTTTGCAGCTAATAAATTGCATAAATTCATCCACGAAAACACCAGAACTGAAATTTTTTACGTTTCCTAAGGTTCCAGAAAGGTAAGGATTATTTGTTATTCAATAATATGATGCACTGTCTTTCATTTGTATGTTCACAGTTGTAAGGCAAGTCGAACGCAGTCCCGGTGCCACTGTTGTCTGCAGTGCAGGCCACTGAGGTGTGTGGGCAGTGAATATTTTGATTGCTGTTCAGTACCTCTTAAAATATTTTGACGTGACATTTTGCAACTTTGGCTAGTTATGAGTGATGATATACTCAATGTTAATATGGTATGTAAGTTGTGAGCTATTGTACAGATTAGCAACTGACTTGTAACTATTGGTAGTTATAGTGGAAGGGTGAGGAGTTTATCATGTACTGGCATGCCACTAAGAAATAATGGAATGTTCTAAAATTAAATGTGAGAGTGCATCAGAATGGATTACAATGTTGTGATAGTGATGAATTGCCTTGCCTTCTTCTTCTTACTTGTGTAACACCCACTGCACAAAACAATTGTCTGCATTCCAAGTAGCCTGGTGCATTGAATATGGAACACAAGTGAAAGTGTTGGGTGGAGATGACGTCAGCAGTGAGGTGGGAGCAACATGTAATGAAAAATTGGAAAATACCCAGGATGGTACTGACATAACCACAGGGGCATGGACACCGGTCATTTCAAAATGTCCTTGGGGGCATGCACAAAACGAGGGCCAAATCTTATCACCACGTCAGCACACTTGTCAATGGTCAGAGGGACCTAGCTACCAAAATGTGCAGCACCCATGTGGCGCACCATTTGGTTTTTACCTGTTTAGTCCTTCTACCATGTACCCACTGGGAGGGGGTCAAAACCCATTTGGCGCCCACCTGGTTTTCCCCCGTTTTGCACTCCTCCCACGTAACCCCCTTCCTGGCACCTGGGGGCAATTGCCTTCTGAACCCCAAGAGTAATCACTTAAATTATGTAGTCCTTGGAGGTATGAAATGTAATTAGGAACGGTAATTTGCCTTATTAAAAACTCAAACATGAAACAAAACCATGATGGCTTTTGAAGAGAACTTCAAGAGAATGAAAGCAAATACACTTTAACAGTAATTAAAATACACATTTTCTTTCTCATTCGATTATAAGTAGATGTTAGTTTACGTATTTTACCCATTTTAATCACACAGTAAATTTACATGGTTCGAACTCTGCCGCTAAATTAAGTGTCGTTTATTCCCCGCTTGGGGCGCTAGTTTTTCGACAGATAGCCATTGCGGCGAATGGCAAGATGGTGGAGTGAACACACCTATTGTACTACACTCCTTGGTTCAACTGGATTTAAAGGATACAACGGAATGTAGTAAAACCATATTTTTGATACGACATCCATGTTGCTGTTTTGGCTGATGTTGACTCTCACTGTGTTGTTCATAAGTAGCTAAGAGCAAGGTGGAAAAGGAACTTTCTCTTCTGTATCACTTGTGATTATTTTTTTAAAATCTTATGTTTAGTGTGATGCACCGTATTCGATATTGATCGCATGAAATGTTTTACCTCACAAGAAAAACCGAGATTCATTTCAAAACAATATTGTTTAGAGCCGCAATGTGAATCTCTGTTGGTCATTCTAGGGTCGCGCTAGACATTTCAACGTATTTAGCAAAATTGGCTATATTATGTGATATCTTTTAGCCACTTTGAAAATTATTAGCCAAAAGTTTTGCCACTCGTCAATACCCCCACAAAGTTACAGTCATCAGGCTTTATATTTCACAACGCCATGCTTCATACACTCAGTCTGTTATGTTCTGCTAGAGTACAAAACCAAACTATTTATTCTCTGTACTCCAAGCATTACTTGTTTTCATCTAAAAAAAAACGGACTTCCATGTATCATGAATGTCACGACCCATAGTTTATTATTTCAAATGACTTATTCTGATTAAAATGACATAAGCAGAAATTCATTTTCGAGCCTCAAAAGTGAGGCTCCCTTTTTGAAAATCTAAAATGGATTTCTTGCCCAAGTCATTTTAACAAGAATAAGTCCTTTTAAATAAAATAATAAGCTAGCTATTAACCGCAACTTCTGAATTAAATGACGGCAGCGTTTTTTTTTTTACTGTGCTGAAGCGGAAGGTGGGCTCCCTAACCACGAAAAGCCACCAAAGCCCAGAAAGAGCAATCTATTGAGTTTTTATTGTAATAATGACACAACAGATCTTAACAGACCCAACATTCTTTAAGTTGGTCTGTGTAAAAAACAAATTGTGGCAAAGTGCAGAACTGCAAGTCGTTCCATTCAATAGTTGCTTGGTACCTTTGCAGTAGAGGTCTTTTCAGGGGCTTTGAATCATTTCAGACTATCATATAAATTACACTAAGTTTATTGAAGCTCGACCATAAATTACCAAGGCGCTTGATAAAATATAACATGGTGCAGATTTGTTGGTGATTTGCATAGCAATGCATTGAAAATCAGTTTTCGGATGAATAGTTAGCATCTCAATACAGACAAGTGCTGAAATAAAATGACTTACTTTTGAATGGGTATCGAGAGTTCACCTGGTGCCGGGTATAGGAATACTAGTCGCTGTTAATACACGGCACGAGGTCTACGTGCCAGTCACATTGTACTTTGTGTCTAGCGATATCACGCTGAACTTTCCACACACTTAAAGAGCTCTGTAGCCAATCCGGTTCTCTTTCGTCAACCGGTTAACAGTTGTCTACAATCTGTTTTGGCATTCTCGTGCCACATGCGATGGTGGGAATTATCCAGTATTATCAAGAACATTAAACCCTAGACGCAGCACACTTAAACATGTTATGTGGTTACGAATTAACCCTTTTCAGGGAAGTACGGTCAACAAATGGCAAATTCACAGCCTGACTGGGCACCAAGAACACACCGCTGTAAAGATGCTGTTCGGTTTTGAATCGCGCCGACTCGGGATTCAACACAAGAGTACATTTCTGAATTTAATTTTTCATTCATAACTTGCAAAGTGTTTGCCAAATTGGTGAACTGGCTTTACCATCGCCAGTTCCACCCAGAATTTGCCAGTAGCGACTTGGTGAGCCAGAAGTGCTAGTCTAGCCATCAGATCCAGGAAACATGCTCAAGCCCAAATAGAGACTGAAACTCTAGCAACGAATAAAATGGAAATAGCCATAACCCAGCATGCCACTGTTACCAAAAATACCAAGCTGATGTCAATACCATCAAATTCACGAAAATACGCTTAGTACTAAACGAAAACCAAAGGAGGTAGGTCAGAGGAGAATAGGCAGGTGTCAAAAGCTGGTGAAACTGCCGACCTCAGCGACTTAAAGAAGCAACCAAGGTCATCGTACCTTTCGCGATACCGAATTCGTCCATCAGAGTGTGTCGAGGTTTATGCTTCGTGAAGCCTGCGCACAAGAATTGACTCGGGATGAAAAAGAAGACAGTGACTCCTATTGCGATTCCCCACAAACTAACTGAGTTGTATACCTTCAGTACGGCCTTTAGGGACTGAAACTGACTAGATAGTGGTGAACCAGACAGTGCTTGTATGCTTCCAACTACTGAGCTGGCACAAACCCCCGTAACATGAGAGTAAAAGGAAAAAAGCCAACTACAATGTTCAGGAGCAAGAGGGTGGTTGTGTAGGCTCATTGGAAGTGACTACAAAGATAAGATGAAGGAAACTGGTCGTTATGGCAACTGCAACACTTCACTGCCTGGTTAATGGGTCTGGGCCTTGCTTCACTAAGGACCAGGTGCTGATAAGGAGCTATGCGCCTCCAATGTAAATGAAATCACTGTATAGCATAAAACTGCAGTGAAGTGAACTCAAAGCTAATGAAAATCAATTATGGCATCACCCGAAAACAGCGCATCTCTCCCGCTCGCTCATTACAACTATGTGTACTACATNAATGACTTACTTTTGAATGGGTATCGAGAGTTCACCTGGTGCCGGGTATAGGAATACTAGTCGCTGTTAATGCACGGCACGAGGTCTACGTGCCAGTCACATTGTACTTTGTGTCTAGCGATATCACGCTGAACTTTCCACACACTTAAACAGCTCTGTAGCCAATCCGGTTCTCTTTCGTCAACCGGTTAACAGTTGTCTACAATCTGTTTTGGCATTCTCGTCCCACATGCAATTGTGGGAATTATCCAGTATTATCAAGAACATTAAACCCTAGACACAGCACACTTAAACATGTTATGTGGTTACGCATTAACCCTTTTCATGGAAGTACGGTCAACAAATGGCAAATTCACAGCCTGACTGGGCACCAAGAACACACCGCTGTAAAGATGCTGTTCGGTTTTGAATCGCGCCGACTCAGATTCACCACAAGAGTACATTTCTGAATTTAATTTTTCATTCATAACTTGCGAAGTGTTTGCCAAATTGGTGAACTGGCTTTACCATCGCCAGTTCCACCCAGAATTTGCCAGTAGCGACTTGGTGAGCCAGAAGTGCTAGCCTAGCCATCAGATCCAGGAAACATGCTCAAGCCCGAATAGAGACTGAAACTCTAGCAACGAATAAAATGGAAATAACCATAACCCAGCATGCCACTGTTACCGAAAACACCAAGGTGATGTCAATACCATCAAATTCACGAAAATACGCTTAGTACTAAACGAAAACCAAAGGCGGTAGGTCAGAGGAGAATAGGCAGGTGTCAAAAGCTGGTGAAACTGCCGACCTCAGCGACTTAAAGAAGCAACCAAGGTCATCGTACCTTTCGCGAGACCGAATTCGTCCATCAGAGTGTGTCGAGGTTTATGCTTCGTGAAGCCTGCGCACAAGAATTGACTCGGG
Source organism: Phoronis australis (assembly GCA_002633005.1). NCBI lineage: Eukaryota > Metazoa > Phoronida > Phoronidae > Phoronis > Phoronis australis. The sequence continues at coordinate 175,110 of NMRA01000233.1, read as the reverse complement.
ATGAAAAAGAAGACAGTGACTCCTATTGCGATTCCCCACAAACTAACTGAGTTGTATACCTTCAGTACGGCCTTTAGGGACTGAAACTGACTAGATAGTGGTGAACCAGACAGTGCTTGTATGCTTCCAACTACTGAGCTGGCACAAACCCCCGTAACATGAGAGTAAAAGGAAAAAAGCCAACTACAATGTTCAGGAGCAAGAGGGTGGTTGTGTAGGCTCATTGGAAGTGACTACAAAGATAAGATGAAGGAAACTGGTCGTTATGGCAACTGCAACACTTCACTGCCTGGTTAATGGGTCTGGGCCTTGCTTCACTAAGGACCAGGTGCTGATAAGGAGCTATGCGCCTCCAATGTAAATGAAATCACTGTATAGCATAAAACTGCAGTGAAGTGAACTCAAAGCTAATGAAAATCAATTATGGCATCACCCGAAAACAGCGCATCTCTCCCGCTCGCTCATTACAACTATGTGTACTACATTTATAGAGAGTACACCCATGGTTTACAAGTGAGTGAGCACTTAGCCTTACTATTTGAGGGTAACAAAGTGAGGTAAACTTCACTTAAGGCAGACTGCTGAGCAGGTAACTATCTGTCTGTGGTGACCTTTCATAACTCTGATTTACAGGTGTGGCAACTATGTCAGGACTTTTCTCCCCGAGATTTAAAATGTTTGAGTTTACGTTTAGAAAAAACAACTGACCTTAAACGTTTAGTGAAACATGGAGCAAGTTATGAATTCTCAAAGTTGCAACTTTTAACTGAAAGAAGTCCCAAGGGAACAACTAGCAATGTTTAAACATGTACCTAGGACAACTGGGGATTAGTGACTTTACAAAAATACAACACCAGAAACACAAATCTCCTTTAAAACTTTGAAAAGTGAATTTATTTCCCTTCACGTTTTCTTAAAACTCACTCTTCTCCGATTGCCAACAAAGATATCAAATAATCAACAGTTGACCTACAGTGAATGTGCCATTTTTAATCCTGTGGTTTAAAAAAAAATGTTTTCTTTTGAGTGACAGGGTGGTAAAACCTCCAGAAAATGGCCACAGTTGGTACCCTTCAACCCGATTCACGGTTCAGTAGAACTCATTACAATAAGTCCCTGATCAAACTTCCACTGGTCATGCCATGCATCTAACAGCACCATAGAAGTAAAACAATGTATTCTGTACCAGTGAGTGCAGAAAATGACAAAATAAAGACTATGGAGGATATTATTCTGTAATCTCACATATATTGAACAAAGATGACAGGCAGAATTTACCTTTATTCACAAGCCACTAACAGTTGTCAGTGTGTTTTCAAAGTGCCGTCTAACGTTAGCACGATTTAGAACTTGAAATTAGAAAGGCATTGCTATGATGCTAATTATTGCTTAAGGAAAAAAAAACAAAGTTTCCCACGACAACAAAATTTTGCATGACAAACATTCGCACGACTGCCTTACTTTGTCCTATACTAGGATTTCACTTTAAGTTCTTGGAAATTTGAATCGAGACCATGAAAGATTTCATAAACAAAATATCGGAGAAGTTACAGGATCAAAACAACACAGGCACAAAAAAAAAACGTAGAATAAATTTTACCCCTTTTCAAAGAACTCATAACACAGTAGAGACTGCCCCTGATTGTGTATGTTGGCAGTTATAGTACAGATAAAGCAGAAACTAAAGCATAAAGGTGGTGTTGGTTATCTTTTGAAATGAAGACTTTTGAGAAAACAAATAGGTAGAGGTAGTAGTCTCCTATTCTTGCTTAATTTTAATGTCAACTGAAAACTGTGGCCATTTGAAATCACTGATTATCTTTCCACCAAGGGCTTACGTAAATACCAAATCAATAAATGCCCGAATTAAACCTACCAAACTGGATGTGCTTTGATAATATTGGTTTCAAAATTCAGTTGTTATGGAAAGGAAACCTGCAACAGAACTGTAGCAGTCGAATTACAGAATGGCTGGTCAGCTGTAATTTTCTAAAACAGTTTTGTCTAGCAAATGATCTGCGTGAACTTTGTGACAAAGCAAGTTAAGTCCCGTCATGGCAAGGTCAATTTAGATACTTCTGCGAGTGGCCTAGTTTGGATTCAGGTTTTTTGCACACTTAAAGCTGCATGCTACCATGTTTAACCTTAGGTCTAAAAATAAAAACCGAGTTGCTAGGACTTCTACACTCGTAAAATTCGTCTCGCAACATTCCATACCATGACAGCATTCCTATTTGTTACTCAAGTCCTACGGCATTGTCTGTGACCCAAGTTGTAAATGGAAGTGGAACCCTGCCACTGTAAGGAAAACCATGAGACAGATTTTACGAGACTAAAAGCTCTACTTTGGTTTATATTCGTTAGCCAGTTAAACAAGACAAAATGCGGCTTTAACAGGAGGTATTATGCATTTTTGAATAAGCACAGCGATAACCACTGGAGGTGACACCTTCGGGAAAAGGTGGCTGTTAGCCTGGGTCCTACTCACCTGGTTTGGCGTCTGGGTTGATGACCCACCAAGAGCTCTTGCCTGTACCCTCATTCTGTATTCTCATGAACCGATTGTGCAATGAAAGGTTGTGTCGAATGGAATTCTGTAATGACAAGGGAGAGGGAGCTGGTTAGGATGTGCAGAACATGAAACAGTGAAGTGAACACAGCCATCATGTATTTTACTCGACTGATGGGAAAGGTGCCAGAGGCTTTCGATAGGGGATGCTTCGTCAAACAACAGGAGAATCCTTCTACTGTTGGTTACCACCATGATGGAGATATATGACAGAGGGTTATTAAGTAATCAGCAACGTATTTACAATCCATACTGATTTCCAGAGGCTATATAACGCATGCTCTAAAGTGTTGGACTTCTGCACTTAATACAAGCTGACGCAGAACATCTTGTGACTTGGGGCTGATTTTAACCTCTAACAGAATTTTTAGTCATTAGAGAGCAATTTTTGGGTCAGGTGAAGGGAATCATTATGCGGAATTTTAAAACGTTTTTCAGCGGGGAATGTGGTCAAGGCCAATCAAGAGGACTTAAAATTGAGGCATTGAGGATGCAAGCCGTCATATCGACTGTACATATCTAATTTTACAATTTACATGTTTTCCCAACTGGCCACTGTTTTCTCTAACAACGTGTGCTTTACCACATCATGTGAACTTTACCTATTCAACTGTCTCCAAGTAAACTAAACTGAATGCATCTACTAAATCTAGATGAGAATTGTGTCAAAGGGGTGAAAGAGCAGGAAGTAGGGAGATTTAATGCCAGATTGATGACCATTAAAACTACAGTTGATACTAGCCAACTAAACCAAACAATAGGCAGTCTCTAACCCACTGACATTACTGTTGTAAGAAGCAGAGAAAGGACACACCCACGTGTATACTATTACAATATTAGATTAAATCTAAATATATATTCTACAGTGCACATTAATGAATTATGTTACTATTTATGTGACAAAATGTAACTTTAAGCGGTTATAAATCCACTCGGCCATAAAAAACAGCTTTTGATTAGGACTAAGCGCTATGAAATTGGTCTCAAATTGCTCCTTTCACAGTGGTGGCGAATTAGCTTTAGAGTTTCATTTTAACGAGACACACAAGGATGTCCACCAGGAGGCATTGTCGCCAGCAATCACTATTAAGGCTAGGTAGGACCCTAGAAAAATGTCCAAATTTGACTAACTTTGGAACATCATATCTCAGAAACGACTAATAGGATTCACAAGTTTCAGGTACTATGCGCTATGCACTGATCTCCAAAACGCTGTTGGGGAGCGTTTCTAAAATGTTTCACTCTTGCATCAGGGACTATCAAAAGTGGGACTTTTGAGATTTTCATGAAAAAACTCTTAACCCTATCGTGTTTCTATTTACAGCAAAATCACCATATGGTGAAGACCACATTAAATTGAGAAATTCCACTTATTTTGAGTGCATGTACAAAAATGACCATAACTTTACTATTTGGCAAGATATTAACTTGATTTTTGGATCATATATCCGACATATGATGGTGTTCATGTAGCTGTTGACTTTATGAGCGAAACTCATCAAATTATCAGGTAAATGCAGGTAAAGGTAGCAAATAATGTGCTTGTCAATTAAATTACGCCATTTCCATCCAAAATATCACTGTTTTTATTGCTTAGAAAATAAAATAATTAATTCACAATGTTCTTCAATTCATTCTAAGAAGTCAGGTAAGTATTCACTGCATTACCAAAACAATATGTTAGATAATAACAAGCAGGTAACAACCAAGTCAACTGGCAGAAAGATGAACACAATGTACAAGCCCAAAATCTTAGGATAATTTGGTTTGCAATAACAGTTAAGACCAAAAACATACTCAGCAAAATGTTAAACAACAGTCACAGGTTACCATTTAACCATTACCTGAAGGTAATGAGCCACAACAAACAAGTAGGTATAGGTAAGTACAGGTAAGTCATATTCCGAATTCACAACATTTCGAATTATGTGTAATGCATGAAATAAACTTTTACTGTCTTAGAAAATGTTACTTTTATTATTGGCAACTGCTTAATACCCATCATGATCCCAATAAAGAAAAAAAAAACTTTATTTCATCAGGGCATGTTGGCTGCCATTTTGTTTCCAGTGATGTTGTAAAATTCTGCTGGCCAAAAAGATTCGTTCCCTGAGACACCATTTCAAAAATAATATCTGGCAAAGCAGTTTGAAACAGTGAACAGGTTTGGCTGAAGGTTATAAGTCATGATTAACACTGGTTATTTCAGTAAATCCCATTAAATTATTATTGCACAAGTCCCGAGACCAATCGGCACCAAGTGCTGCTAATACTGGATCGGCAACATCGGCGATTTCATCATCGCCCTTATCCCCAGTCGACGAAACATCGTAGATATTAGCTTCAGATTTATTTT
>NMRA01000233.1:119031-170132 GCA_002633005.1 Phoronis australis | reverse complement strand
TTAAGTGCCACAAAACAAAAATGAAATTTCAAAAAATTGTAACAGCATGTCTGAGATCTCACTTTGAATATTTATATCAACTAGAATTAACATGTTATTGATACCATTGTTTTGCTATCTGTGTACCTTAAGTTTCTTTTTTCTAAATTTTACGAAAGACATGGTCATGAGACCAAATTAATAACACATTGGCCAAAAATCAAAAATCAAATTCTACAGGCTTTCTACTTTCAGAAAATATATATTCTTTTACTGAGTTTATATCTATAGTTTCCAAAATGTTTGGCTAAATGTGCGACCTGTCAATAAGGTCCTACATAACCTAAAGCCAAAAACTTTCACTCTTCATCATCAATTGATTAATGTGTTGCCCTCTTTCCCCTGAACAAGTGCATCTTTTGAAGTAAGCAATTTGGCCAGCAGTTACCAAAAGCAAAGCACCACCAAAAGTGACCCTTGCGACCCTTCACATGACTGGCATTTTTGCAGCTAGCAAAAGTGCTTTAAGAAATAACTGTAGCATTTTAGCCAGTTGCGATTATGGTATTAGTAAAAATAGGTGCGATTTCTGCGCTTTGAAAGAACTGACAGTTCGTTACGCTTTGAAAGAACTGACAGTTCGTTACGGTATTGCTCGAGAACAAGCTGTACAAGTTGACGAGGTGTCACTTTAATCCCCCCCCAGCAATAACCTTTTGTGCTAGACCAAATAAAAATCACTTCTCACCCCAGCAAGGAGCAAGTTGTCTCTTCATTTTGCCAGCCTGACCTCAATTTTTCCAGGCATGATACATAGTTAAGACTGGCTTTCCTATTTATTTAGGCCACTTAGTGTGCTTAACGCCATGCAGGTGTGATATGGAATGAACACCGACACCACTCTTCTTCCAAAAAATGCAGCAAAGTGCTGCACTCACCTCATAGACGCAGCCACAGTGGCGCAGGAACAAAACCTGCCCCAGTAGCTGCCGAGTATGGCTGAACACAGTCACCGTAGTCTACTTTTTCACAAAAGTCACACATAAGATTTTTGACATAATTTTCACTTAATGGCACAAAGAGCGAGGGAAAACATGTGGTCACAAATGCTACAATGAAGCACTGCAAACACCGTAAAAAAGCGTAGTGGTTGACAAATACGAGCTTGAATCATGTTACTGACCAGCAATCTTAACCAAGCTTGCACATAATGGTAAACCAAGATACAAAGCTCGCCAAGGGTGGAATTCAATGTTGAAAAAGGTGACAGGCTCAACAACGTTGGTCAAGACTTTTTGACAAACCAGGGTTACCTTGCTCATCGGCAGACTTTTTCAAGATTACAAAGAAAGAGTTGGTAAGGGAGCCGCATCAGCCAATAATTACAAGATGTAGGTGATGCACCATTAAACTTGACCAAGCTCGAGTCCAATTTAGCTTTAGAATTTTGTGACTGAACATGAGCATAATCTGCTTTGATGCCTCGATTGAATCCTTAAACTCATTGGCCATTTACAACTGCAGTACACAGTTTTGAGTTTAGAAAGGCATAACAGTGAAGGACTGATGACAGAGACACCTAGTGAAAAGGGTATGAACCACAAGCCACTGAATCAACACACTCATCAACACCATCAGCGAAATGACTGTCCACACATTTCAGACTCCACGTAAGATGATAGGAGACTTTGGGTTAAGCCCAGGCAACATCAGTACTCAATAATCACGTAGTAATGGAGTAAAACCACAACCGACCTGTTTACTACCTGGCAGAGTTAACCACTTACAGAAACCACACACACCCCCTCAACAGTTGACACTAGAGTACAGGCAAATAGTCCCTAATAGACTGTGTTGTACAACACAAAATAAATGACCTTAGCAGGAGTATATACAGCTGATGCAAACACGTGCCACCTGCATGATCAGGGAAGGGGTCCAAGAGTTCACTAACCCCTTCTATAGGGAAAGAAGTCTACTTTTGAAGACCAGACAGACCTCAAATCAGAACATGAGATAGACTAGGGTAGGCTAAGTTGTAAGAGCCTGCTCATACAAAATGCAATTTTTAAAGTTGCATTTCACCCATTTTAGCTGCCCAAAAATGAAAACATGAATTAAGCTTTTCACTGTAATACAATTGGTCTTATAACATACCTAACCATGATAGGATTCCATTTCTGCTATCAACTCAAAGTCACATTCAGGCAATGTGTATCGCATTCAGGCAATGTGTATCACTTTCAAGCAATGTGTATCACATTCAGGCAATGTGTAACACAGTCAGGCAATGTGTATCACTTTCAGGCAATGTGTATCACATTCAGGCAATGTGTATCACATTCAGGCAATGTGTATCACAGTCAGGCAATGTGTATCACAGTCAGGCAATGTGTATCACTTTCAAGCAATGTGAATCACAGTCAGGCAATGCCTACGCGGATCATCAACAGATATGGATAGTAGATGGTTACCTATGGAATCCCGCCACCGAAAGGAATAGTATGACGCCAATTTTATGATAGTAATAGACCTAATTCGACTTTCTTTTTTTAGCCATTTAAACAGGGTGAAATGCTGTTTTAACCTGGCTGACTGCCAGTCACCCCAACCAATAACATTCAATGCATAAATAATCCACACCACCTCCATAAGCAGAAACTCCACAGGAGAAGACTCTTTGTCCTCTAACACTGAGGCTTGTAAACTGGACAAGTCATTCATTTCAGTGTATACTTTGGGGCCATTATTTGTTTCACGGATGAAAAAAAATTTTTGGACGTTACTATTGGGATAGACTTCTTTGTTCAGAGATATACAGCAACAAAATCTATTGATTTGCAATTTTATTACAAATTGCCAGTTCTTGTCTTTATCTGCTAGACATCGGCTGAAATCAAGCCTGGTATCATTACCATTTACATATGCTTAAAATACTCAACACGTGGGATTTGACTCAGCTGCAGAGCACTCAGCTACTACTGCGAAGTTAGTTCGTTCGATTCTGCACTGTTGATACTATCAGTAACGTCCCTTTTAGACTCGAAGCATCTTTAGGAAAGCTGACCAGCCAGTGTAAACCGACGGCATCACACAAATCTGACAAGTTTTCCTAATCAATATCTACGTTCTAAAAAGCGTTTGAGCGCTAAGTCTCCAGGGCAAGTGACAGAAACCCAAGGGTATTTTTTGCAATCTGAGCGCTGAATGGATAAACTAAGCATTAACACAGGGGCATGAGCAAACACAGACAAGACACACAACTGAGGTACACATGGCTGCCAACAATGTATGTACTCCTGCAGATAAAGTCAAGGGGTGAATGAACTGCAGCTAAGATAAATACAGGCACTGGCTTCAACCTGATGCCAGTGACCTACATGTTGATACCAATGGAATGGAGCAACAACTGGACAAAGGCTGCTTTTGTGGTGCTGAGCCAGGGACATAAATGGGGGGAAATTTTCAATGGTGCTACAACAAAAGTGAGTTGAAGTCTACCAAATGGTTAACCTCAAGTCTATTGATTCTAAACTTTTCCAGAGGAGGAGTGTACAGCATTTTGAGACAAAAATTTGGAAACCGCAAGATGTTAACACTTTACAGAATGTTTCACGGAAACTACTGGGCCTAGCTTACTTTTCAAATCCATCTGGCAATAGTTGCTTCAAAACAACAAGGTCCTCACATACAGAGGAAGTAGAGTATATTAAATGTGACACCGGCAAATAGTTCTCAGCAGCGTTGGGTCAATTTTTGGTCAACAGGCCCACAATGTTCACCTTTCTGTTATCCCAGGTGGGAAACCATATCGCTAGCAAAAATGGAGGACGAAAACTAAAAATCGTGGCAATTTACAACCAGAAGGGCCAGGATTCTCCTAAAAAGGCAAAGTACGCATACTTAACATGCTCTGTTAATTGAGTTTGTGTACTTTGCTGACTGGCTTCAGTCATACAACTGTGGCCAACACAAAATTGTCCATCATTTTGGCAGAAACCAATCAGCCTGACCGACTAAGTTGGGCACATCCTTACAATGGTTTGTGGCATCAGATGATCTGACTGTAATGAACCACAGACAATGAATGACCTGTGGGTGAATCTTGTGCAGAACATTTAACAGCTGTGGGTGTGGAATGTCCATTATGTTTTTGAGGGGTGCACCAGGTAAATTAGGATACCATGCAGAAAGCACATACTTTGATTGTGTTAATTTCAAAAGTTTTGCAGATATTTGGCTTAATGTGAAGAATAACGTCCCTCACAATCTTAACCTTATTTACACAATACAAATAAATACGAGAACATTGGTTTTGCAGCAGTTGCCAATAATTTGATGGTTTTGCAGCAGTTGCCAATAATTTGATAACGAAACTGAATAAACTTAAATAAACCCCACATTTCTGCATTTCTTGCCAAATGTTGTCCAAAATCAACTTAAGGTTACGTGTAACCCTATTTCACAAAAAAATTCTACTTTAGAAATATGGGCTGTGCTGCCTGCGCATCACAGGAAAATGAAAGAGGATTCCAAATAAATTTAATTTCATACTTTTCGAAAGACTATTATCAATATGCCCATTGTGGTTACGTACAACTTATCATTCCATTCAAATCTCACGCCAAATTTTTCCCACAATGCAAAGCCCTATTATTCATTAACCCAAAAGTGCTGCAGAGCAAATCAAGAGTTTATAAGATTACGTCAAAGTTTTGAACATATTTATTCGACAATTGAAGAGAGGATAGAATAACCTAGACTCGTTAGTTTCAGGAAATATATATTTTTATTAGTTAACACTTAGTAATTACTTAGATATTTCAAGATAAGTGCACTTAAATAGCGGAGTTGCAACCGAATCGATTTAACGATTGCGCATGTCCGGAAATTAGGGTGCGCAAAGGCTACTGGGATTGTTGATGGTAAACGGGATGACCGACTGGTTTGCACAACGTGTAATTTGTGTGCATTAAACTACGCTGCTGTATGTAATTCTGCCGCTATTCGCCCTAATTAGCACCCATGGCTCAACAAGTGCCCCAACGCGTTTTCAGACTTTGCTAAAGTAAGCGCCCAGCCCATGAACTACATGCGAAAAATGCCNTAATTACTTAGATATTTCAAGATAAGTGCACTTAAATTAAGGGTTCACTTTACTTCAATTTATTTGGCCTAGACAATAGAAAAACCTGTCCTGTGAGTCTAACTTAAGTGTAACGACAATTGCTCAACAGAAATAACGTACGTAAGTAACTTTAAGAAGTCAATCCTACTCCAAAACAACCTTGCAAAAGCGTTTTTCGGCCTTGAAACCAGTTGTCTTTTTAAATCCGTACAAGAAGGTAGCCTGATGTCCACCAACTTTACTGCCATCCAGTGGCAAGGTGTATTTTACCAAGTCATTTGTTGGAAAATGGCTATTAGGACCTGACCTAAAGCTAATTACATAATAGGTTGCAGGTGCCAACAAGACCAGATATCTGAACAGCAGACAGGTCAATGCATGGGGCACAAGACTTTACTAATGTTTACATAGTGTCTAGAGTCTTTTCACTGGATAAGTACTACTCATTGGCAATCAATACCAATTCACAGTCCAAGGCCAGTGACATTTTATATAATTTGCCTCCTAAGCATTGCCCTGCACCCACTCTGTGTCAAGCTGTTTGCCAACACTGGTGATCAAAAATCCATAATTTCAAACCCATGCACCTCAATTATATCCTGGATCTGCCTTGAACACACGTTCTTTTTTGAAATTAATGAAAAGGTGAATAACCGTAACAAACTGAACAGAATGTACAACAAAGTGAAACGAGCTGCATCTCTAAGAGACTTCCACAAGCAAATGATTACCAAAATTGCCATTTTTCTGTTTTTTCACGATGAACCATCACGGAATACTACAATAACCAAAGTTTTACCAAATGTTGGTTTTGTTAACACACTGCAGTGCAACATCAAAATAAGGAACAGAATTTTCTTGGTGGGCATTTCAGTTTTTGTCGTGAAATCAAATGTATGAATTTTCGTTTTAAGCTCTACTACGTACTGAAAATCTCAACGATGCACATATTTCTAAACTTCAGGTGAACAATAGAGTATTTAGAGAACAGATATAAAGTCAGCACACGGTTCGAGCAACCCGAGTGGACTAAAGGCGTACACTAGGTGTCCTACCATTTCCATCCCAGATAGAGCCACCACAGACTAAAAGCTACACACCCTGAATGCAAATGAGCTCAGTTCATAGGTCACGGCCCCGGCGAAAGGGGCCACGAGCATTTTGCCTCACAAGGCAGTACGTAAGGTGAATGTCTCACAGTGCTTGACACAGGAGAAAGTGTCTACTTGAAAATACCCGTGATTGTTTCTTTGCACTCACATTTCCTAATTTGTAAATGTCGACGCACGTCTGCTCAGCACCTGTACTTCTATTTTACTTCTCTATTCGTATTTTTGAGAGTTTACTCGCTTATGTCCAGCCCTGTCTCACTTGGACCAGTTCATTATTGTTGGGTAGGTACCGCTCAGGCAACCATGCACAAATAATGAGGGGTGGTGAGTGTGACACAGCGGAGGTCACCCACATGTAATGGTTCAGTGCATGTGGGCTGAAAAAACTCCAAGTTGCATGTTACCTTCTATAAGGGTCTTAAATTCACCAGGTGACCATACTGAAGCAGCGTTCCAGCCTGTAGGACTGCGCGGATTCAGCTCACATGAACGGTTTTCCGTTAATGGATAATCCATTGGAATGACTATGCATGGCAGCTGACAGCCAGCCTTTTGCGCAAGGCATATTCCGCCATTCACAATGTACTGTTTACAGGGATGCTTTCACGGTCTTTTACACACTAGTAGGATTAGTTTTTGTACAAGAGGATGATATTAGAATTCACACAAGCTCAAGAACCATTCTATGTGTCCTTCACAACAGAGCAGGAGAATAGGCTAATTCACCGTCTCAATAATGCAAGGTTCCATTTAAAGTGACTGATCGTTAGTCAAACTATGCCAATGGTATGCTTTTGACAGCTAAATTTTGACGAAAAAAGACGGGCAACAACAAAGACATGGACACCTTTAAGGAGAACTTGGTTGTATGAATTGGAGATGGGGGAGAGGTGAGCCAAACGCGGGCACTTAAAAGTGAAAATTTGGAAATTTCGGGATTGAGCGATAAGCCGAGCACGGACAAGTAGGGAAACTGTCAACAGCCATAAAGTCTCACCAATTTTGACACAATTGCAAAAACTGTCCTTGCAGCTTCAAACCATAGGAGTTATGAACTTCCCCACCCCTAGTTTCCCGCGTTCCCTAGTCTAAATTCAGGATGTTTCCATACGTCAAGTAAAACTAGCAGTTGTACACAGAAGCCAGGTAATTTAGTGGCAAGTTAGTTATCACACCACTTCCTGAGTCAGTAGGCACCTGGCAGGTTGCCAATCCACGCTTACACAACACCAGAGTACTGTCAAGGACAGAAGAAGGAAAACTAATTTTCAACATACAAGATTACAACACAGTGTACATACCAGGGTTTGTGAGCATGGTGAGCCACTCACTCAAATTTTGAGCACCCAAGCTTTAATTTCACCACCTTGCTCAAACTTTGAGCCTCCATGGACAATTTCTGATTGATTGCCATGCCAGATGTACCCTAACTACTCAGCTTTTTAAAAGTACTTGTCGTGCCAGGTGATTAATATGGCCTCCAACATAGTCACAGCAGTGACCCCTGACAATAACTTGGATCGACACCAAAGTTGCACTCTACTGGGCACAACCAATGTGTTACTTATGGAAACGGGAAGTCAGAAGCTTGAGAGACAAAACATCACCTCATACACGGCAATTATGCAATTAATTTGGACACCTCTGTATGTTTATGTGGCCACATGAAATATTTCAGGAGTCATTTTCCACCCAAACAAATTAACAGCTAACCTACTAACATCCAGGGAAAGACTGAAATAAGCAAACCAATAATTCACCCCAGCTCAGATAAGGACAGCGCACACAAACGGCCACCAGTATACCTGCGGGATAACATTCCTGAGATACACCAGGAAATAGTGGCCTGTACTACAAGGACTCCTATTAGAAATACCAGGACACAGGGGAGGAACCATGGAACCATTAGCTAACAAGAATTACCAAACACTTTGATCAGATTCATCGCATTTTCTTTCAACTGGTCATGGTAAATTCGCAAAAAATAAAATCAGTTTGTTAGAACCTTTTAACAGATGTCCGTCGTTTCATCAAGTTGAGGTGCAACTGGTCCATTCACAAAATGCTGGATAAAAATACCCACAAATTACATTGAAGCAATGTTACCACAAGTTAAGGATATTAATGACGGAGGATTCCTACGCATGCAGGCGAATCATTTTCAGGCAGAACAAATTTGCCAGTTCAATTAAAACCTAATGTTCTGAAAGCCGACACTGTTGACAGCAACCAATCAGCGACACTGTTGACAGCAACCAATCAGATATTCGATGGTACAACGCTATCAACAAACACCCTGCGTCACTATACCCACAGTTGACAACTAACAGTGAAACTTAACAAACGCCAATGTATTAAAAACAAACGCGTGGTCGTGTGGTGCACACTCCATCCAGTCAAAACCAGGCAATACATTTAATATCAATAACTAGGATAGAATATGGCAGCCAAGTGAAATTTTCTCATTTTCAGGAAAAGATATATAGCATCAAGTTAATGCTTTAACACGTTCAAGTTTTGTNGACTCCTGTTAGAAATACCAGGACACACGGGAGAAACCATGGAACCATTAGCTAACAACAATTACCAAACACTTTGATCAGATTCATCGCATTTTCTTTCAACTGGTCATGGTAAATTCGCAAAAAATAAAATCAGTCTGTTAGAACCTTTTAACAGATGTCCGTCGTTTCATCAAGTTGAGGTGCAACTGGTCCATTCACAAAATGCTGGATAAAAATACCCACAAATTACATTGAAGCAATGTTACCCCAGGTCAAGGATATTAATGACGGAGGATTCCTACGCATGCAGGAGAATCATTTTCAGGCAGAACAAATTTGCCAGTTCAATTAAAACCTAATGTTCTGAAAGCCGACACTGTTGACAGCAACCAATCAGCGACACTGTTGACAGCAACCAATCAGATATTCGATGGTACAACGCTATCAACAAACACCCTGCGTCACTATACCCACAGTTGACAACTAACAGTGAAACTTAACAAACGCCAATGTATTAAAAACAAACGCGTGGTCGTGTGGTGCACACTCCATCCAGTCAAAACCAGGCAATACATTTAATATCAATAACTAGGATAGAATATGGCAGCCAAGTGAAATTTTCTCATTTTCAGGAAAAGATATATAGCATCAAGTTAATGCTTTAACACGTTCAAGTTTTGTACCAAATCTATCATTGGAAAATATTTTGAAAAATTGTGGACATTCACAACAAGGTTAGCAGACCTCGAAAAGCTACAAAAAGGTAACTATGGAAATTGTCCGAAATCGGCGAGATTTTGCCGTAACCATGTCACTCTTGAGGCACAAACGTTAAGTTCTTTGCTAGAAAACTTCAGCACTTGCAACACCCAGAAATCACTTGAAATTTTGGTGACGAGACCAGAGCGACCTTAATTTAATAAAATGCAACATTTTTTTCAGCAAACTGGACAACCATTACAGCTACACATAAACTACAATATTATTATTATTACAATTCAAATTTCAACCAACTAATCACGGAAATAAGTTCTTCCAATAATTTTCCAACTTTATAGATTGGGAACTGGATATCTGAAAACAAGCCCAGATGGACCTATATTTAACGGGTTGTATGTAGTGGAGGGCGCTCGTGGAAAACAGTACTGTCACTGAAGAGGCCACCCTTATTTTAAATATTACAATTAAGATATAAATAATTGTAGTTGTATGGAAACTTCCCGTTTTATGTGATTTCCAGTCGTGAAAGACTTTTATTGCAAGCTATTTAGCTGAACTCGGGAGGTATTTGATGTATGTCAAGTGACATTAACAACACACCTTGAGAAGGTGGGCAACATTTTCAGTAAAGAATGTGCCCCCAAGTTCACCTCACTCTAGCAGATGGACGCAAATTAATAAAAACAGATAAGTGAAACTACCCCACGCTTGGGGTACAAAACATTTGCCTTCATCAAAAGTATTGATAATTCCTTTAAAAGACTTTGATACTCTTGAGACGAATGAAATGGGAATGAAGAACGTGTTATCATTACTGTGTGACAAGATATATCACCTGACTAAGTCATGCTAAACAAAAAGAAGCCCTAAAGACGACAAAAATCAATAAAATTGCCACTTGCCAGTAATGCTGGGAAGAACAAGCAAAACTTCATAGTGTTAGAATGTATCTAATAAAACTTAGGCAATGTAGATGTCCAGAGGGTTTTAAGAAATGTCGCCTTGTTCAGTATTCTCAATCGAATGAAAAGCTATAGAGGGTTCGCCAAGGTACATTAGTCCCTCCACATCAGGAGCGCTCCAACAATACCAACACCAAAATTATCTACCAATCCTGTAATCTATCTCTCTAGAAAGTACAACTGGTGAATATTAGAAGCCAACCTTTAAAAAAACGTTAAACTAATTGGAAGAAACCCTTAAAAATGGAAAAGTGCAATTTTTACCAATATTTTGCTGCCAAATAGATGAGAAATCACTCTAAGCTGTACACTATATGCCTCAGACCACGTTCACTTGCGGTTTATATGTGATGAATACTGACAGCTGACTTGAAACAAATTTACACGCCTGACTTTCTTTGGGTCTAAAAAATCACCTGTTATGATGTCATAGATGACATAAAACGCAGTCACTGTGGTCTGGAAATCAATCAAATAATCTTCACGTTACTGAACTGAAATCCTCTAGATATCTGACCAGTAGCAATAAATAAGCATAGGTGATTACACTACAGATTTACTTTGGGAAGAATGGGCATTAAAAAGCGGACTAAAATGTCGATTAGACTGTGCGTCAGCGATTTATTAGAATAGTGCCATGGGAATTGCTGGACACACAATGAACCAGAATAATCTTCAACTGTAATAATGGTACTCAATTATGACGATTAGCTAGGCCAACTTTATCAACTTCATAAGGCACCTAGATGGTAATAATACAGTGTGTTAAAAAGTCGCAGATTCAGACCACAGCTTCTGGTGAGTGCAGTAGTCACAGTGTGTTGCTTCAGGAGATTAAATGCTGCAAATGACAGTGGAGACCATAATCAACCCAGCACAATTTGACACCAATGATGCAATTCACATCATGATATCATTTCGAAGTAGTGAAACTTGTGTGCCACTTCAGTTTACATAGGCCACTTTCTAGTCCTCTTTTCCTGTCCTCGCTATGCCACCTGGACGCTCAGCTGACTGTGGGGAGGGCAACAAGGCATACATGCCCCCAGGCAAGTCCAAGAAAGCTAGCCCTCTGGGGACTGCTTTAGGAGCCTTTCATGACAACTCCCTGCTATGAGAGGAATGTCAATGTAACAGTAAAGGGTAGGTGACACTGTTGTCATCAAAATAATCCTGATAGCAGAATCCTGATAACTGTGTTGAGATCAAAGCTACCTTAGTAGGAAAGGTCATAAACATATGTCAGTAATACAAATGGGAAATTGACTACAATTTACTAGATACAGCAATTCTTCGCTTATTTACGTAGCACACAATATGGCTGACAAGTGAAATCATCTTTTTGTCAAATTTCTCCACAAAAATGAAAGAACATTTTACTCTATTAGTTTGTACATTGTAGATGTCATAAAACAACTTTTAGTTAATTATGCATTATTTGCAGTAAAGTCATCGGCCAATGAAACATGGAAATTGACGATTTCGACAATTATTTTTATGCGTATCAAGTAGAGAATAGTGGTGAATACTGTAAACTCGCCGGTCAAAGCCCATGCCCATGTAATCGTCCATCCCCTACTTTTGGTCAATTTTCGGTTTTAAGCGCCCACTGCTTGAGTAATCACTCAGTCATCGGAACTTTTACAGTGGGGCTTTGGAAAGTACCGATAGAAGCCCACTTACGATGTCCTGGTCGTCACCGATGTAGGTGACAAGTTTTCGAATTATCTCGTCTGAATTTATTTTTTTGTATCAGGCACCATTTCCGATGCTTATTCGAATTCAGTACACCAAGTTTTTAGTGCTTGGCGAGAACAGGAGTATTTTCAGACGGAGCACGTGATTTTGCTTGTTTTCTCCTGGGTTGACAGATTTGAATTGACAAATCAAACCCCCCTCTCGTTGTAATTGCAGCCATACAGGCCTTAATGCAGCGTAAGTCCAGGGCACCCTAGCACTAATCTGGACACCCTGGCAAGGATGCCCAATGTATCATTTGGAGCTCACTGTCAATAGGAACCTTTCAAGTTTGGACTCATGCATTGTAATGAATACTGGGAAGCCTCTGAGTTCTCACAGTGGGGGCTCTTTTCCAAAGCATGAAGAAATATACAAAGTAAATATAATGTTTTTATGCTCAGACTTGGTTGATAGCATTGTAAAAGTCTTTTTAGTAAAAATGCTCACTAAAGAAGGCTGTTTTGTAAACTTAGATGTAAAAACCTTGGCCTATGCATTTTTTGTAAAAAAATCTGTGTGTTTGGGGGGATTGCTGGGGGTGGGGGGTTACCCGTCGGAATCATGGACGCCCTGGAATATTGGGAACCCCATTTTGAACACCCTATTTTCGAAATCCTGGATAAAGGCCTGCAGCCATAGAGCACGGGAGATTTATCTGCTGAGTCAACCCAGATTTGAATTGAGCAATTATTCACACCCCCCTCTCGTCATATAATTGCAAACGTTTTGTGTCGGCCGCGAACAAATTGTCTATTTTTGATCCAGCACCAGATATACTAAATTGAGAATCGGAAGTTTATCGGGTTCAATACACAGACGACATTAACAACGACGAGACAAGACCATTAGAGATCCAACCAAACACTGTCGTAAGAACACCACTAAAAATACAATGGCGCAGGTAACGAAATGTAGTCCCGTTCACTGGTCTGAAATAGTACTTACTGATACGGTAAGTGGACTGCCATTCAAGCTTCTTAAAGCTCCGTGGTATGACATTTTGCAGCATGTTAAGATATTTGAAAATATCTCTTGAAATCACCCTTTCAAAGTCGAAACCCTGTTTCTGTTTGAGTTGTGAGAAACTTTGTGGTTGTGGGGGTCCGCTGATAAACCGAACCCACAAGCTCCAAGTTCAAATGAACACTCCGCGCACTTGCCCAGTTCGGTTGAAACTTGGATGTAAGCGCCCACCTCTTGGGTAATCGTCCACCCCTACTTTTGGCCAACTGTTCACGCCTACTGTTTGGGTAATCGCCCACCCCCCTCAACCCCTGCCAAAGGTTTTCCCAATTTAAGCGCCCAGGGCATTAACCAGTGAGTTTACAGTTTTTCCCTTAAACAAGCTGGTCACTTAAAGAAAGTAATTCCTATTATTGTTAAAGTATTGATCAACTTCACACAGAGTCATTTGAGGTGAACTTAAAAGCAGCTGTCAGATTATATCAAAACTGACTGGTTATCAGACATAACTTGGAAATGACATAGCACAGGGAGAGGCTATGGATCAAAGACAACAGTCAAGGTCACTTAGTGCAGTACGATCAGTGAGTCTTGAGTCAACCTATGGCAGCTATCATCAACAGAAGCGGTCAACAGTAATTTTGCCAGTCTTAAATTATCGGGAGGTTTATAGGCCAATGGTTAATTTGAAAAAAGCATCCAAACTTTAAAAACAAGTGGAGGAAAGTGTAGCATTTAGGTTTTGACTGCTGATGTGTCCACTAGTAGACTATGAGCACAGTATTGTCTCTCAACTCTCTGTACCTTGCCTTGGATGATGCGAGTACGAGAAAGCAACTGAATGTGGAGCAAATGTATCACAAGGAGTCACGGAAACCAATTCTGAACACTTAACGATGCTACCCTCAATGCAAACAAATCTTATACACATCCATTACATCCATTAAATAAAGCAAGTTTTAGCGGCAATAGAAAAAGATTTCAAGGCCAACTGTGTCATTGTGCGTCAAATTCTCAGTTCTAGTAGAAAAAAAAGGACTTATTATGCGCCATACACGGTATAACAAGTACTCCACGGATAACAAGTACTACACGGCTAACAAGGACATGATGATACAAGTCACGTACTGCTGTTACACTGAATCACTGTTAACTGCTTCATTTGGTAACGGTAATTCTCAAGTTAATTCTCACAAATAATTGCCAAAATAGACATTTTTCTAGTTTTCAATGACTGGTTACCAAATACCCATAAGCAACTACCGGGTGATTACGTTTTATCAAATCTACAGCATACAAACCAAGCATATATTATTCATTAGACTGTGTACAATTTCTTCGTCATCTCTACTTTTCAAGAAATTTGACCAAGTAATATTTCAGTTGTCAGTCATATTGTGTGCAAATAGGATTGTGCAACAGGGTGGGTAAGGGGTAGTAACGAACACAGGTGCCTTTTCTGTAATCGTGGACACGTGTAGGCAATAGCTAGCACCACACTTAACAACTCTTTAGCATGGAGAGAGCACAAAAGCTTGATCTAATCTCAAACTGTGCAGAAAAAGAGAGGAGTTGATGAAGATGAATACGCATTTTCATCTCCGTAGTCAAACATTTCGTGACGGTGACATTTTTGTCGCGAGATATTCGAATATCCCTCAGCACAACAGTGCCATCATGAAGGCGTGGGAATTTATTAAAAAAAATCTGTACACTCCAAACTACATGAAATCTTAATCCAAGTCTCAGGAGAACTGTAACTGACTATGAAAGTTTGTCAAATCAAATCCCCCAACACCAACCACTATATACTGGGAAATGCTAGTTGGTATGAGGCTCAACATATTCAGTGACAAGCAAATCAAGCACACCTGCCTGCAGAACAAATGCTGACTTTTTGTTCAGGTGAGTATCTTCAGGCACAAATGTAGCTTAATTTTTAAAACTGAATTGGTGACCTAGCAGGTGGTCTATACCAGCTCACCTTCATTGAAAGGTAATAATTGACTAGTAGGATTTCACATCCTCCTCAAATCACCTAACCCAAATGAGAATAGAACTGCCATTGACAGAACAAGCCCATCTCAGCAGGAATCAAACAAGGTTTTCTGGATTAGACTGGAATTAGGGAAACCTGCCATGCAGTGCAAATACAGAGCATTCACCAGGCTGTATGCTCAGGTGAGGTTGCAAGGCCCACAGCATTGTTGGCCATTGACAATGCATTACCTAAGATAAATGAGGGTTAATGATAGGTGTGACTATAGTAACCACAGCAGTTAACTGTGGAGAGCTGACATTCCATTAGGAACTTGGGCCCAGTTTCCAGTGTACCCTGTACTTCATCAATAGATTTGTACAATATTCCTATAGTTATCAAGAGGCCAGATTATCATGGTTTCTCATCTAAGGTCCAGTTGTGTAAAATAAAGCAATCATCCCACAAGCTATGGCTTTGCCCAAATATAACACTGGCTTAAATAGATTTATCACCATGGACTTCAGAGGTGATTTTCGAACTGTTTGATTGGTGACATTGAATTCCCATTGAAACATAAGTTGGGATCATGTTTACCCAAGGAAATACCATAAAGAATTAGCCAAAATAGATGCATTAGGTCTCGGGTTCTCTGGTACCCGGTTGATGAATAGTTTTAGCATAATTGGTCTTCGAGACCTGATGCCAAACCAAATAGCCCATGAGGGCAAGTTTGACATCTGGACAGGATCGATATCGGGACTAGCTTATAGTTAGATAGGCAACACGTAGCCCCTCGGTTGGCCGGTTAGGGGCTACAATATTTCCTATCACTTCCTGTATGAATTTCGTCCCATGTATTTTAAATGGGCGGTAAGCCAAATCCGGTCACCGGTTTAGAGTTTTCATCTCGTCAAAAATACATTCCACACTTAAAACTATCACTTAAAAAAGCGCTTACTTTCTTCAGTGTTCCTTTCTAACTTCTACACATATCTTCGACGAAGCTTAGTTACGAGAACTAAAGTAACATTGGCGAAGAATTCAAACTCCACTTTTTTGGTCACCGTTAACTTTTCACCACGCGCGCAATAACCACAAAGTATTTCAGTTGAGTCACGTGAGTTAGGCAAAGGCTAGCGCGAGACACAGGCTAGCGCGAGACACTTGCAAAATAGCATGGGAAGGTATCAGGTGAAATTTGTAAGATTTGTGTCCCTTGGACTTTTTATTCGTCAACATTCATTTCGCTTCAACATGCACGATTTCACGTAACTTCCTCAAAATCACGCCCGGTAAGAGAGACTTGAGCAAACCGTGACAAGTTTTCAACGATTTGTTCAAATTATCTTGACTGAATCGTCTCCAGACTTAAGGTATGTGTTAATTATAACTTCATGTGCATATATGCATGTTTCATTTGATTTTATTTCCTGTACTATGAAATTTGTAACTTTTGTGGGGATGTCCTATCGCCCCTGTATGCCTGCGGCATCCAGGGCGATGTAATTGCCTAGTAGTTAGAAACCACTGCCATCTGCAGTTGAAACCAAATGGGAGGTTTTTGTAATGCAAAGGCAAATGAACAGACCGTGAATTTTCATAATGGGGAACGTAGTTGTGGAAACCATTCTTAAAATGCTTTTTAAAGGGATTTTGAACAAGCGCAATCCATCATTAATTTCCATATACTTGAGACAAAGTGCGGCCCTGACTCAGCAGGCAAAAGAGCCTGGGAAGGGTCAGAATGAAAGCCTATGTGTTCAAGTGGCTGTGAGAAGAGTCATTCGCAAGGTGACATGTTCAGGTAGCTGTGCATTCGTTATGAAGCTGGCACTGGTTCCCATCTTAGAAGGGTATGGCGCCGTAATTTGAAGTAGGATGTGAGGTGATTAACACCAGCAAGCACCGTGGAAATTATCCAGTTTGGGACAGTGGAAATTATCCAGTTTGGGACAGTGGAAATTATCCAGTTTGGGACAGTGGAAATTATGCAGTTTGGGACAGTGAAAATTTAATGATTTGAGCACTAGCACGGTTTGGAGTGCGTGGGTGTCAAAAAGCAATCCGCGGCAGAGTTTCTATTATTTGTAGCAAGCTGGCGAGCCTTTGAAACAATAGAAATATGGCAATACTGGCAATTATTTTTGTGCAAAAGTGGTGAGGAATTAGCGTACTACAAGGTTTCATATTATCCTGCCTGGTAGTACCACTGACCATAGGGCCACATGGGTGAGTTGTGTATTTTGTAAAGCAGGTTTCAAACAAGAAAAGCCAGATCATGCCAGACCATATGATAAATCACTCAAGTGATAAGTGAGTGCTTTGGTGAGCCTGTGAGGGCCTTAGTCATATGGCACACAAGCAAAATGGCTTCCATGTGACTGGTCAGCTGCATTCAAAAACAGCTATTCCCGTCCCATTAGCAGATTTCTCCCTGTAAGTGTCTTCATAGGGTTATATTTAGGTAGAATGCCCTTGCCCCCATTGTAACTCATTCCACATTCACCACAACTGGGGACTATTTTGATCATAAGTTGAAAAACAATAAAAATACCTGCATAACCAAACAAGTTTATTTTTGCGAAGACTAATGGGTGGTAGGTCTTGTTGGGGTACATCTTGCAATAACCTGTAATTAAATTACACCTTGGCAAAATGAGTGATTGAAGCTCTTTCTAATACATTACCAAAGGGCGGTGTCATCATATGAAATTTAGAATTGACATTCAGGCGACCAACCACCTCAAACAAACATGTTTCACATAACGCATCACTTTTGCCATAACACTGTCATGAGATGCGTTTTGTATGATTTCAGAATTTAAGTCAACTTTTTGTTTTGAAATGAAAATTGGAGGTTTCATTTCAACTTGTGTGTGCCACTCATGTACCTCTCGTCAGTCATTTTGGTCTAACGCATTTGAGATGTGCTTTGAACACAACTCTAAGGAGTTCTTGTGATTTTTTCATGAACTTTTTAACTTCACTTGAAGAGGTGTCTAAATTGTAACATAGTTTTTACCGAACATTATACATGATACAATTCCATAATCCTAGTACCAACAGCAATATAGCATGGCATGGCAGAAGTAAGAAATATCAGCTATTTAAATCTATACAATTAGCAAACACCTAGATGGTAACTTATCTGAGGTCAAATGCATGTATTGAAGTGTTTTGTCATAAAGCTTATTCTTGAAGTCAACACACAATCACACCTCGGTTGTCAAAAGAGCTCCCAGGTACACTTGAGCATCTAGACAGTACAGGCGTCTCAATAATCAAATAAATGTATTTGACAATAAGGTATTTGATAATAGGCCAATTGAGGGTCACCATTTCATTTCTTCTGAAACTGAAAGCTGTGCATATGATTAGCCAAGCATCAAAATCAATGACCTGGATAGATACATATGTAATACAAAACATATGTAATACATTTTGTTTTACATTGTATTCATTTGCAGTAGGTTTCATATAACAGTAATAATTAGATGAACATCTCCCAACAAACACTGATTAGGAAAACTTATATCCCCAGCCTGTCAAAATGGTGAGAGACATGCTAATTGTTTTGTTAATTCTACGTCATTATTACATTATCTGATGATACAGATTCCAATATGTAATCATTAGATGAACACCTCTCAACCAACACTGATTAAGAAAACTTATATCACCTGTAATTATTATGTAATCTGATGGTACCAATTCCAATATATATAGTGCTTGATGCTATGAAAACTGCCACGTCGCACTTTGCGACCTCGCCAAAATCCCAGGTCGCATTTGCAACATCCAGCATATCCAAAATCCATCCCTCACAACTTGACCGAGCCCCAATATGAAAAGACTACTGTTGACAGGCAGTCATCAACCTTAAAATTGAAGGACTCTGGGAAAAAGGGCAACAGGAGATTGATATTTGTAAAGTCCACCAACCTTGTTTTCTTAAAAAGAAACCATATGTTTCAAGATGGCAGACACGCATTTGTACAAACACAAAAAGCTTATCAGTCAGGTGACATGTTCGGTCAGACTTCTTGGAAGTTAAGAATAAAATCAATTTGTTAACAGTTCCTATGTCTTTACAGGCAATTAGGTACTTGTAGGCAAATACCACTCACAGGTATAATGCACACACACACAACTGGGAGCTGTTGTTATCCAAAGTACATCTACACTTATATAATCTAATCTCTATTTACATTAGAATTACCTTCCCTCTGCGCAGACTTAAAATTTCAGAATCAGAAAATTACGCGAAATCCTGAAGGTTTTTCCTGATCCCTCCCCCCCAGCTAGACCAATTTCTTTTTTTTTAAGCCATAACTGAATGGACACTTCCACACAAAGGACATGGCTGGCCTGTGTTTGACCCAGGTAGCCATGAAACTCCCCTGCTTGGTGATGCGGGCATTGCTTGCGTAACAGTCAACTGTGCAGTACTTGTGTTAAGTCATTACAGAAACTCAAGCAGAAGGCCAGTCATGGCAAGTGTTACATAAATGCACTGCTGAAGTTTTAGCTTCACCAAGAGAACCTAACATTTACACTAAAAAGTAGTTGGTCCACCAACTGTCCTTATGGGATAGGATTGATAGCCCCCTTGCGTATTTCGACAACCAATACTTATCATGGCTGGGACTGGTGAGCTGGGGCAAACTATTGAGTGAAAGCATGATAAAAACTAGAAGGTCCAATAAGCAGATTCACCAGTTCATCAACTTAATCCTTTTTTGATGTTCTCTCATCATTTCCTTTTTGGAATTAAGTTAAATTCAATCGTGTTACCAGTGAATTTACTGGGTCACCTACGTATTAAAAATCATCCATTTACTATCATGCTTACTTACGGGCAAGGTGACTACTGGTCACCTGATCGACGTAATTTAAATATATAGGACACAAAATTAAATGGAGATACTAGCAGTTCTGGCAGTGTGCTTTTGCCCAATCTGGCCAACCAGACGACTTCGCAAGACATCGCCATGCAAAACAAATGTGGCACGTAATATTACACTAGCTTATCTTGCAAGTGTTACAGATCTAAAGAGCACTGACCAGCCTCCATCCACACAAACACACCATGTCCACATGACCAGTGCCCCCAGCACGGTTATTTTCACAACAGCTATTCTTAGCCACAGCAGGAAAAAGGAAATAACGAGAACAAGTAGCATGCACAATGGGTCTGATTAAGTTTCACCATACCTTGCCTCCATTTCGTAAACACTACAACCTGACAAAATGAGAACGGCATGAACAGCCTTTCCCATGACGTCAGCTTGCTCATATGATACTGGTCAATGTTCAATGGATCAGCTGAACTGTATACCTTTTAAATTGAAAAGACAGAGAAATCTCCCGGGTGGCCAGCTTCGTTTCCTCCGGAAAATCTTAAACTGTGCAAGCTCTCACTAAGAGCGCTTACTTTCTCATAAATAAAATTCTTTTCTCAAAAGCGGACATTTCTCTTTCTCACACGACAGCATGCCTGTTTGTTTCATGCACATTTGTTCATATAAACCACATTCTAATTTGCAACATAAGACGCATATTATGGTTCGTGACGGAAGAAATACCGTCTGTATGGAAAGAACTGTCATGCATTGAAAAACAAAACCAGATCACCGGAGAACTGACTGCATTGGCAGGTGAGATTCAAAGACTCCTTCGCACGAGTTCTTTAAAGATGAGGAGGATGGTGCTTCTGAAGAAACCCTCAAGACAACTGAGCTGCGATTCAGATCGACAAATAAGGGACAGGCAAACAGCTGCCTTTGAAAATATTTTCATCAGTTCTATTTTGTTTGCACAACTAGTATTTAAAAACTTTCTCACCAGGCTGTGTTATGTTTTACAAAGAAGGCCATCCAGTATACTATGTGTCTATGGCAACAATTCGCGACAATTTCATCAAATTACAGTAATTACATATTTCCTAAATTGTTCATTTGCTTCCAGTGGACAGGCTGTGAACAACATAACGGACCACAAATTAATGAAGTTGATTATTAAAAGTTGCAGCCGAAATATCAAGGCGAGCGCACAAGACAATCGATAAAAAGCTGTCAATTGGATATAAAACAAGGTAAAGAAAGCTTAAGGTCAGCATGACGCATTGCAAAATCCACCATGAATTCATTTATTAACGCCGATCGCTTTAAGTTCACAACCAGCTCTGAATGACATACTTCGACAAGTGCCCAGTGACTATTAATAGGTACTGCATAATCAATGCCCACTGCTAATAAAATATATAAAGCTGCCATTGACCATTGATAGCTCTTTATCAAATGCCCAGGGCAGGGCTAAAGTTATGCAACTAAAAGTGGTTCCTTAATTTAAGACAGTCTCTTGAATTTAGAGCATTGTAGCTTGCCAAAAACAGCCAAATTTTCACATTGTTTGGTTAGATGACACGTCCTAAAGATACACAACAACAATTTAAGATTTTGAGACCATTAATTAGCTCACTACCTAATGACCAACATAGATCTCATTCGTTTCAAAATCACACATGAATTCTTAGCTCAATTGTCTCTGCAACAGCAGAATTTTCTAAGACATATTTTCATCAGGCACAGACATAACTTGTGTGTTCTAATCGCCATACACTACTTTCGAAATGTAACAAAAAAATCTCTCAGCTCCTATCTAGGTCCTTCTTTGGGATGAGCACATAGTAACATTTAGTTCACTTAGCCACAGCATGCTAACTAGGTCCCTCTTTGGGTTGAGCACATAGTAACATTTAGTTCATTTAGTCACGGCATGGGTCCCACAGTTAGTGGTTAAATGGGTACTTAATACTGAATTCCCTGACATATTACATAGCCATGACTGAATTCCCTGACATATTACATCGCCATGACAGACACACAAATGCCTTGGCTACCTTTGCCCTCAGTAAAAAACAGACCTTAAAAGTCTTATTCTTCACCAGCACCAAGGCATGACAAATGGCATGTCCACTCCACACATAGACTACTGGGTACATATTCCGTTTTAGCTTTACCACAAGGCCCCCACAAGGCCACTGCGTAACAAAACCTTCTTGACCTTTGAAAGGAGTTCAACAAATAAATCTGTTTTTAGAATTTTTGTGAATTATAAGCTTATCATCCAGTATGGTTCATCAACTCCTTGACATGCTGCGACCTCAATACGTTTGGGCCTCTTTGCACCATGAAAGGAGTAGGGGTCACGGTTAAACATATTTAAACTATGATTTGAGAAGTCACTCACTAGATGATAGACAAGCCTCCAACGCGATAGCTCACCAGCAACGTGCTAATAACTAGACAACATACTAGAATCGCGCCGCATGACATCGACTGTAGACAACAACTTCTATTCGTCGATGTGTGTCAGCGACCACTACGATAACAATCGCAACAATCAGGGATTGTCTTCAGCTTAGTATCTGTCTGGTGACAGCAGTTTGTCCGATATTAGCGAAACGAGTGCACCCTTCCTCAGTACAAGTTTTACGTGCTAATTCGTTAACAAAACACGCAACAGTCAGTCATCAATTTTGTACTAGGTCTGCAAAACGAAAACTTGCTTCGTGCCACACCGTACGATACTTTACGCTTAAAAATGAAAGGGATTGGTTACTCAATCAAACGACTACTAGTTAGCTGAGCACTGGTGCTTACAACCAATTTTGTAGAGCAGTTTTGGGATGGTAAACATGACTGAATGGTGAACAAGCACGAACCTGGACATTTCAGTTGACAGCTATTCCTAATACCTATCTGATTGGAATTCAGCCAAAAATGGAAAAAAGCAAGCATGCGACTGAGTGTCAGGCCAGCTTACTTCAGGCAAGTTGCAATCACTTGTTTCAAATAGAAATCCTAACCACCAACATCCAATTCCTAAATGAGACCGCTTGCTCTTTACCAAAGCAAGAAGTGATTTCTGCGTTGTAGTACAACAGACGACAGAAACCCTAACGAAAAAAGAACTCAATGAGCATGCAAGGACAGAGGACGCCATTTATGCAGTGAAACAGCCAGGTAAAGAATAGGTTTATAGTCGGATGTAAAGCGCCCACATTTTGAGAACCAGTTTCGTCCAATGAATAACGGGTTCTCAAAATGTAAGCATCGTATATTTACTATTGACGGGGAAAAGGGTAACTTCATAATTGAACACTAGATGGAGTTAATGTTACATGATCTCACATGTTAAGTGACTTAATGATGGTTAACCCAATAACAACTTAACATTGTAAGCACATATACAATAAATGGAAGACGGTTAAGCACATCAGAATTGCCCCACGGCACTTAATAACGTACGCATCAACATATCTCACATTAAAAATTTCAACTTATAGATCTTTTTCGCAGCTTCTGTATGCTGGTACCAGAATTCAAGGAGGAATAATGAATTTAGTTTCCCTACATCGTGACACGATGTTCCAACTTTCCATAGAGCTGAAGATTTCTTCAGTAATTGCTGGTTAGAAATCTTATACGAAAATGAGGTAAAGTTTCCATGTCAGGAGAGAGCTTGACATTTCCTGCATGGACATATCGACAACTGGGACACAATAATGAATTTGTAAGAATCTGATAAAAACCTCTGTGTGAATGAAATGGTCAGTATTATTGGGAACCGGGTTACCAAACTGGCATGTGTTCGATAGCACCATGCAGGCACTAAGCTAGTAAAATGTGTTCTGTGAAAAGAGGTATGCGCGAGCTCATAAAACTCGTGGCACAGGGTCAGATACAGTGGAGCCTGATTTAGAGAAACAGGCAACCTCTGAATAATGGGCCTGAGTCAGTGGACGAAACTGATTTCCTAGATCAGGGCCCACTCTACTAGTACACCCAGTGCCAACTAGCAACATGTTGATATTCTGTCTTATGGGATCAGGGATGTACTCTAGAATGCATGTCCGTCAGTTGAACATGAAAAAAAAACTCACCACGGCACTAATCTTGGTTATAGTACAGCAATTATTGCAATGCAATCAAGGTGTCCGTTAGACAGTACCACCCTCTCAACTGGCCCCAGTGGAGACGGTGGCCATCCCACAGGGCCATCATACATAGGACGCCTTTCAGCGGTTTAAGCCTCACACTGATTAAACCATCAAAGCAACACTGCTTTAAATACCTTACGTGCATAGAGAGACACCTTGGGAGGCTGATGTCTAACTCTTTCCAGCTCAAACAAATACTTCCACAATCAATTTTTTTTTCAAACAGTCAATTTGTTCAGTTGCCCAAATCAGCAACTGACCATTTTTACATTGTTCGTGCCAGGGGATATGATGTGAAAGCCCCTAGTACTGGCAGTGTAAAGATGGCCACTGTGAGCTGCTGGCTTGAGAAACTGAGCGAATGACTGTTGAAAGAAAAGTTTGATTGCACGTGTACTTACTAGTTCGAGAAGGAAGAGTTTAAGACATCAATGGCCTCCCAAAGTGTCTCTCTAGATAAGCAAAATGTACTTACAGCAACCGACTTTGATAGTTAAATCAGTGTGGCATAACTCGCCAAAAAACTTTTGGCATATTGAAGCCCTATGCGGCCTATGGCTATGGGATGGTCACCGTCTCCACTGCGGCCACTTTGAGACGATGGTATTGTAGTCCGTAAACTTACCTTCCAACCAGCCGAGCTGTTGCTATCACCCTTGTCTTTAAAATAAGGTACATTTTGCACCATCCAATCGTAAATTTGTGACAATGTTAATCGCTGGTCCGGGGAACTTTGAATGGCTTTTGTGATTAAATCTGCGTACGATAAATTACCCCACGCGTTTCGTCGTGAGTTGCTCTTGTTGTTATTTTGCTTCAGACCCGTCGCATCGTGCGCCTTAATTTCACCAGCATCAGACTCGCTCGCCGCCGATGGCGAGCAGTTTGACTCGGTCTCACCATCCTGAGGAGGCAGGGAGAACTCCGTAGGCCTTGAAGGCCACGTATGACATCGGCTTCTCGGTTGTGGCTCAAAATTTGGGTCAATTTCGGGTGGCAATTCGTCCATATTGGAAATGGATTCTTGAAATCCACTCATTTTCTGCGGGCCTGGAAAACGTCAAGACCTCGATGTTCCGAAAATATCCACAAAATGTTAACACTCCATTAGACGTTTCTAATCCAAAAATCGGATGGAAATACCTGCGTGCACGAGTACAATCCACTATGCCAAGTTTACGATTCGCTTTCCACTGAACACGATTCTCACTCGTTCTCGCTTACCACAAAAATAGCGTATAAAGGTCAGTCGGGGCAATGTCGTGTGACGTAGTTGTTGTCACGGGCGATTTGCATAATCCGAAGCAGATTTTTGCAAGATTTGCCACGACATAGTAAAATGCAGAGACGCGTAATCATTTTTTAACTGCGTTCTACAATAGAGTTATTGTAAGAGTTACATAGCATGAAGAATTGGACAAGAACGAAAAGATTTTTGTACATCAGGGATTATTTGCGCAATTCTCCCAGAGATGTCAGGTCATCTTGAGGTTACAGAGCGTCACCTGACGACTAAAATTTATATTTACATAATGATTCAGAATTTACTTGACTGGTCAGTTCCAGGAAATTTCCACCAAAAACAACCACCACCAGGATGTCTTTGTTTAACATGTTTTCTTCTGTCATGAAATGGATCTTTATTTAATATTTTTATGAAATAAGTAAAAATGTGGACATATAAAATGAGGGGAAGCTAAAATACAGTTTTTGTTTTACAAGCAATTGCACACAAATAGATGTTTTACTATGTGAAAATTATCTTAAGAATAAAGACTAAATAAGAAATGCCTACTTGTTTCAGATTCAACATGGAATAATTTACAAAAAATAATTACTCTAACCAACAATTTGTCTGAGAGCATATTTTTTATCATTGTGAGTGACAAGGTCATTTTTCAAATGAACAAATTGTAATCATAGGCAAATCCAGGGGGTCAAGGGATCAGGACTGCCCTATTTTCCCTTGATTTTAGTGATATCAAATCAAGAATTTTCTAATTGTCAGCTTGGACCCCCTTTTTAAAAAATCCTTGATCTGACTCCCCGTTCTAAAAAAACTTGGTTCCGCCCCTGTGTAATTAATACGAATTAATAGTGGATGACCACATTTATTCCAAAGACTCAAAACAATAATTTGCGTCAACTGTACAAGGACAATACCTGATACAACAACGACAACAGAGACTCACACAAGGATCATAAAGACGTTAGTACTCTCCAGTAATATCTGATACGTTGACTAACTCAAACTGATCAGACACACCTTATATAGAAGGACCAGTAGTTCATCATTGCCTTTAACAAGTCCTCTGGGAGGGAGCACTCCCACTATTTTTGACACGGTTGCTGCGTGGTATTTAGGATGTTTCCTCCTTTACAATCAGAACAATAAAAACCCAGGCTTTTAGAAGTATCCATTTGCAAAGAGCTCCAGTGAAAGCCACATCTCAAAAAGATTTGTTCCCATAATTTAACCCTTTCATCAGTGATTTCCAATGTTCAAAAGGCTTACCCAATGAATATAATTTCAATAAAACTCTTTTTGGCCTGAAATATTCTTAACCAAACAAACTCAAATGAAGCATGAAAACATTAAGACCAGATATCTTAACAAGAACATTAAAAATAGATAAAGACATGCCATCACCAAGTAATGTGGCGAGATAACCCCACAAATCATAACTACAATCCATTTGAGGGATTTCAAATGCATTATGGGACGGATGTGAGGGGCAGATCCAGGATTTTGTGTGTGGGGGGGGTTAGCAGGGCAGGTTATTAGCCAGGATTTTGCCCTTCAGACACTCTCTTTCATACCTGAACGTCTTAGCAACCTATTGCATACAGAAAGGATATATTAATCAATACAAAGATTAGCAATATTTTTTGCCAAGCATACATCATAATCACTCTCAAGTAATATGATCCCGAGTTGTTTTTGATGTCACTGGATCTTTAAGAGATGACAAAACAAAATCAAGTCTGCTACTTTAAGAAGATTTGCATTAGATGAAATCCCCCATTGGCAGCTTATTTCAAGGTAAGACAAAGGGTCACTTGATTCACAGACCTAAGATGTAGTTACTTTANATATCTGGTGAAAACACAGGTAAAACGTCATGAGAGGTAAACAATATGGTAGGAAGTTTCATTAGTTGGATTTGAAAGCAAAAGCTTTTTCATACCTGAACGTCTTAGCAACCTATTGCATACAGAAAGGATATATTAATCAATACAAAGATTAGCAATATTTTTTGCCAAGCATACATCATAATCACTCTCAAGTAATATGATCCCGAGTTGTTTTTGATGTCACTGGATCTTTAAGAGATGACAAAACAAAATCAAGTCTGCTACTTTAAGAAGATTTGCATTAGATGAAATCCCCCATTGGCAGCTTATTTCAAGGTAAGACAAAGGGTCACTTGATTCACAGACCTAAGATGTAGTTACTTTATAAGCAAAGATCTATTATTAGTGACCATTTACAAATGTTCTCTAATGCAGTGAAAAATCGTCTGAAAAAGCTGGCAAAAATTTTTTATAAAAGCACACAAAATAAAAAATGAAATGATAAGTTCCTAAGTATTTGTGTGTAAAATATTGACGTTGCACAATGTCTTGTGGGCCAGGCCTTTGAAGATGAAAGAAACTATTAAATTGAAAAATTCTCACTTCCACTCACATTCTACAAGATCAACCAGGCCATTGTTATATGGGCTCAATCCGCGACAATTTACTGAAAGATGTTAACATATTAACAACATTATCAGTTCATTGTCTTCATTTCATACGTCAATTAAGCACAAAATACTTCAAAATAAGAGTGCCAGGCAAAATACAAAGTTACCATGACAACAGAAATGTTAACATAAGACTGAGATCAATATACTTTGCTTCAGCCTAAAAGCATTAATACAAAAATTCTTAGTAACAAGCATTACCATTACTGCGAGAAAAACACACCTCAAGACTTTCGCCAATTGCACTAATGTTGCTTCGTTACTTTCACACTAAAAAGCAAGTAGCAGTGGGCTAATTAATACTTTCGATTCTAGTGCACTCAAGCGACAATTGTTTGTTTTTCTATCAAATTTTCTACACACCGCTAAGTCATCACCCCGTCACCACGTCACCGGATGTTCAGAGCTGTCCCACAATGCATTGAAAAATAAGGTAGCGCTCTAGATGAACCGGGAGAGGGTGAAACCACTACCACCACCACCTCCAACGGACAAATCAGTGTTTGGGGTTTTCTAAAAGTCATGAGGGGCCCGCAAAGTGTCGAATAGGATCTTCAAATTAAGATGACGATCTACAATAGGGGTTGGGACTGAAAAGTACAGTTATGTTATGTGTTGCAACTTATACGTCAACTCCCACAAGAGTTACCGTATTGACATTATCTTTTCCACGGATATGGCGACAAAGTAAATTTACCTAAAGAACATGTCAAAAGTATTCAGACAAAATGACCTAGAATTCATCATGACGGCTAAGTGGAAGCCGAATTTACCATCAGAAAAGCTTTTACTTTACTTTACTATACTTATTTAGCTGACACAAGTAACTAAAATACAACAACAAATACAGAGACAAATGTAAATAAATAAAAGCACAAATGGGAAACACGGATAGCAAAAAAGTCAATTCGTTTCCACTGTGGTTTGTCTAAAAAGAGAATGAAAGGGAAAAAAGTTAGTAAGGTGCTAAAGCCATCATTGCTGCCATAATTGCCATTACTGGTAATTTTCACTGTTAACTAAAATTAACCGTCACGACGAGAAAACGGTATTTTGTCCGATTACCATCGTTATATACAACAGGACATCGACCCTCCTTGGACCTGAAGTACTACGCTGAATCTCTTGGCCTTACAGAGTTCCCCAACACGGTCATCACCCTGTATTTTAGCATTTCTTGCAATGTCTCTTTTAATCGGTTGTTACCATGACGACCCCAGGGTAGGCTTTGGCAACAAAGAAAAAATTTGCCCACTATAGTATTCCTAGTCAACAGAGTGTCTGACACGGTATAAATGACAGGTCATTTTCTTGCGAAGGCAATTCTCCTCTCAACCAACCGTAGTTCTTTTTTCACCAACCATAATTCAGTTTATTTCTCATAAGCCAAATTTCTTTTGCCACTAACAGAAATCATGAGTTTAAGATGCTGACACTTCTTGCCAGGTTCTTGATACAAAGTATCAACTTTGTCTATACACAACAGCTGGGAGCATAATTGAGATTTGTGAGGAAACAAAATTATCCTACATGAAAACTGAACTGCAGCCTCTGAAAAACTAAGTATGTTGATGAGAAAAGGACGCAGTAACAGAGAAGTTACACCCTTGTGATATGTAAGAGGAAAACTCTACTCAGTGGGTACTACACGATTTTGACCATCTGTAGTTGCATTAACCAGACACTGTGCACATATGAACACAGACACACATTCACTTACAGCAGTACAGTATTCACCCGCGTTTTTGCCCATGTTCATCTGAATACCCGCTCCTCTTCCGACTTCAACAATGGACTTTTCAATAACAATGATCCTTCGTACATGACCATTTAATGCAAAATCCGGAATCAAACTCAATTCAAACGACCAAAGTCTTAACCCAAACAACTACAATACTTGCTAACACAAGTCACTGGTTAAGGTGGTTAGGTGTGTACTCGGAATAAAGAGCACTTTTTGCTTTTACCACTGCGGCACAAGCATGCTTAAGTGCACTTTCAGAACTAGGAGCAAATTAACATGCCAAGGATATCTGTCCAGATCTTAACGGCCCTGAAGGTAAGTTGAAAGGAGCTTAAGAGCACTAGATGAAAGCAGTCCACATAGAAGTGAGAACAACATTAATACTGTTTTCCTGTTCTACATACAAGTGAGAACAACATTAACACCACCTTGTGTTCAACAAATTAGCCGTTCACCCTACCGCTGTCCATTTTCAGACGGCTTACAAATAATTTTGAAAAGTGAATTAAAAAATTTCCCAAATACAGGCCAAGGGGGAATACATAGAAAAGACCCAGTGCGAATGTCTGCGAGTCGGTGCTCAACAATTACAACATGCTCATTAATAGTACAAATTCTTTGCTGTTCGAATTACAGAGGTTAAACTCCTGCATGTATCGTCTCTGTGGCCGTCTTCATTCAGTCGATATAGCCAGCAACTTCACTTACACAGACAAATGCATCCCAGTCTGAATTCTGTGAATCAGTTATTTCGTGTATGGCTTGTGTAGCCAGCAGTTTCATTTTCAGCAACAATTCGTCGTTTTCTAAATCACTTGCAGAGATAAAATGCAAGTCTCGAGACAGTGCTCAACTCACAATTTGCAATACCTTTGCTTACAGCAAGACTTCGCTGCTGCATGAATTATAGAGAGCGCCGTGTACGACCGTCTGAATTCAGCAGATTCAGCTGCAGCACAAATTCAACGCTGAACGAATTGCTAGCATGTCGTGGGTGAATCGTCCAGTGACAAAGTACTTGCTTTATTCTCCACCTTCATTTACAGGATAAAACCAATCCTGACTGAATGGCTTGGTTCAACGAGCAGTTGGCCATAATTCACAATATTCGACTACAGCATAAATTCACCACTGTCTGATTCGCTGGTATCAAATAACGTATGCGTGTAACAATCAGTGAGACTTTTCTCGCTATTAACAGCTTTCACAGCATGAATTCATCGCTGTCTGAATCACTGGGATCGGGTACACCGTGTATCACTGTCTGTGTAGCCGTGTTCATTGTCCGCGGGACGTTCATGCCTAAGAAACTCAACAAATTGCGACGAATTGACGGCCCACCAAGATCTGGGTCGTCATCAGAGAGCTCCTCTTCTACAGGGACAGATAACCTGGAAACAAAACATTAAGTAAAGAAATCATTTATCAGTAAGGGGTGTTCCAGTAAAATCTGTATGGGAGGGGGGAAGGCATTTTTTTTCACACCTACCACCCATATTTTCATTTATTTCTTCAGCCCACCACCTGTAATTTTTTGTAAGTTTGAAGTGCAACCACCCGTAATTTTTTTGTTGTTCTTGTGGTTAACTGCACAGGCGCTTGAGTTTATCTGTTCCTCGATCACCACTGACGTCATTCATTACTAAGAAAACATATGTTTCTTATAAATGGTTATTAGCCATCGAGAAATTCGAGTGCCTGTGGTTGCCGATGGGGAGATCGGAGGGAGTGAAAAAGTCAAAGCTTTTGCAAGTTGCCTTTTTGTTTTAATTGTTGATTCTGTGCGGATTGTTTATAAAACTTACTGAAATTACCCACCATCAAACATTTATGGCACAATGAAACAACAACGACCTGCAAATTTTAATTTTTTTGAAGTACGGCCACCAGCCATTTTGAATTTAAATCAAACACAACCACCCATAATTCTTTATTTCAATTGCCTTCCCCCCTCCCACACGGATTTTACTGGAACAGCCCTAAGGCAAAGAATATACAGTCAACAATATTGACGAACATTTCATTAATATACAACTTAGTTAATCAGGTGTAAACAGGTTCAAATATTTTTTCGTTCTCCGTTCGAGCCTAGAGCCGAAGAATTCAATTTTATCAAGTAGTCTGAAAGCCCTATCCTGGCCCGTCCGCCTCCAAGCGCAACTTTAACTGATGACTGAAATATGTTAGAATACAAAATTTTTCATGCACTGAGATAACACATTGACACTTCATTCAGGCGTTGGGCTCCACATCCCCTGCGCTCCTTTCGAAACCTAGGCACTAGGGAATCCCACTTCCCGTACTCGTGTGCGGCAATGGGACCATCCACCACCACACTGCTTTCAAAACCCAGGGGAGACTTTGAACACACTACATTAATTTACAACATAAAGCGTTAATATGCGCACACAGTGCACTGCACTCTGTACGTTTCTAGGAAAGCTTATCAGTTTCGTGTGAGGTATAAAATTAAAATCACCATCCAGCGCCCCCTTTTGAATCCGAACCCTGGTGTTCATTTATCTCCCCTCTACAGTGACATCCTTATCAAGCGTAGGGCAGGCAGTACTCCAGTCATCGACTAAGGCATGGCAGACCAGGTTGAAACGTCTGATACCATCCGTCAATTTTAGTCTTTCAGTAAGTGATTTTGCTATATTTACCGAAAGTCATTGAGAGACAATGATCAACCTGTTTTCCTGGACACAGCACTGGGCATCCAAAATGGCGGGTGTAATGTACTTCTTATTGCAAAGAACAATCATAAGGTTTGGAAGATATATAGACACAAAAATGACATACGGAGGCAATGACACTGAAGTCTGAAAGCCTACATCAAAACTTAGGGATATTTTTACTCAGAATCCGTTACAGAAAGGTACGCACCATACGTTTAATTCCTTCAATGCTACAAATTTGTGCAAAATACAAAAAAACAGAATACCCACAAAACAACAAAAGTGCCACCAGGACACTGAACTAAGCATGGAAATATAACATATCAGCATAGCTAAAACAATGACGTACAACGATGTTGGCTTCTAAGTCCGACAGAGAACGGAGAAATGTTCTGTGACATTGCATTTGATTGCAACTGTCAGAGTTACATAACAAGTTATGCTCACCCTGGCAAACAAAAGTGAAGGTCGCCGCGATTAGTGCCATAGACAAGACCTTGCCCTGCAAGCTTTAACCAACTGGCGGTGTTGACGCTAACGTGGGTGCACACCTCAGGACTGACTGGGTGATAGATGTCGCTGGTGTGCTAGAAGTACATCGACCAATCAAGGCACAGACACTGACAAGAATGGAAGAGTACATTACATTATGTGTAGTGTTTGACTTGTCAATCATAGTTTGCAAAACAAATGAGGCATTACAACTGTATACGAAGAACTACAATGTTTAATTAAGTGAACATGTAAATACATCAAACAGTCTTCAGCAGTCAGGAAGTACATGGTAAAAATGTCTAGCTACGCACGCCGTCACTAACACATGCAAACGCTTGTTGACTGAAATGGTCGGACAGGAAGTTCTCAAAACCTCCAGAAAAGTTGTAAGTTTTCAACACATAACAGTTCAATTGCGCAATAGATGGATTTACGAGGAGCGCTTTCATATCTTTTTTTGTAATTTAACATACCACATTATCTTGGGAACTTGCCATTGCACACAGGCTTAAAAGTAATGAAATGGATCCCAACCGAGAGCCAAGACATGTAGTCAGAACTTCCAAGACATTGTAGTCAGAACTTCCAAGACATTGTAGTCAGAACTTCCAAGACATTGTAGTCAGAACTTCCAAGACATTGTAGTCAGAACTTCCAAAACAGGCAGAGTACTATGATTGTTAACTTTTCATATTTAGCTTATTCATGGACACTCTATATCTTCCTTAAATACAACTTCATTTATCCTGAGTTTCCTGCATGACTGAACCAAACATTTTAAGGAGGCTTGGAACACGATAAACAGGCTAAATTGAAATATTGAAAGTGGTTATTTGCCACTGAAACAGAATTCAGGGTTTGTTCACAATCTGTTGATATCAAAGCATTTTCTTTTAGTTTCAAATTTCAAAACAACAACCTGTCAACTGCTTGCCACTTCATCATTTTTTTCCCAAGAGGCAAAGCACATATCCTTATTTGGTATTACAAGACATAGATGAAGCACATTTCCCTTATATGGAAAATGTTACCTTTGATCTCAAGCGACTTCAAGCAACTGAGTGCATGTGCATTGTAAGTGGGAGGGAGAATAGAAACTCTGTGCTAACATAAACAAAGAGTTTTTCCTTCGCACGTATTTCAAAAATGGTGAATTTAGTGATTTTTTTTGAACATTTCCTCTCAGGGGAAAGTAAATTACCCTGTATTAGACGTTGCGAAATGGTACTTTCCTCAAAAATTGTTTTAAAGATATTTTTGACAAGCTTTTGCATTCCATGCCTCTTTAAGCCAATTAAAAAAACTACTAAAACATCAAATTTTCTGAATATACCTTATTACAGGTAAATTGAACCAGCACAAATGCCTTTCTCTTGTCATCAAGAATTATGACAAGCTTCGGTGTCCCAATTTGAAGAGACTGCTGTAATGTGTCTCATTTGTCATAAAGCTAACAACACAGCCTAGGGCAGTTGAATATCAGTCTACACATCTGTGCACTATAAAGGTAATGGTCAGATGTAACGTGCCCTAATTTTGGGAACCAATTTCTCCACTGAATAACGAGCATAAATACGGGCACGTTATATCCAACTATTGCCCACTTCAGTACCATCTCAATGGGTGACTTGATGTCCACTAGGTGGTGCTAATGAATTAAGGCACCTTTTTAACTTCTAAATAGACCGAGCGCGGAAAGCAGTTTGTCATCATACAGAAGTATCTGAAAGCATGCATTTATACAGACGAGACTATCGTCTCACTAGCACCACCAGGTCAGTTTCGAGTCACGTATTACCTTCATGGAGCTTTCCCCAGCATTCTCTTTTTCAAGTCGGTAAACCTGACCAATCATCTGCAAAAATGCAACGTAACGTCATATTTGTTAAGAAAATGAGGGCAGACCCTCAGTGCTCAGTAAGATTCTTAGGTTCTTCATGAAAAATGAACAAATCAACTGGGAAAAATTGAATTATTATACTTTTCACATGATGATGTTTGCACCCATTTCCCCCAAAGAGATAAATGTCTTGTGACCAAGGAAACTCAAGATTAAAAATTACAGTAACAACTAACAACACATCACATTAAGCCAGAAGGTGGCAAAAAACATTGTATTTCCATTTTCATAGTCAAATGCACATAAATACGCTAACTTCTGCCAACTTCTGGACAACCGCAACTGCACCGGGAGATATACCTTACCTGCCTAGAGTTGCTGAACATCCAAGACGATCGTCGAGAGGCCAAACCCACAAGCACAAAGTTATTGCACGGCGATATGCTGACCGACACAGCATTAGGACCTGTAGTGCAGACAGAAGCAAACATACGTGATCACAAGGCAAAACCTTGATTACAGAACCATACTGAGTTACTAAGTATTCTAAAAGCTTTAAATCAGTCGCTTCTGATAGAGTCTGATTGGGTATTAAGAAACTGTTGCTACAATACATATTAAGGGCCTTCCAAAAATACTGATATTTTCGAAAGCATGCATAACGTACACTGGAGGAGAGATAACGCCCAGCATGCACCTTCAAACTTTGCTCAGCATATCAAAGAAAATCTGCAGGGAGAGGAAATTAAATTGTT
This sequence comes from Phoronis australis, assembly GCA_002633005.1. NCBI lineage: Eukaryota > Metazoa > Phoronida > Phoronidae > Phoronis > Phoronis australis. The sequence continues at coordinate 134,781 of NMRA01000233.1, read as the reverse complement.
TTTGAAGAGTATTCTTCGTGAGGCACAGCCTGCCAAGGAGTGGTTTTGTACGCTTTTGAAAATATAGACAGTTATGATTGTCACCTCAACATTATTCAGAGAAAGCAGATGAAACTATGAAACAAATTCAAGATCAACTTAATGAACACTTGAAAATTAAAATACAATTACAGACACGTAAAAGAACAATTAGCTCTGAATCAAGTTTTTAAATAAAACACAACGATCAGTGAAGTTATTTATGAAAATGTGATGGCAGTTTCATGACCATGTAATTTGCATGCTGTTGCTCAAAGCCACGAAACAAATTTTTTGCTTAATACCCTTAAAACCATACAGACATAACTGTAAATGTGATGACATACCAAATTTCTTAGTGAACAGACACTGCCCCAGAGTGTCCGTTTCCAAAGAGAATATTCCGAGTATCGTGTCGTCAGGGAAACCTTGGTGACTAGGCACGAACGTTGCTATCATGCAGCCATCTTGTGAAACAGCACAGTTGCCGTCACTATGGATCTTACAGCATGGCACGACCACATTAAGATTCGCTGAAAAAACAAAAGCTCCGAGTTCAAGGACCTGAACAGTAAGATTCTTGTTTCTGTACAGAGAATTGTTAAAACTTAATTTTTCAAGTTATGTAGGACTTAAATTTGGCTATCATCGGAACATTGCATCTCAGAGACAGCAGATCGGATTCATGTGAAAGTTTCAGGTACCATGTTTGTACACTGTTCTCTAGGAGATATAACTGTGGATGAAATGGTCACTAGGGGGCGTCACAGTAGTAGAACCTCCAACATCAAGGTCAGTTGTGCTATTGTTTGTAGCAATGCACCTGTCAATTTTCTCAATGATTCTTAGAAGAGCATTTTGGCAGATAGTGAAGCTGACCTCAAAAAAAAAAAAAACGGGGAAATAATAAGAATGGTCTCCGAAAATAGAAAGGTAAAATCACCTTAATAGAAGCCAATAGTTGAAAACAAGAAAATCTATGATATGATCCAGAGAATGTTTTTACTTATCCAACAAAAATTTCCACGCATGAAAAGTATTTTAGTCATGTTTTACATGTTTTGCACAGTAAGGGGGAATCACGTCCAAAAAGTGGCGAAGACCTTTCGACAGCAGAGATGGACCTTGACCTCGTGCTTACCATTAGAGATGTCAGGAACAATTGACTCGGCAAATTCCCACCTCTGTATTCGATGACTTGTGTTAAGGATGTTATTGGCCACGGCCACCTCTCCACTTCCAATAAATGCACCTAAAGTTCGAAAACAATTATGAAGTTACACGATGAACATGATGTCTCACTCTACAAAACTTTATTGGTGATGGCAAGGAGGTGCACCTGATATAGAATTCATCAACCCGCGTCAAAATGCACGCAAACATTAATTTAACAGATTCGCAGAAATCATGAATTCTCCTACATTACAATGGTAGCCTGTCATAGTTTTATTATTTAATGAAAAATAACAAAAATGTTTGTTTACACCACTGTCAGTGCTTCAAGGATTCTAAAACCTGTAAACGGTAATCTTCAAAAAATCTCACCTCAGACATTCGGAACCAAAGGATAATTGACACCAATTTTATGTTTGTTCTTTGACTAACAGAAACAACAGAGAAAATTAAATAATATGTTCATATTCGGAAATTAGATCCCAATCCATGGTGTTCCTACCAGCGATGGCTCTGTTGATGGCGGACTGAAGGGCATCTGAAGGTCGGTTGATGGTGTCATCAAAGATACTGCTGGAGTAGTCTGGGTGAAGGAAGCGTCGCTGTAGTGTCTGCCAGGAGTGTGTGTCACGACTCTCTCGCAGAAGGGCATTCCGTCTGTAATAAATGGTCTGTGAGACTTGGCAACAAATTGGAAGCTACCACAAGCAGAATATTTCTGGGGTACGTTTGGTAAAGAGTAGACGCTTTATGCTCAGGTATAGCAGGAACTAAACGACAATGCTATTTTAACATAACCTACCCTAAACAAAGTGCAGTTGTAGTCATCGACAACTTGTAAATGTGAAAACAAAAAGTTCTGAAAATAAGTGACCTTTGCACTAATGACGTACGTCGTGCCCTCATATAGCCTGCATCATCCATTGTTATTCCCCAGCACCACGTCATGATACTTACTGGACACGGTTCAGAGATTTGCGGAGGATCATTTCTGCCACAACACTCATTTTAAAAAACATTTGGCTACTTTCAACCTACTCCAGATTCACACCATCGCTATATGTTGTGTTTCAAACCAATTTGGCCAGGCAATTACAGAGAAAAGGATTTGGCATGTAAATTCCACTTTAAGACTTAAGACAGAAATTTAGCCTTACATTCCACACAACTATTTCTGAAAAATAATTAAACCTAACTTGAGCAAAGTGCAAAGTATCTGAAAATATACATATAACTCCTAGTTATTTAGACAATTTAAATTATTCCTAAATTCAACATCTTACAATCAGAATTAAAGTCAAGGACTACACAAGACCAATGCTCTGAATTCAAAGACTTTTCAAGACTGTGCACGGGACAAAAACACTTGTTTCAATTTACAAAAACAATTCCCACCACACACATAACTTCACAGATTCTGATCGAGTCGACTGTCTGGGAATGACATCACAGCGAGTGAAGTCAAAGTGTGAGTTTACAGAATACACTGGTTGTCAATTATTATATTGATCTATAAAAATTTGTCCTTCCAGTACACAACTACCCAAACCATGATTTTTAAAAATTTGACCTTCAGACTAAACCTTTGTTAAATAAATCAGTAATTGCACACTCATCAATGTCACTTCGACGTTGAAAAATGTCAAAGTATAGGTGTGAAATTGGTCACATGACCTCCCACTGCAGCAGACAAAGCCAACAATAAGTCAGCAGATAAAGTCGACTGCAACAATAGGTTTTCTGCAAAGTATCAGTAGAACTACATTCTTGTGAACACCCTCCAATGGGTCAGTCTTTTCATCTTTATTCTCCCTGTCGGAATACTCCAACAACAAAAATTGTTTTATTCACATACATTCATAAAAACATTCCCACTTGCACTGTCTAAACCATTCGTGTTTGCCACCAAAACGCAATTAGAAAAAGAGCAAAAGGGAAAGGTAAGAATTATTTATTTTCAGCCCGGCGGCGGCGTTACTTCACGTAAGACAGATTTTTACACATCTAAACCATTGATACATGGGTTGTTTATGATATAGATTCCTTATTTGGTGTTGTCTTAATCATTTACTTTAATTAGACTCACAGATATTAGACACTTTCAGAGAACAGTTTTAATTTGCATACGTATCGTCTATGACACCACAATCACTTGGCACAGAAGCACTATAAGCTAGGCTATGTATGTCAAAACATAAGAAACAGCCTGACAGTTAAGCCCTTTCTGTATCTCATTTTTTCCTTTTGTCAAACACATTTGAGAGCAAAGTACCTTTGAAGTACGTACAATACGAACAAGTTCACAATTTTGTAAAACAAGAGGGCAATAAGTGTTAAAATCTCATTGATTTGAAGAACTCAATTTTGGTAAATTTTCAAAAGACTGTGGTCATTCTTATGCGTGGGATTTAAACCCTTTACTGAAACTGTGGTATTATGTACCAAGTCATACGTACCATACCTTATGTGATACAAAACATATCACTGAAAGTGTGGTATTATGTACCAAGTCATATGTATAACACCTTACGCGATACAAAACATATCACTGAAAGTGCGGTATTATGTACCAAGTTATACGTAAGATAACTTACGTGATATAAAACACACCACTAAAGGTATCAATTATGGTAAAATTTCACCAATTTTGGTCAAACTGCCAAAATTAATTTTCTTTGTTTTTCCAGATCTTCTAACATTGTTGCGAATGTCCACAGTTTTTCAAAATATTTTTGTGATGGTCGCTACGGTGCAAAACTTGAATAGGGTAATGCATTAACTTGAAGCTACATATCTTTCATGAAAAATATCACTTGTCCGCCATATTGTGTTATAAATTGATGAGAGTTAACCCTAGTTTACAAGTGAGGTTTTGAGGCCAACCAGCGACTCACCTTTCTATCAGGGAGGACAAGTTGCGATAGTGTGCCGCCATCCTCATCCGGTGTAGCCTCGAGTTGTTGAAGCTGATCGTGTCCAGCTCATGCCTGCCACTGGTCCCCGGTCGTCTTGACGACAGACTGTTGACGGCCTGGTTGGTGGACTGGCGCAGAGTGGTCAAACGGCGCCGTAAATCTAAAAAATGGGTAAGCTGATGCTATGCGAGGTGTAATGCACGGGGAACCTTAACGAGAAGGGTGGTGTGTATGGCTAATTCAGCGTATAATTATACAAGAAAGTGGGAAAGCAAACCCGTTAACATTCCAAACTTCTCGTATATTTAGATAACAAATGAATATGGAGTGGGGCACATGCGCAACGTTATTCAATACCCAACCCAAAATCAAAATCTTAGTTGTGGCATTCATACTTGATGCTTTCACTGCCATGAAGTTAGTTGATGACACAAGTTAAACAAAACACTTGAAACAGTGCTATCAACTCTAACCACAAACCTGGTCCTGGCTGGCAGAAATACCTCGTACAGTTTTGACGTCAAGTCATAGCTCTCGCGCAATCAGATATTGACTACATATTTACTGACTGCACCATTGCAGCATCGTATACAGGAGTTAATAGAGGACATGTTGAAAATATGATGCATTATCTACAATCTTGTGCTCCATTCGTGAAAACGGAATAAAACTTGGTGATGGAATTTAATCGACTGAGCAACTGTGAGAGTGAAGACAACTACGCACACACACAACAGTAAAACGCACTCAAAATTCAACGTATGTTCAAATATCCAAAATTAATAAAACATCTATTTTGACTCTACGTGTTCTGCTGTTGTCAGTGTCTACAACTGGACACTTGTTCGGGGTATAATTCATCTACTACCAAAACATACTAACATAAAAAACATAAAAGGTCTCACCGTCCAGTGAATTGCGCGATGCACTTTCTCGGGCTGTCCGCCACCGCTGTCGTTCAAGGACCTCCTGCATGGCTCTCACCCTACTACCTGAGGAATGGTGCCCCTCGCTGAAGCTTCTGTCACTTTGGTCCCCCTCCCTTGCATTGCTTTCTGACTGGTTCCCGGTGATAACTAGACCTGCACCATTTCGGCTGCTGTTCCTTGTCGGAGAAGCGGGAAAGCTTGGCATGTCAACCTCATGCCAAACAGTGGGCGACGTGGACACTAGTGACGGCGTTGTGGCTGTAGAAGGCAGTACAGTCACTGATGGGACAGATCGGTCGGAATCATTGCGGCAGTCAGCGTGTCCAGCACACTTACATTCAGCTGTAGGTCGACTGCACTGAGAACACATTCCTCTGCTGGCATCGCAACTATGAACGCTAGACAAATTATTGTGGAGTTGAGATCGTAATATAGAAACCCTGGCAGATCTCGTCTGAGACCGACTACCAGACTGTAGCACCAGAGAAGGTTCCTGATTTGTGTTCCCATGCCTGGGACTTGCCCTGTCTGAACCCTGAAATGACTGAGCATCCGATGACAGAGCAGACAATTGTTCATTGGTGACCAACAGATTGGGTCGAGAAGGTGAATATTCTTGAGATCCAGATGCAGATGCAGAGATTTTGCTCCGTGCACTTTCAACAGAGAGACTTACACTAGTCGCCAGCGGGTCCGAAACACTCGACAAAGGCCTTTGAAGACTATGCGTGGGTGAAGAGGTTGGCTGATGAGATACGGCAGCGTTTTCATGACCAGCAGCAGCTGCAGCACTACCAGTATGGGCATGAGAACTAGGGAACAATTGCTGTCTCATCTCGCGCACTTCACGAGCCGTGCGAGCGTTTTCTCTCTGCAGGTAACGCCGATACGATGCTAGTCTCCTAGTGCTGTTGAGTCGCTGACGTCTGAGTTCGTCTAATCTGTCGCTTATTGAAGATCGTGCGCTAACTCTAGAGACCGGTACACTTCTTGACGGAGCCAAGCTTTCTTCCGTGTCCGAGTCGGAGCTAGTACCGTTGGATTCGTTTCCACGCTGGATGAGCGCCCTCTCTCTGCGATAGCGGCGCATCAGATGTTGGTAGCGGTCATGCAACCCAGATTGAGAATCATCTTCATGCCTCGGGCCACTGCTGAAATATGATGAGACACAACAATAAAATAATGAAACACACAGGCAACAATCTGGAAAGTTTCAGGAAACCAGAAGTTAATGAAGTCACTTTCTAATATTTTCAAGTTGAGGTCAGCTGAACTGTAAAAAGATAAGAACCATTGTAAATATGAAACTCGTGGGCAGGTTAAGTGTACTTTTACAAAGCACTGTGTTACAATGATATGAATTGATATGACTTATTGAGATGGAAACACAATGTTTACAACAGAGGGTTCGATCAATCCACTTGATCACAAGTCTCACCTACCTCTCAATAGTGTATTCATCGGTGTCCAATTCCGACACATTGTGGATTCCAGTATACAGGTATCTCCCCTGGGGGTCAAACTTCACCCACCTGTTATGACAAGTAGAGAATAGTGTCCCAGTTCATACAAGAAAAATACTCAAACATAAATAAATACAAGATACAGTACAAGACAAAAGTAAGACATGATATCATTTCCCCCTTCATCGTTGCTAATTAACGGCAAAAATGACTGGTAATAGCTCTTTGGGCAGTGAAATTCTAATTACAGAATGACTTAGGAACACTCCAAATTTTTCTGTTAATTCCCCTTTTCATTCTCAGTCATAACAGAGGACTACTATGATGACCAGTCCGGCTTTTTCCCAGCACTCAGGACGGGAAATTCCGAGTTATTTTGTTGGAATATTTTTGGCTTGAATAATACCATAGGCTAACAATTAACAAAAAAATTGTGCACCATGACATCAGCACAAAACCTCAGGCTGCGCAAAATGACTTGTCCTCAAACATTCGGAGAGCAGATCTAAACTTTGTAGTGTCATAAATTACGTGAAACAATTCTGATTTCTGAATAACATTATGGTTAGGCTTTTGGTTACGTACATTGTATTCATGAGAATGAAGAAGGCTCGACTTGGGATTGCTGTGGTAACACAATACTGACAACACCGATAGCCAGATACTCACCTAACTTTCTCCAGAGGCTGTGACGTCTCGCAACAAGCGAACGGTTCAGACTGACTCCAGTCCCAGAAGTACAGCTTGTTGATCATGGCGATGACTAGAACGTGGTCAACGGGGTGAAAGGTCAAGGAGGCGATGGTGTTATTGCTGACGTGCCACACCTCACTGCCGCATCCCTGGAACAAGTGTAGCGTAATGTGTATTTGTACACCATCTCAGACTCAGCACCCCCAGCTCAAGCATTTAACTCAATACTCATTGCCACAGCATAGCTGACCATTGTATTTGTAACCTAACAAAAGCTTTATAAAAAACAAAATATTTTTGCAACAAAAATGAACACACCCGCCAAGGAAAAAAAGAAAAAATGTTCTACCAACCAAACCACCATCTCAAACGAATCAAGGAAGGTCGAGTTGAAACAAAAAAGATTTTAAAGCCTACTCTGACAAGACACACGTTTGCTGCATCAATCACATTAATCTCTTCACCGTAATAAACAAGCAAATGTAATTAACGGTTAGGTTGTGCTGATCCATTTTGAAAGCATGTGCTACGTAACCACGACGAGTCAAACAGCGGAGATGAACGCACCAGGTACACATTAAACAGATGTAGAGTTTAGCCCGTACATGGTGATCGTTTCTGTGTCAACTTCCGGATACCCAGCAACCATTCAATGCGACACATTTTTATTTCACCACAGAATTGCAAACATGATACTAAATTTATTTCAAACTTATGACAAGGAGGCAGTAGGTTGATCAAAACTAGGCAAAGAGGGCCCAGCATAAGGTTCTAATGCAAAGATAAAGTGATCAATTCACCACTTTATTCAGAGACAATGAGCTGAATTATCAAATCAAGGCATCACTATTTGTACTTGGTGTTGACTAAAAGATGTTATGTATTTCTGATCAAATCCATTGCTTCGTTTGCCCGACTCCAGCTGCTGCACTGACCCTACTTGGGTTTGGAGTTTTCTGACTGGTTGGTCCAGTCTAAGCACCCTTCAAAGAGACATATTTGCAAATCAAAAACACCCTGAAGTTCCCAGAGTAGTTGGTGTTGCCTCCCACAAAATGTTCACGAAGTTCTCCAGAAACAAACAACCAACTCTCAAGATCTATCTTTTTCAGTATTAGAACTTAATTATCAAGACATTGTAGTTTGTGTCGTGTTCTTGCAGTGACGTAAGTGCTCCTTGACTGGTGGATTTTTGAGCTATTCAATCAGGTGTTCATTTGAAACTTAATCAATTCTAGGGATGGCCTTATATCTGATGAGTTTCCAGTAATATTCCAGATATTTCCCATACTTACAATTATAAGTCTTTGTCAACATATTAAAACAACTCCACAAATTCCCAAAACGACACAGCTATCCCCACCCAAACTTACGTGGAGGTCCCATATCCGCACTTCTCCTCCTAGGCAGCCTGTAGCCAGAATGGAGTTGGATGATGGGTGAAACTCGGCGCACCAGGGGGTCCGTGGGTGACCGGTCAGTATGTGTGTGCACTTCCCAGTGGACACCTCGGTGACGCGCACGCTGTGGTCCCCATGAAGTGAGGCCAGCCGCGTGCTGTAAAGGAACAGAAAGATGTTCGTTTTCAACATTCCGATTATTGGTCTATCTCACCCACATCTTGATGGACAAAAAAGGAATTCTACTTCCTAAAATTAAAAACCAAAGGAAATTTTGTTTAATTATAGGCAGGCACTGTTTAAAATGCCATTTTTAAATAAACTGGACATGTTTTATGAAACAGGATAACTTGCTTTGATAAAAAGAAATCTCACAATTTTTACCACTATTTTTAGGCAAAACTAACTTTTAATTAATAGCATACTTTAATTTTGAAGGCTACAGACTGTGCATTGTGATGTCAGACTAATGCAATGATTTTAAATAAATACAATGATACGGTTAAGCATTTGAAGATGAAATGATTAAAACACAATAACATTTACTCACAGTTCCCACAAACAAAATAATTCCAGGTGTTTCAAAATCCAAAACATAAAATCCAAAAATAAAAAACAATGTCTTATTTAAATAACCATAATGAAGATATGCAACTGTGATCTAACTCACCCATCAGCACTTGATACTGTTAGGAAAGTTGATCGCGTTTGGCCGGATAACTCACATGCCTGAAAGTATTAAGATAAGCTTCTAAATGACAAATTGTTTTTATAATGGTATTGAACAGTGAGCAGGAATATACTTAGCCACTCGCCCCGTCGCCAATGCGAGTAAAAATTGTGAAGTTCACTTGTCAGTCGCCCAGGTGGCGAGCGAATTTCCAGAGCGCAATAAACGCTTTTATTATTTCCCAGGTGAAAATAAATAAATCATCTCTTCTCTAAGCTGTTTTTAAGGTTAATTTTGATCCGCGTCTCGATGCTAAGGCAGTAAAAAACATCAACACAGTGAGCTCCTACCGATTCAGTAGATGTTCACCGTTGTGTCTTGTCTACTGTATACAAAATGTCACAGTGTGTGGTTGTGTACAAAGGAATTACTAGAAATGAAGAAAAAGGGGGGAAAGGAGGGTCCATGTGCTCACAAGTGAATTGCCATATTTCTTGGAACTGATTTCTTATTGTACAGTGTACTTTTAGCTAAGATTACTTAATAAATAATAACATTGAAATCACATGTAAATACATTGATTGTCCCTATATTATCGTTATCAGCAAAATAAAATATTGCAATTTTTAGCTAGATTGATTATATAGTCTATTTGGTGCTGCCGTAAGATTTCCAGGTGCATAGGCTTTTTTTCTGTTTTGGTCCAGCCATGTGATTTAGCAGTACAGTACAGCCCAATATTACTCGGTGTGGCCCCTAGCAAGAAAATGAGTACCCCAACCCTTGAAAACTGTTCTAGTCCACACACAAGGCAGAATCGTGATACGCATGTTGAGTTGTGCACGACTAGCGCACCTGCTATCGTCTTGGGTGGGCTCATTTTCATTTGTCAAGCAGAACCATGTGACGTTTTTAGAGAAAGTTCACGTCCCCCCCCTTCTAAGTAAACTATGGCGGAAAAAAAGAACAATTACGCAGATTATGAGAAAAACAAGAGAAGGCAAAAAGGAGAAAACCGGCAGCATGCAATTTAATTAAAATGTAGTTACTATGTTGGATGACGTATCGTCTTGCGTAGCCAGTCAGCCACCTAGCTGTATGAAGACTATTGTCAAAATACAGCCTAGCTAGGTACCACTGTGTGATGAGCTATGGCAGACCTTGAAAGTGCACACAGTCAGGGTAGTTCTGCTCGTCACCTCGCCGGGAAAACTAGTTTCAACAAGTAGAGCTAAAGGCCGGCGAAGGTGCGTGCAAAATTTTGAAGCCAACCGACAATCACCTTGCCAGTTACACCAGTTTAAGTGAAGAACAATCTAATAAACGTCATTTTCTTGCGTAATTTTCCGTTTCTTGTAACAAGGGAGAGTATTTCATCATTTTCACAACAGTATGCTCGTGACACGCGCACGCGCCATTTCCTAAAGTTTTGCGACATCTCTCGGGAGATGATGACAGCTTTGAAGCAGCAAAATTTGCTGGTATTAAAATATTAAAAACTAATAATGAAGTGAAACCAGTTCCAATAATTTGTTGTGACGGGTACACAACCTTGTGAAACAACAACAGTTGATTGAAGAATCAGCGAAAAAAGAAATTGGCCAATGGGTGAGTCAGGGTGATGCAATATTTCATGGCCTGGAAAGCATAAGAATGTGCTGCAATTTTAGCAGCAGAAGAACAATAGAACGCCATTTTTCATCAACGGTAAATAATTTAGTGTACTCAAAAGTTTTTAATAACACTCATTTTGTGTCAAATTTTATCTGGTCATTTTTTACCCACATCCGCGAGAAGCTGCATATTAGTATACAGCTTTGTGCCAAGGCTACATCTTGCGTTGCTGGGAATTCATCGACGTCGAAAGTTTCTTGGTAGGAATTCTGCATTTTCTAAAAGGGATACTAGCCCTAGTAGATGGGGACATCAATGCACGATACAATTGTTTTTATTGACATTGGCAGCAAGTTCGTGATGACCAACGTGAAATAACCGGGCGACTGAAGTTTGGACTGGGCGAGTCTGGCGAGTGGGGTTTTGAGACCTGGGTATATCCCTGGTGAGTACAGAGTCGATTAAAATACATGACAGACATTCATTTTAACAAAGAGACAACCAGTGGGGTCATGCACTTTCACCTCTTGACTTTTGTTAACATGGATACAGATTCAATAATTAAGGCTACTATGTGACCCTGTTACGATTTTTTATACCTACGATAATTACTCAAAGGATGGGTATCTCACAAATAAAAATATAAATTATGTCATATTCAAACTTTCAAATTCGTGTACAATATTTTTGCTTTCAATAGAATATGGATCATAAAACATCACGGCTTTGGCCTAAATAAACTCAAACAATCTCTTCTTTGCTTGAATTCTGCTAAAAGCAAACAAAGTAAATACAAAGAAAAGAGAGCGTTGTAAACTACTAGTACTAGTATGTAGCACTTTCACTTTGACAGAGCCACCAATTGCTTATTCAAGGCAACCTTTGGGCAGCAGTACTTCATGATTAAATTGCGACTATTTCTGGGACAAAAATAGTCTAGAAAAGCTTCTAACAATGACGTGAATGTGCAAAATTTCTCAAAACCTTGTCTAACTGATTTCAAAAAACGATAAAGCCTTTATTTGGTGTTGCTTACATTTTATGAAGAAAGAAACACATCCATGTCAAATTATGTAAATTGATGAGCATTTTACTTCTGACCATGCATAAATTGTCTCTGAGCTATCTATCACACTGTAGCTACTAAAGCTCAGTTCAAGGCAAGCGTGAAAGACAAAGTGCCATACTTCAAAGAAGATAGCACATGGCAAGTCAACAGAAGTATACAAGTTCATCAGCGTGTAAAATAATGAAGAGGTCATCTGGTTATTCAGGGACAACACTGCCAACCTGGGTCAGTTGGCCAGAGGTCAACTTTTGCCAGAGGTCAACTTTGGCCAGATGTCAATAATTGAGTGACCAGAGGACATTTCAGGAATGGGGAGAAACAAAAGCTGCGTTGGATTGGATGATGAACTGTTTTTCATTGAGCAAATGATAGGCGGATAATTGAAACAGTGTCCACTGAATTTACATAAAGAGACAACAAACTAACAGTAGAAATGTTAATGTACAATGGCCACATAATGAGATACGTGTCACGAGAAAACAATAAACGAAGCAAGTCCAACTCTACAATTAATCTCTTGATAACGAATCGTCATAATTCAACCTGTTAGGTTCGACGATTCACAGATTGGTCCAAAAGCACATTATCAGCCAACAACAAAAAATAACTGTAAAGTGACTTTAGAAAAATGATCAGACTTTGTTTTCTCCTAGAGCGCACTATGGCAGTGTAACTAAACCATAGACGGACACTAAAAATCTACGCTCCAAATTGTGAAAGTAGTGCAGTGCGTCATTCATTTGATGGGGCCTGTGCCTTCTGAGATGGAAAGTTTTAGAAAATTCTACCCCCTTTCCCCCCACCCATATCATCAGCCCAAACAAACATTTTGTGCAGTTTCAAACCGTCACCTGTGTGAGTTACAGGTGATTCGAACAAGGAGACTTTTTGATCACTTGAATAGATGTCTGGACCTCATGAGGGGAATTTTGTGTGATGTTTAAATATTTTCAGAGGGGAATTGCATGGTCCGATATACACCCCCAAAATCAATGTCTTGAAAACTGAATTTCTCAGAATTAGCGATGGATGGAAGTTGAACATGGAAGAGCGGAAACATTAGTGTAAAGAAATGTAATAAGGAAGTGCCAGTGTATATCTGTCACAATTTTTAAAGCTGTTCACATTTGATAACAAAAATTAAGACAGTCCGTCACCCTCAGCAGTCTCAACTGCAGGCCTCTCACCAGCAAACACCTGACATTGTCTCATCCCCAGACCTGCACCCCAAACACACACAGACTAGCAATACCCAATATATAACATCAAACTCCAACCCTCCACAACTTTATGATATATAAAAAACATTATGAAAATCCAGGCTCAGCGTTCACTTCCCATCACTGTTTTATGGTGTATAAGGCAGTACTAGTTAGTATCTAGGTCCAGAGTTTTAGACATAACGATTGTTTCTTGTTTTCATCTAGTGTTTGGTAGTGGGGGAAGAGAGTTGACAGGACTGTGATAGAAAACTATAGACAGGCTGTGGTCATAACTTGTACCAGTAGTCAATTTCTGGCAAAATGACACTTAATGTACGCCAAACACTCTGCCCTATCAAAGAAGTACAAAGCTGACTGATTCTTTGCTGTACAAAACAAGACTCTTTGTATCTCGAGTAAAGCCCATTGGCTACATCCTCATCATGATCTCTACTGTTTTTCAACAAAATTTCCACGGAGCTTGAAATATCGGATTGAATATCGGATTTATTTGCCTCTGAATAACATTTAAAAATCACGAAAATTATCCTCGTCTTGAGAGACAAATAATTGCTCTCAGAAGTTAGAACCCCTCTCAATTCCACTTCATAGTGAGGCTTTGAAACATGAACAGAATGTGAAGTACCGGAATCACCAGTTTGGGAGTCTCTAAAATTTGGGGCACCGATATTCAACCAAGCCTAAATTCAATTTCCTGGATTCTGAAAATTGAGACATGAGGAACTTTTGGCATCCATCATATTTCTCAAAGATAGGATATGGCATTTTGTATCAAAAAGGTCAAAAAATATTTTCAAGCAGTTCAATAAACGTTGAAAATATCCACCTTAAATTTGCAAAAGTCAACATTATCTATATCTAAAATTTGGAACCAGTTCCAATCGTGAGCAATATAGTTAAATTGTCATTGTCCCAAATGGAAGAATTTTTACTGCAACATACTTTATGGCATTTGTGGCCTGTAGGGATGTACACATAGTATTTATTCTTCAAAGACACTCCTTCATCTGATTTCTCAGTTCAATACAACAAGGGAGTGTATCCCCCATTAAAAAAATTCCCAGAAGGCATAAGCACATAAGCACCTTTCCCCTATGTGAGTGTCTGAGGGTCCTGATCTTAAAGCGAATTGTTCAATGCCCAAAGATGTCTTCACAAAGTACAATAATGCCTTAAACGCAGAATGAGAACAGTCGACTTACCTTATTCCCGTGAGGGTTAGCTGCCTTATACTCCACAAGTTTCAAGATGTCCTCCGTCACGTAGGGCACGTGATGCTGATAAATTTGGCGATGCTCAAGAAAACTAAGTAAGCCCCTTCTCTTCCCCCTCCTTGTAGCCATGTTAAACCTGTTGAACGACTGACATGTCAAGAAACTGGACGTAATATGATGCCAAGAAAGCATAGTTGGTTACAATATATTTTCTTGAACCTAGAATTGGTGATGAAGTATTTTTTGGTTGCTTACTCTTCCAAAAGAGAAAATCCACCAGAGATCCATAAAAATAATGCAGATCATGGCATTTCAACCCTTGCCTAATGCCTTTGAACAACTTTTCTAAAAACCAAGCAAGATCTTGGATGAAATTGATGCGGTAGGGTTAGAGACCACAATCAACTATGTTTTTTGCCCTAACTAAACCGACAGCTATAAATCGATTCAATCACACCATTATTCATTGAGCCGAAAGAAGACTCCAGTGTTTTCAGTGTAACAGCAAGCTTCCCATAGTTAGTGACAGATCGACTTCAGAGAGTCCAGCTCCACTAAATGTTTGCGCTACTAAAAACAGAGGTTTGAGCAAATGAGGTGAAATTAGCTATTGTCTTTAATGATCAACATTACTGTCAGTGAAAAATTTCACAAACTTTCCTAGTTTTAGAGACAGAACTCAATAAGAACATTATTTTTAAGACGATAAAATAAGGGCTCCGTTTGGGAACCTATAGTTTGCCGATGCGACCTCACACTTTGTTCGGTATATTTTCACACAAAATATATCCCCAAGTCCCGGCGACAACTATCAGTTGATAGGTTACCCATGAGGGGCACTAACACTCTGACAACAGAACTAGATAGCAACACTGAATAGGTCCGTCCAGTGTTACACGCATGGAGATACAACTCTTCTTTTTCCCGCAGATAAGAAAGCGCGTGCCTTGTTTTGGAATGTCAGGCACATTTTCACAGCCAGGTCATGTCAGAAACCGCCTAGGAATATGGTCATGGAAATATTCTTGATGTCAACCGTTTAAAAGTACTGAAGTGAAAATGTATCTTCAATAAAGAAAATTCTGTTTGGTTCAAAATTTATCTCATCCAGGGCTCGACGCTATTAAAATCGCCAGGTCGCATTTTGCGACCTAGCCAAAATCCCAGGTCGCATTTTCAAAATCCAGCTCGCATTCGTAAATGCCAGGTCGCAAAATTTTCCCGCCATTTTAACGCGCCAAAATAGATTTTTTAGATCATCGAGAAAATGTTTAGATTATGCTCTTACCTGCAGCGTTAAATGCTCACAAATTTCGGATCTCAAAATTGACTTCATTCATGCAGGTACGGCCTTACTGTTCTTCACGAC